>JAJAGP010000285.1:0-335073 GCA_025084515.1 Ancistrus triradiatus | reverse complement strand
TATGGCTATTACAGAAGTTTCTGTCCAGCACTGTTTCAGGAGTCATTTAAAGAACTGTTTGAAGAGTATGCTTATGTCTGTGTTTCAGGTATGTGTCAGTAGCACTGATTCAGGAGTGTGTTTACAGTACTCTTTCAGCAACAAGTTTACAGCACTGTTTTAAGAGTGTGTTTATAGCACTGTTTCAGGAGTGGGTTTATAGCACTGTTTCGGGAATGTGTTTATGTGTGCACCATTTCAGGACTATTTGGTGCACTGTTTCAGGAGTGTGTTTATTTCACCATTTCAATTTTTATCACTGTAACAGCAGTGTGCTTACAGCACTGTTTCAAAATTGTGTTTACATCATTGTTCAGGACTCTTTGTAGCACCATTAGAGGAGTGTATTTATAGGTGAGTGTTTTTTATAGCATTGTTATCACACTGGGTGTCAGGAGTATGTTTGCAGGGCTGTTTTAGGAGTGTCTTTACAGGACCATTTCAGGAGTGTGTTTATAGCACTGTTTCAGGAGTGTGTTTATGGAAATCTTCAAATATGTTGTTTCAGGTAGAATTGGGCAATATAATGATATTTAACATATCATGATCATTTTTGTTATCATGACAGACAATATGCTTTTCTGAGTATATTGAGGACATTGTCAGTGCTTAAACAACACTGACCAACATGTTTTGTTATAAAGATGTCACAATTGTTCAAGCTCTCCAGCTTGCACTTCCTCTGTCTCTCTTTTCACAGCAGGTGGAGCTGTTTCCACCTGCTGCCTTTTCCTATAAATACCTCACTTCCTGTCCACTTCCTTGTCTTGCATTCTCACCCCCATGCTCCTGTCTCCCTGCCTGATTTGTCTCTTTGCCATTGTCTAGTGTCTCCTAGTCTTACATTACTTAGTGGTGTGTTCTTTTTTGCCACTCCAGAGTCAGTCAAGGCGACTTCCATTCCAGAGTCAGCCTTGTCACCATCGTGACCGACACTGGAACGGAAGTCGACGGGACTGACTCTGGAATGGAATACACCTTGACTGACTCTGGAGTGACAACGAGAACACACCACTAAGTAATGTAAGACTAGAAGACACCAGACAAAGGCAAATAGACAAACCAGGCAGTGAGACAGGGGCACACGGGAGCCAAGACAAACCATGGGGGTGAGAGTGCAAGACGAGGAAGTGGACAGGAAGTGAGGTATTTATAGGAAAAGACAGCAGGTGGAAACAGGCCTACCTGCTGTGGAAAGAGAAACACAGGGACTGCAAGCAGGAGAGCTTGCATAATTGTGACAAAAGAGTATAATTAGTCCTGCTTATTTGGATGAAGTGCAGCCCATTTTGAATATAAATCACTTTACTAAGTATGGGATAATATTTGAATAGTAGTTTTTAAGAATCTATCGCTACTGGTGCATTTTGTCTGCCATAACATGTATCCTGATAAATATTGTGTATTGTGAAAATGCCTTTAAATATTGTGATATAATCTTTGTACCATATCGCCCATCCCTAATTTCAGGAGTGTTTTTGCAGCATTATATTGGGAGTGTATATGTAGTACTATTTCAAGAAATTGTTTATAGTATTGGGCCAGGAATGGGTTTATAGCACTGTTTTAGGAGAGTGATTAAAGAATGGTTTCAGGGTTTTTTATTTTATTTTTCAGGAGTGTCTTTTCAACACTGTTTCAGAATGTATTGCAGTTTCAGAAGTGTGCTTATAGCACATTTTCAGGAATGTGTTCATATAAATATTCAAGGTTTAGGAGTGTTTGCAGCGTTATTTCAGGAGTGTCTTTATAGCACAATTTCCGGAGTGTATTTCAGACTATTGTTTCAGGAGTAAGTTTGTAGTACTCATTCCGGAGTGTATTTGGAGCAGTGTTTCAGAAGTGTGTTTGTATATATTTTTTTCAGAGGCACTTTTGTATGATTGTTTCAGGAATGTGTCTGTAGTACAGTTTTAGGAATGTATCACTGTAGCTCTGTTTGAGTAGTGTGTTTAGAACAGGTTACAGCACTGTTTCAGGAGTGTAGTTAAAGCACTGTCAAAAAAGTGACTTTCAGGAGTTTTTTTCAATTAATGTTTCAGGAGTGTTTGTGGCATTATTTCTGAAGTCTGCAACACTGTTCCAAGGAGAATGTTTGCAGCACTTTTTTTGTTTATAGTACTTTTTCATATGCGTGTTTATAAGTCAATTTCAGGAGAGTGGTTAAAGCACTGTTTTGCACTGTTTTGAGAATGTGTTTACAGCTCTGTTTCATGGGTGTATTTGTTGCACTCTTTCAATAGTTTGTAGCACTGTTTTACAGTTGTGGTTAGACTAATGTATTCAAATAGATTTTTTTTCACTATTTCCTGTTTGTGGTTACAGTATGTTTCAGGAGTATATTTACTTTTACTTATCACTTTTCCAGGAGCATGCTTTCACATTCTTTTTTTTTTTTTTACAACTCTGTTTCTAGAGTGTGTTTGTAGCATTGCTCCAGGGGTGTATTTATAGCACTCTTTTAGGAGTGTGTTTGTAGTGCTATTTCAGGAGTGTGCACTATTTCAGGAGGGCTTTTAGAGAACTGTTTCAGTAGTGTTTTAGCACCATTTCAAGCGTGTATGTATAACTATGACTCAAGTGTTTATAGCATTGTTTCAGCAGGGTATTGTAGCAATGTTTAAGTAGTGTTTGTAGCTGTTTTCCAGGACTGTACTAACAGCACAGTTTTTAAGAGTTTGTAGTATTTGTAGCACTGTTTGTAGCAGTGTTTCATGATGGTCTTTACACAAACCAAGAATGATCATAAAAACCACAAACATGGAGTGACACACAATAAGCTAATGGGTGAACAAACAAAGAGGCTAACAAGGCTAACGCTAACAGGAGGCAAACAAAGGAAATGCTGACAAGGCTAAGAAACAATAACAAGGCTACTCATGAAACAAGGAAGGGCTAACAACGACTCCAACGACTCCAACTCAGAGACAGGTGATGTGCTCTGGACCTCCTCCGGGGCGGGCGCTCTCTGGACCTCCTCCGGGGTGGGCCTCACTGGAGCGGAGGGCCTCTGGAAATGAGGGTGGTGAGACAGGCCACGATCTAGCTATCGCGAGTCTCTGCGTGACTGCTGAATTCACAGCTCCCAGCACAGCCCGCAAGTCCACAATAAGTCTCTCCTGTCCAAGCATCTCCGCAATTTCCACCGCAAACCCCACCACCTCTCCGCCAGTCTGTACTGATCCCAAGACCCCTTGAAGTACCTGCTGGATCTGAGCCATGGCCAGGTGAGCTGGGGTCATGAGCGAACATGGGGATGCGGGCATGCGGGTGTGTCTGGAGTGCTGAATCCTGCTTGTGCCGGGGGATTCTCGAACACCTGGCGAGAGGGGGATCCAGCACATGGCTGGCTAGCTGTGACTGGGGCTGGTGGGTAGTGTATGGAGACGCAGGTGTAGTGCTAGCGGGCGTGGGCTCCAGCGTCAAGCTAGCGTACGTGGACTCAGGCGCTGAGTTAGCGAGTGCTGGCATTGGCATTGAGGTAGCGGGTGTGAGCTCAGGTGCTGAGCTAGCGGGCATGGTCCTCCACTTCCAGCGCCGCTTCCTGGCTGGATGGGAGGGTCCACCTTCCGCGATTTTGTGGGTTACAGCCGGACAGGAAATTTCCAGTTCCGAGTCCCGACTGAGCTGAATTAAAGAGGCCTGGTACTCAGACTTTAAATAGTCCTCAGGATACTCATCCTCAGAGGACTCTGAAAACATACTACAGAGGACGGGGAAACACTCGCTATGTCCTTAAACTGGTCTGGCTTACTGTCACGCTTAGGGCAAGGGAGGACACGGGAGGCGGACATACATGCAAGTGCTGAAGGTTTATTTACAGTGGACATCTTAACAAGTACAAACAAACCACACAAACACAAACCAAGAAAGATCATAAAAACCACAAACATGGAATGACACACAAAGCTAATGGGTGAACAAACAAAGAGGCTAACAAGGCTAACACTAACAGGAGGCAAACAAAGGAAATGCTGACAAGGCTAAGAAACAATAACAAGGCTACTCATGAAACAAGGAAGGCTAACACACAGTAACAATGCTAAACATGGAACAAGGAGCAGAAGGCTGAGACAAGACAAAGATAAGGAAAAGACACAAATCAGCATGGAACGAGGAGCGAACAAAAGAGGAGCACATGGAGCCAAGGCAAACCAGGTAGTGAGGTGAAGCCAGACAAGGAAGTGCACAGGAAGCATGGTATATATAGGGGACAGACCAGCAGGTGGCTACAGCCCCACCTGCTGGGTAGGAAGCAGAAAGCAGGGGGAGCTAAACAAGATGGATGCAAGCTGAAGGCTTAGGATGGATGCAAGTGCTGAAGGTTACATTAATGCCATGCCTACCTGTGATGGAATTGCAATAAACTACAACAACTACTACTACTATTTCAGGAGTTTGTTTACAGCACTCTTTCATCAATATGTTTTGACCAGTTTCACGAGGGTGATTGTAGCAGCTTTTTATGAGTATGCTTTCGGTGTGTTTGTTAGCAGGCTTTTGTTAGATTTTTTTTTGTAAAATGTATTTAATGTTTAGGACTTGTTCAGCATTGTTTACTATATATAATACTATACTACATACAGAATTCAAAAGATGAACCAACTTGATACCGATTATTGATCTTTTTACCTACACTGACCTAAATATCTGTATCAGGTGGTTCATGTGAACATGGGATGTGAGATATGGACTCCCTGTATTTTTCATTAGCTACAGTGTTTTCCTTCCATCATGAAACCTGTAATTCAGTAACATGCACAATTTGGGTTGGAGAACAGCCCCAAGCACAGTTGCCAAGTCTGCTTATTATATGTGATTTTGGACTTATTTTTCTGTGAAGTCACTTACAAAATTATGGTAGTCACTGGTTGCGGTTTTTTGGGCTTGTTTCTAGACAAGGTCTTGTTTTAGAAAAGTTGTTTCTAAAGCATAGTTGCTTATTTGAGATTGCTCCCTGATCTTTCCTCTCTCCACAAAACCGATATAATAAAGCAAAACTGCTGGTTTGTCCTGCTGCACGTTCTGTCCACAACCCCCTCCCCTCCTCCCTTTTCGCATACAAATCAAAACTGCAGCACTGATGATCCATCAGGGGGACTGTGGTAGCCTAGCGGTTAAGGTACTGGCCTCTGGACCAGAAGGTCCAGGGTTCAAATCCCACCTCTGTCAAGATGCCACTGTCCTTGAGCAAGACCCTTAACCCTCAATTGCTTGGACTGTAAGACTGTACCAATTGTAAGTCGCTCTGGATAAGGGCGTCTGCTAAATGCTGTAAATGTAAATGTAATGTAAATCAATGATGCAGTTTCTTTAACTAGTTTGTTAACATTACCATATAATTGCTTAAAGTGGTGCTTGAAAGTTTGTGAACCCTTTAGAATTTTCTATATTTCTGCATAAATATGACCTAAAATTTGGGTGTGACCCAAATTCTAATTCTAGAGGTTGACATACTTTGGCCACTCTCTGTCTGCTTTTGCTTTCTTTAATTTCTCTTCTTTTAATGTGTCATGGAGATTTCGCTGTGTCTTTGTCACATCATCAACTTGAAAAAACAAAAGACACGAGTGAAGATTAGTGCAGGAAGCTATAGTTTGTGTTGTATTGTGGACATGAACAGACTAGTATGATAAACAAGAAAATGGTTCCATACAGTCACTGAGAGGTTTTCACCATCATTACCCAGCCTTTCAGTTATATTACACCAGATATTTTATTTAATATCCATGTTTTCATAGTCAGCATGTTGCTTGTCCTGTAAATTCTTGTGCTCTGCTACACGCAGGATGAGCTGTTCTGCCTGACAACCAAGCTCTGATTGGTCAGCCTGATTATAACGCATCCAGACAAAGCAGAACTTTTATGCAGCATCACACTCCGTCAGTTTCGGGCTGGGTGTGAAGGACAGCATTAATATACGTGGGTTTTTTTTTTTCAAAAAAGGTGTTTTTTTTTCATCTGTAAAAATCGAAGATGGTCGAAGCCTTAACAGACTCACACACTCATTAGGTCGGCTACTGCACAGCGTCTCTTAACTGCATACAACGATTATAATACACTGCTCAAAAAAATAAAGGGAACACTTAAACAACACAATATAACTGCAAGCAAATCACACTTCTGTGAAATCAAACTGTCCACTTAGGAAGCAACACTGATTGACAATCAATTTCAAATGCTGTTGTGCAAATGGAATAGACAACAGGTGGAAATTATTGGCAATTAGCAAGACACACTCAATAAAGGAGTGGTTCTGCAGGTGGGGACCACAGACCAATTCTCAGTGCCTATGCTTTCTGGCTGATGTTTTGGTCACTTTTGAATGTTGGTGGTGCTTTCACACTCGTGGTTGTGGACTCTACAACCCACACAAGTGGCTCAGGTAGTGCAGCTCATCCATGATGGCACATCAATGCGAGCTGTGGCAAGAAGGCTTGCTGTGTCTGTCAGCATGGTGTCCAGAGGCTGTAGGCGTTACCAGGAGACAGGCCAGTACACCAGGAGACGTGGAGGAGGCCGTAGGAGGGCAACAACCCAGCAGCAGGACCGCTACCTTCGCCTTTGTGCAAGAGGAAGAGGAGGAGCACTGCCAGAACCCTGCAAAATGACCTCCAGTAGGCCACAAATGTGCATGTGTCTGCACAAGGGAACGGTTAGAAACCGACTCCATGAGGGATGGTATGAGGGCCCGACGTCCACAGATGGGGGTTGTACTCACAGCCCAACACCATGCAGGACGCTTTGCAGGTTGTGCCAGAAAACACCAGGATTGGCAAATTCGCCACTGGCACCCTGTGCTCTTCAGAGATGAAAGCAGGTTCACACTGAGCACGTGACAGAGTCTGGAGACGCCATGGAAAGCGATCTGCTGCCTGCAACATCCTTCAGCATGACCGTTTTGGCAGTCGGTCAGTAATGGTGTGGGGTGGCATTTCTTTGGAGGGAGGCACAGCCTTCCATGTGCTTGCCAGAGGTAGCCTGACTGCCATTAGGTACCGAGATGAGATCCTCAGACACCTTGTGAGACCATATGCTGGTGTGGTTGGCCCTGGGTTCCTTCTAATGCAGGACAATGCTAGACCTCATGTGGCTGGAGTGTGTCAGCAGTTCCTGCGAGATGAAGGCATTGAAGCTATGGACTGGCCCGCCCGTTCCCCAGACCTGAATCCGATTGAACACATCTGGGACATCATGTCTCGCTCCATCCACCAACGTCACGTTGCAGTACAGACTGTCCAGGAGTTGGCGGATGCTTTAGTCTAGGTCTGGGGGGAAATCAGTCAGGAGACCATCCGCCACCTTATCAGGAGCATGCCCAGGCGTTGTAGGGAGGTCATACAGTCACGTGGAGGCCACACACAATACTGAGCCTCATTTTGACTTCTGTTAAGGACATTACATCAAAGTTGGATCAGCCTGTAGTGTGTTTTTCCACTTTAATTTTGTGTGTGACTCCAAATCCAGGCCTCCATTGGTTAATAAAACAAAGTATTCAATAAGAATATTTCATTCATTCAGATTTAGGATGTGTTATTTGAGAGTTCCCTTTATTTTTTGAGTAGTGTATAAAACATAAAAACATAACACTGACATAAAAAATTATGAATGACTGTAAAGATTATTCCGCTAAAAACAAAAAAAAGAGTTAAATTCCTCTATTTTTGCTTGTTTGATTCCACCCCTAACTGAAGTAGACTTCGTCATTTGAGCAGGTGTACAAAAAAATGTATAACTGTAGTCAATGGAAGCACATCTTAATTTGCAATTTAGCTTACGAAATTTTGTAAATGTGCGTAACATTAACAAAAAGTCTGGATGAAAACCCATCTTATGTCTCTTCTTTCAGTCTGTCTGTCTCTCCTTCTGTCTCTTGTCTCTTTGTCTCCCTCTCTCTGTCTCTGTGTCTTTCTCCATCTCTCTTTCTACATCTCTGTCTCTTTCTGTACCTCTCTTTGTGTCCCATCCAGCTCTGTCCTCCTGTCTCTCTGTCTCTTTCTGTCTGTCTGTTTACATCTCTTATTCTGTCCATTTCTGTCCCTCTCCATGTGCCTCTTTCTTCATTTTCTTCTTTGTTTGTTTCCTTATGTTTCCTTGTCTCTTTTTCCATTGCAGTCTTTCTGCCTTGTCCAGCCTTCTGGCTTTGTCCTTCTCCCTGTTCTCATTTGTCTCCTGCTGCTTATATCGCTATCCATCAATCTCTCTGATTGTTGTTCAGCAAAGCAACTGACCACTTATAGTGTGCACTTAAATATTGCTAAGGCATTCTATGTGTGTGTGTGTTAGTAAATTATTCCCAGATGGGAGTAGCTGGGAGTTTCCCACAGCTGGATCCATACAAAGAAACAAATTACATCACACACACACACCCTCAAACACTGACCCTCCCTGTCTCTCTCTCTCTCTCTCTCTCTCTCTCTCTCTCTCTCTCTCTCTCTCTCTCTGTCTCACTATCACACACACACACGCACACACACACACTCACAACTTTAAAACTTTCTCTTAATCTTTCCTTAACAAATCCAAACTGAAACACCCAACCTTGAGTAATATGGGAACCACCTGCACACACACACACACACACACACACACACCACATATGTTTGGGGGGGGGGGTTTGGATGTGTGGGAGAGTTCATTACAGTGCTATACAGAAGGATGCTATGGTCAGTTTGTGGTTAGGTAAGGGTGGCTATGTTGAGTTGAGCGTGTGTGTGCCATAAGACTTGTCTGCCTCCGTAACACAGTTACTAGAAACCAAAATCACCATGTAGGAGTCGTTACTGTAGGAGGCGGATAATTTGGAGTGTGAGTGTGTGTGGGTCCTACATTTGTTTTCTGCTTCTGTAATTCAGTTACTAGAAACCATAATCACCATGTAGGAGTCTGAAGGAGGTTAATTTGAAGAGTGTTTCCTGCTGTTTGAAGAGTGTGTCCAGTTGTTTCATTTCTACTTTGAGATTGTAGTCTTATGGTCCTGTTAATATAACCATGGCAAACTTTTTTTTAGTTTTATTAAAAAACTATATTTAATTGGTTTTTACTCCTTTATGTTTTTGTTCAGATTGAGTGTGACAAACCTGCTGTCAAAACTATCAGATTTTCGCATAGAGTGGACAGACCGGTAGTGTGAAATTAACAATTTTATTCACAAGTCTGGGAATCCATAAGCACTCAAGTGGACAAAGGTATAAAATGCACTCAAAAATGTAGGGGAAAAAAGAAAATGTTATGCTATTGCCTTTTATTAAAAAAAAAAGATTATCCAGAGATTTAATAATCAGCAAATGAGAGTGATATTTGGAACAAGGTCAGACCCTGGCAGCGGTCACAACACAACTCAACTCAACATTTATAAACTGCTAAGCACATAAAGCGGAACATAATTAATACAAACATACAGTTTTGCTGTGAAAACACATTGCCCAATGATATTACTCCGAATCAGAAAACGTTGGAACAGTATGGAAAATGTAAATAAAAAATAAACACAGGGTGTCTTACATATTCTTTACTTTTTTTTATTGCAGACAGTATGAACCCTAACCATAGATGTTTCATGTTTTGTCTGGCCAGCTTAATTTCATTTGTTAATAAACAGGTGTTTTAGGTGTTATTTTGTCCTATTCTTCCTGTATACATGTCTTAAGGTGTGCAGCCATACAGGGTTGTCTTTTTACATCTTTCGTTTTTAAAATTCACCACACACTCTCTTTTGGGGACGGGTCAAGACTGCAGGCAAGTCAGTCCAGTACCCATACCTCTTCTTCTGCAGACATGCCTTTGTAATGTTTTCCATTGTCTTGTTGAACAATGCGTGAACATCCCTGGAAAATATGTCATCTTGAAGGAAAAATATTTTTCTCTTAAATCTCAGTGTACTTTTATGCATTAATGCTGCCATCATTAAGAGTAACTGAACTTTGCCAAGGGCACTGACTCAACCCCATACCATGACAGGCCCTGGCTTTTGGACCTGTTGCTGATAACAATCTGAGTGGTCCTTTTCATCTATGGTTCAGAGCACATAGCGTCCATTTCTGCAAAAAAACATCTGATTCATCTGACCACAATACACATTTCCACTGTGTGATGCTTCATCACAGATGCTTCAGAGATCAGAGAAGTCAATGCTGTTTTAGGACATGGTTAACATGAGGCATCTTTTTTGCACAGTGCAGTTTTAAGTGGCATTTGTGAATGTAACCCCGCATTATAGTGCTTGATAAAGGTTTGCCAAAGTAATTTCTTGCCCATGTGGTTCTATCAGCTATTGATGAATGACGGTTCTTGATGCAATAACATCTGAGGGATCAGAGATCACAAGTCTTCAGTTTAGGCTTGTGTTCTTGCACTGAAATTCCTCCAGATTGCTTGAATCGTTTAATGATATTATGCACTGTAGAGGAAGAAATATGTCCCTTAATAAAATCCCTTCCAATTTTTCTTTGAAGAATGTTTTTTTTAACATTTCAATAAGTTCCTCATGCATTTGTTGACAAACTGGAGATCCTCTGCCCATCTTTGTTCCTCAAAGACTTCGCCTTTCATGGATACTGCTTTTTCAGGAAATCATGATTATAATCACCTGTTGGCATCATCTGTTTGAAGTCACTTCATTATTTAGTTTTTTTTTTTTTTTTTTTTACCGCATTAGTAGGCCTGAATGTCCGCCATCCCAACATTTTGTGGGATGTGTTGCAGGCCTGAAATACAGGAATAGATGTATTTTCACAATTGAAATGAAGCTGACCAGAACAACACATTAAAATGTCTTGGGTTCATACTGTCTGCAATGAAATAAAAGCCAGAGAGTAACACATACTGTGTGTTTTTATTTATTTGCATTTTCCATACTGTCCCCACTTTTTCTTATTTGGGGTTCTACAATGATATAAAGCAAACTATCTGTCAAATAAATGAATTGAATAAACACAACAAGGGAAAATAAAAGGAAACAATATTTTAATAACTTTATTTGTCATCTATAGCCAAACCCAAATAGTTTATCCCATAATTCTGTTCAATGCATGAGGAAGAATGGTATAAGGAACTTTCACTCCAAGAGCTGAGAAACCTTGTTTTGATTTTTTGTAATATTACTTTCTACACACAACATTAGTAATATTGTACACCATGATAAAATGTTTGAAAGTGATTGTGATGTGAACATTATTATTTTACATTATTGTTAGCACACAAACACACACACACAGGATACTTCCCTCCATCTACAAGGCTTGTGATTAATTTGTGCTGCTGGTTTTGTTCCAGTTTCAACTCCAGTGCACAAAGCTTTAAGTGCTAATAGGGATCTCGAAAATGTAGCATAGCTCATTACTAAAGAATCCAGAGACAGAGTGAGAGAGAGGAAAACACTGCTTTATTCATGTTCAGAAATCTGTTCTGCAAGACACTACACATTACACCCAGATGCTGTCTGATGAAGTGAATCATTTATCTAGTACAGGTTGAATTGAATCATTTATCTTGTAGAAGTAAAAATGACAAGTTTATCTTTTGTGAATCGAATTGAGCCGTTTATCTATTACAAGTCAAATTTAATTGTTGATTTTGTCTAAGTCTTCTAGGTCTTTGTAATGTCAGTGTCATTTTTTATGACACAGCTTTATCAATGTCTATTGTCTGTGTTGTTTGCTTATGTTGTTATCTTATTTGTCTTGTATGAGTTGAGTCAACTGGTTTTCCTTGTATGAGTCTAATTGAGTCATTTATCTTGTTTATCTCACACACGAGTTGTAACATGTTCATTTAATGAAATTTGAGTCATTTATCATGTACGAGTTGAATTAAGTCATCTTAATCGGTTATCTTGTCCAAATCACCATAAGTCATTTACTTTGTCCAAGTTGAGTGGGGTTGTTTATGTTGTCTGCATTAAGTTGTTTAACTTGGAATTAAGTTGCTTAACTTCTACGAGCCAAATTTAGTTGCTTATCTAGTTAGGGATGAAGTTTATGTTGTCCAAGTCTTCTCATGGTATTTATAATGTTAGAGTTGGTTGCTTATTTTGCCAAAGTTGAGTCCAGTGTCTATTATTTTTGACCAGGTCAGAGTGATTTATGTCTGAAACAAGTTGTTTCTCTTGTATGAGGCTAATCGAGTTGTTTATCTAGTGTGTGTAGTGTGTATTAAGTAGTTAAATTAAGTAATTTGTCTATTCTGAGGTAAGTAAGAGTTGCTTATCAAGGTTGATTCAAGTTTTTTTAGTTATTTCTTGTAGGAGTATTATTGTTCGTTTTTGGATTTTTTTCTTTTTGGCATGTGACATTTGAGCATAGTTGAGTCATTTATCACTAACAAGAGGTATCAAGTATACCTTGCAGTCATATTGTTACGGACTGGTAGAGTATTGTGCATAAGTATTAAGTCACCATTAGATTTGTTGTTTTAGCAATCTTATAATAACCATATATATTTATTTTTCAGTCTCTTTATTAGAATACAACCACAAGACAAAACACAATAAATTTGTATGCACTATTAAAAAGCTGTAAAAACCCAGCCACTGTAGGGTACAGTGACAAGTAGTTAGTGGGACTTTGAGAAATAGCAGCATCTGGCAGCTTCAGCGATGTGAAGTTGACCCTTATGCAGCCCGAAGAAGCATTATATTATTGCTAAAACAACAAATCTAATGGCAGCCTAAGACTTTTGCACAGCTCAATAATAAATGCATGTTACCATTCAATCACCAACATTTGACTACTGTTTACAAACTATTGGCTGACTCTTTACATGTGTGTATACAGTTTTCTCTTACACAAACACATCCTCTCATACCCTTTGCCAGAATACCCAAGCCCAAGCTTAAACTTTATCAAATAAATCCACATATACAGTACTCTCTCGATGCAATGATGTTTAATTATTGTGTGTTTCTATGTTTGTCTGTATCTGCATACATGACTGTGCATTCTCAAGATTTTTATGATGAGTGATTGTATATCTCGAATTTTGTTGACTAAAAGGTTTGAATTTCAGTCCTTTGAGACACAACACTGATGTTATCTCTAAAATGGAATCATCAGACTCACAGAATGAAAGGATTCACTTATTTACCACTAAAATGCCATAATTGGGAGTGTTAGAGGGTAGGTAGCAATGCAATATTGACTACTTATGAGCCCTGAGTGATGGACTGGAATCCCATTGAGGCTACATGTTCGTCAATTCACAGAATAGGATCAGAAACCCCTACCTGTGGTCTCAATTAGGAGAAAGTGCATGTATTCCAAGAAAAATAAATAATAAATGAATCAATGCAAAACTAAATTCAGCAGTATTTTGGATAAGAATCAGCAAGTCAAGAGGCCAAGTCAGAGGCTGTCACTGGTAAGCTCCCAGAAAAGAGTGGGCCTTCTCTTCAAATGAGTGTAGAAAACCTGGAGGAGGAGTTCAAGTACCTCAGGATCTTATTGATGAATGATGGAGAAAGAGAGCGTGACACTGGTAAACAGATACAATCAATGGCAGCAGTTCTGAAATAATTGTCCCTCTCAGTGTGGGTGAAGCGGGACTGTAGTCCTCGGACAAATCTCTATGTTTGCTATTCTGACCGACCTCATGGTAGTGACTGAAAGAATAATATCATGGCTACAAGCAGCAGAATTGAGGATCCTACACAGGATTACTCGGCTTACTGTCTGTGTCTGTGAGCTCACCATTCCTGGGACTGCCCCTATGAACTGAGATGAGCCTGTTGAGGGGACTTGTTCTTTGCACAAGAATGAGGTGGCACTTCTTAAAGTTGTTCCAGGCATGTCCCATTGGTCGGAGACTGCAGGACAGACTGGAAACGCCTCTAGAGGGATTACAGTGGTGATTGAAAGTTTGTGAACCCTTTAGAATTTTCTATATTTCTGCATAACTATGACCTTAAACACCATCAGATTTTCACACAAGTCCTAAAAGTAGATAAAGAAACCCAGCTAAACAAGTGAGACAAAAATATTATACTTGGTCATGTATTTATTGAGGGAAATGATCCAATATTACATATTAGTGAGTGGCGAAAGTATGTGAATCTCTAGGATTAGCAGTTAATTTGAAGGTGAAAGTAGAGTCAGGTGTTTTCAATCAATGGTATGACAATCAGGTGTGAGTGGGCACCATGTTTTATTTAAAGAACAGGGATCTATCAAAATCTGCTATTCACAACACATGTTTGTGGAAATGCATCACGTCACGAAAGAAGAAAGCGGAGATTTCTGAGGACCTCAGGGAAAAATGAGGGGATGCTACAGGCTGAAAAAACGTTACAAAACCATCTCTAATAAGAGATCCACCCAATCTGACACAAGACAGATTGTGAACAAATGAAAGAAAACCAGAAAATTGTTACCCTCCCCAGGAGTGGTAGACCAACAAAGATCACTCCAAAAGCAAGGTGTTAATAGTTGGGCGGAGGTACCAAAGGACCCCAGGGTAACTATAAGCAACTGAAGGCCTCTTTCACATTGGCTAATGTTAATGTTCATGAGTCCACCATCAGAAGAACACTGAACAACAATGGTGTGCATGGCAGGGTTGCAAGGAGAAAGCCACTGCTCTCCAAAAAGATCACTGCTGCTCGTCTGCAGTTTGCTAAAGATCACGTGGACAAGCCAGAAGGCTATTGGAAGAATGTTTTGTGGACAGATGAGACCAAAATAGACATTTTTGGTTTAAAAGAAAAGTGTTATGTTTGGAGAAATTAAAACACTGCATTCCAACATAAGTACCTTATCACAATGGCAAAACATGGTGGTGGTAGTATCATGGTTTGGACCTCTTTTGCTGCATCTGGGACATGACGGCTTGCCATCATTGATGGAACAATGAATTCGGAATTATTTCAGAGAATTCTAAAGGAAAATGTCAGGACATCTTTCCATGAACTGAATCTCAAGAAAAGGTGGGTCATTCAGCAAGACAACGACCCCAAGTACACAAGTCGTTCTACCAAAGAATGGTTAAAGAAGAATAAAGTTAATGTTTTGGAATGGCCAAGTCAAAGTTCTGACCTTAATCCAATCAAAATGTTGTGGAAACACCTGAAGTGAGCAGTTAATGTGAGGAAACCCACCAACATCCCAGAGTTGAAGCTGTTCTGTATGGAGGAATGGACTACAATTCCTTCAAGCCGGTGTGCAGGACTGATCAACAGCAAAGGTTCACATACTTTTGTCACTCACTAATATGTAATATTGGATCATTTTCCTCAATAAATAAATTACCAAGTATAATATTATTGTCTCATTTGCTTAACTGGGTTCTCTTTCTTTACCTTTAGGACTTGTGTGAAACTCTGATGATGTTTTAGGTCATATTTATGTTTCACAAACTTTCAAGCACCACTGTATATCTCCCAGTTGTCTTGAGAAGACCTGGCAATCCCTCGGGAAGATGAACCCTGTGGCTGGTGTGTAGAGAACTTTGGGTTAAACTTATTCTGTCGTGACCGTTACCAGAAGAAGTGGAAGGAAAGTGAGGCTGAGATTCGAACCTTTAGTGTAAAGGTTTAAACACAAAATGTAACATAATAAAATTCTTGCGCAGACAGCTGTCTTTATTCTTTGTCACCTCTAAGTTGTGATTGGTATTATCATGAAAGGTTTGGGTATTTTTAGACTGCAGAACCACTACCCTTGCTGTTCCTGAAAAGATATCTCCAGTGAAGTCATAATTCCTTTGCTTTTCTATGCAAAAAAGCTCAAATTTCAATCCAGGAAAAAATTTACTATTTATAAGTAGTAATATAAAACATGTTAGTATTTTAGGATGCTCTGAAATAAAAATAATCTGTCTGTGTTTCAGACTATCGGACTGGGCCATGCTTTGCAGCAGTGAGTAATCAGATGTGTCAGGGTCAGTTGGCGGGGATTGTGTGCACTAAGACCCTGTGTTGTGCGACGGTGGGCCGAGCCTGGGGCCACCCGTGTGAGCAGTGTCCCGCTCAGCCTCAGCCCTGCCGCCGCGGCTTCATCCCGAATCACCGCACTGGAGCATGCCAGGGTACACACACACAATCACATAGACATCCATACAGGACATATACACATAGGCAAGTCACATACATTTTAGGGATTACCGCATTTATTCATAATAATACTTTTCATTTCAAGTTAGCCAGTGGCGTTGTGGGAGTCAAACAACAATTTGATTTGTCCAGTGACTCAGTGATTGTTTTGGCAGATCTGTATTGTGCGGTTATTATATAAAACATAATTTTCCAGTTCATAATGCCAACCATGTAAAAAGTAAATACACAGTGTACACACTCACACTGAAATCTACTTTAATTGGGTTAAATTGCATTGGGTTCTTGTTAACATTTCCCATGCATGCCCAGCCGGGCAGGACAGGAGGCACTGTCAAATCGCATATACACACGCCTCAGTGAGCTATGCTACACACACACACAAATATTAACACTCACATAACTATTCACACTCCTTGCAGCTTCAACAAGTGTCTAGGCTGCTCACAGTGTTTGTAAGACACACACGTGCAGGAAAGCACTTTTTTCCCCTTGTCTGGTCAAATTAATCTCGACTGTTCCAGAGTACAGTACCTTAGCAATTATTATTGTAGAGCACAGTACTTAAACGATACTCTAGTGTGTGATGTCTTAACTACAACTGCTCTAGAGTACAGCACTTTAACCTTGTTCTAGAGCAGGACACCATAACTACTACTGTTCTAGAGTGCAATCTCAAATGCTGTTCTAGAATCTGATACCTTAAATACAACTGTTTTAGAGCATACAGTATTACTTACACACTGTTCAAGAGCAGAATACCTTAACTACCACTGTTCAAGAGCACAATATTCAGTGCTCTCGTAATCTACTCTTACTCTACTCTCTCTATAATCAAAATTGGCATATAAGAAAAAAAGCAAAATTGGGCCAATATTTGAGATATTATACCCCCAAATAAAAAAAGTTGGGACGGTATGGAAAATGCAAATTAAAGAAAGAACAGTGTGCCTTACATTTGCTTTGACTTTCATTTCATTGCAGACAGTATGAACCCAAGACATTTGTTTTGTCAGGTCAACTTAATTTTATTTGTTAATAAACATCAATTCCTGCATTTCTGGCCTGCAACACATTCCAATAAAAGTTGGGACGGAGGCGATTTAGAGCTAGAAATTTTATTTTCTTTTAAAATAAAGAAAATAAAACATTAACAATGATGTGATTTCAAACAGGTGATGACCATAGTTGAATGTAATCATGTTTTGGTACAAAAGTAGTATCCATGAAAGGCTGAGTCTTTGAGGAGCAGAGGATCTGCAATTTGTCAATAAATGTATGAGAAAATTATTGAAATGTTTTAAAACAATGTTCCTTAAAGGAAGACTGGAAGGGATTTACATGTTTCTTTCTCTACAGTTCATAATATTAATAATATTAAACGGTTCCAGGTAATCTGGAGGAACTTCAGTGCATAAAGAACATGGGTGCAAGCCTAAACTGAAGATTTGTGATCTCTGATACCTCAGACAGCTTTGCATCAAGACCAGTCATTCATTAATAATTGATATAGCTACATGGGCAAAGGATTACTTTTTTGGCAAGCCTTTGTCCAGCACCACAATGTTTAATTACATTCACAACTGCCACATAAAACTTTAGTGTGCAAAAAATAAGCCTTATGTCCAGAAGTGGCATTGTCTTCTCTGGGCTCAGAGGCATCTGTGATGGACCATCATACAGTGGAAACGTGTATTGTGGTCAGACAAATCTGTATTCTGGAAAAATGACAACCCCGTACTGTTGCCCACCTTAAGACGAGTTTGCAGGACAAATGGGACAAAATAACACCTGTAATACCTCATCGCTTCTTATCCTTGGTGCCAAAACAAGTGTTTTCAGTGTTATGAGAAGGAATCACAACAAGATTATGTAAGAAGCACTGTGTTTATTTTTTATTTGCATTTACATACTGTCACAACCTTTCCTGAATCGGGGTTGCAATGTGGTTTTTGCAGCATAATCTTGAAAAATTACTCAGTTCTGCCTCCGCTCGCCTTATCTGTACTCTAGTCTAGTCTAGTCTGAGTTATTAAGAGGGTTGGAAACCACTGGGAGATATGACCTTTAATCAGAGTGCCTTCAAGTACTGAGGTCCTAAAAATGTGCGTTTGGGGCACAGCCACATGCTGCTCACTTTGGCCCTAACAATCAGTTCTCCAGCTGGGGAAATTCCTCTAACGTCTGGCTGTTTGATGCACGCTGAGGAGAGTTAGCAGATCCATTCTCTGTCTCTCTCTCTGTCTCATTTTCTTGCACTCAGTGTCTCTCAGAAACTCCCATTCCCTTCTCTCAACCATTTTCGCACTCATTCTTTCTCTTGTTCTCTTAAAATCTTTACCTTTTATTCGCTCAGTCTGACTTTCTGTCTCCATTGTGACTTTCTGCCCTGACATATCTATTATACTCCCTACTGTTCTTATTTATTACCTTGGTGTGTATGAAAAATAAATTGTTTTCCTGTGTGTCCAGAGACTTGGCTGCTATACAGTCACTTTACAGTGGTGCTTGAAAATGTTTGATCCTTTTAGAACTTTCTATATTTGTGTGTATAAAAGACAAAAGATAAACCAATTGGGCAAATGAGAGAAAGTATTATACTTGATCATTTACTTATTTAGGAAAATGATCCCATAAGGTGCTTTCATTCAGGTGTGAGTAAGAACCCTGTTGTAATTCAAGAATAGAGATCTATCAGAGTCTGATCTTCACAACACACATTTGTGGAAATGCATCATGGTACGAATAAAGGAGCTTTCTGAGGACCTCAGAAAAATTGTTATTGGAGACACCAATTAGCCTAACACGTATGTCTTTGGACTGTGGGAGGAAACTGGAGTACCTGGAATAAACCCACATGGATATGGGAAGGACATGCAAACTCCAAACAGAGAGAACCCATACCACTCCACCTGGAATTGAACCCAGGACCTTCTTGCTATAAGGCAAAAGTGGTTCCCACCAAGCCACCATGCTGCTTGCGACCAAGTTATTTTGTTTTATTTCTGATCGGTTTTCTATCTGAAGCTTTTTGGTACTGTAAACTGTCTTTTGGATTTTCAATTTTACTCTCTGTCTCTTAGTATTCTGTATTCTATGTATTTTCTTAATTCCTTGTTATCCTCTTTAGCATTCTTGTGTTCTTTATTTCTTTTCTCTTTAAGATTCATTTGCTTTATCTTTCTTTTCTTTTATTCCCCCAGATAATCTCTCACACCCACATAGACACACAATGCCCTAAGGCTACCCTTCTACAAAAGATGCAGCAGCGAACAATGACATTGTCCCCTCCTTTATACACTGCCTTACAGGTCAAAGAACTTGTGACTGATTTGCCCACAAGGCATTCTGGGAAAGATAGTTTCCACAAGCATGAATATCTGGCTTAACTACAGCCCTCTCCCACCCTCTTGGCAGGGCAGAGCTGGCTTAAAAAGTCTGCTTAGGGCTCTTCAATAGGAAAAGCAAACACAGTAGGGGCTGGCAAGCCACCACTAGGGGCTGACATATAGGTCCAGATTATGTTTCATCTGTTTCTAAGTTTCAAGGTTTATTCAGGTCATAGAGGCTGGACAAGGGGTGTACATTCTGTGACAGTAAGTTAAATGCTGTTTAAAGGATTTACATCTGTGTAGGTTCTTTATCATCCAGGTCATGGTAGACTTGAGTGTTTGAGTCGTAGGCAACTAGACGTCTTTTCGGTTTTTGAACACCAAGCTCATCAGAACAGGCTAGACTAAAGGTAAGGGACTCCTGTTCATATTTTTGACAGAGAAGACAGATGGTTTGAAAGAGGCATTAAGGAGGCTATCTATGTGCAATAATAATGGACATTGCTGAACAGCAAATTTTCAGCCTCTTACAAAGCAGTCTTGAGATCCCTTCCTAGGCAGTTTAACTCACATTTGCACCTTGACCCATGTGATCCTAACAAATGATGGCAAGGTGGGGCAATGACTCACAAAAGGGTCACACCTTGGCCTCTGTGATCTTAACGACTATTGTATTGACAGGGTGGGTCAAGTACTCACAGGACCACCTCCAAGGCGACAACTCCATTAGGGATAAATACCTGGGACTCCCCATCAGTTTCTAAAACTGAAGAAGCCTTTCAAATGAGAGGTGAAACGTCTTCAAGAACCAAGAAGTCCAGTTCCCTTCAACTCATACACTCGTCTGTTTTATGTTTTCTGAGTATTTTGTGTTGATATTATTTTATTAATTGTTCTCTCTCTATCTCTAGATGTAGATGAGTGCCAGGCTATTCCTGGTCTGTGTCAAGGAGGAAACTGCATTAACACAGTGGGCTCATTTGAGTGTAAATGCCCCGCTGGACACCAATTCAGTGAGATCAGCCAGAAATGTGACGGTGAGACACTCATGGCTTTTGACCTAGGAGTAGAAATGTTCATAACGGTGGTTTGTAAACTGTGAGGTGATGTCAGCCTCTTTCTCTTATTTCCACTCACTCTAAAGGGATAACCATTTAAGAACACAATGAGTACGTACTACAGACGCTTTTCTCAAAATAGCTCTGCACCTGTGGCTGACTTGTGTACCACTGTGCACGCCCTTGAATATTGTGATTATTGCCGTGATGCCTGCAGGTGCAGACAGGTGAAGATAAAAGAAAAATGCTGACGTGCTCATCTAATGAGGCCATTTGAGCTAAAAATGTGACTTGGGTTTGAGTTGGCACAGTCCAGACCTTAAATTAAACCCACTCAGGAGTATTTATGAAACGTCTGGGTTTAAACGATGGCTGGCAGCGTGGGTATCTAGCTGTGATACTAAGGGAGGGATACAAGTATGTGTGGTTATTCATTTGACACTGAAGAAATGAAAGGCATCGATTTGACTCTGCTCTGCGAAGGCCATCTGCTTCAGTACTCTACCACCTGAAGAGAGAAAAGGACCATACATTGAGAACTCACTACCATTTAATGAGCAATAATAACATTTGATTTGGTTTTGTTGCTTTGGTGTCCCCATAATTAATTATTCATACATCTGAGTTGGTTTTAAGAGGTTTGGGAGCACAGAAAATATCAGAATTAAGGTATGGTCTGGTTGGGGCGTCAGGATGTTGCTATGGCTGACATAAAGGATCAGGTTCTTGGGGTCAAAATTAGGGTAACTGAAGTTTCAGGATCAGGAGTACATGATGGGTTGCATGTGTTGTATACAGAACATTTGCTAGCCAACTACTATGGTGACTCAGGTTTGAGTCTTGTTAATGGCCAGGGTCAGACTTTTCAGAGGTTTAGAAGGATTGTAATAAGGTTAATATCTTAGTAGTCGCATGCTCTGTCATTGAGCCCTCAACTAGGCATTCTAGCTGCCCATATAGATGCCTCTAGGCTGGAGACTGTAGATATGCTGGGTGGGTTTGTGAGTTCTAGATCTATTCAGTAAATGTTATGAAGTCCAGTTCAGCATGCCAAGCTGTGTTGGAAGGACTAACAGAGCTTGCAGTTTTATAATGAGCAGGACTTGGTTTTGCACAGACGGAGTTTTCCTGGTGTGCAGAGCAGAAACTTCCCTGCCATCACCTTGGAGACACACACACGTACACACCGACTCGACAGCTGGTGTGTGTTTATAAGAAGGGACAGGAGGGTTATTTTTAGTCCTGCTATGTTGAATTATGAGGTTTAGTATTGGAGCTGCGTAGTCAAACGTCTCTAGCGCATTGTGCAGCATATTAGTAGGCCAGCCATAACACAAACTTGCCCGCTGCCCTCGCGCACATGTTCACACACTCGCCCTCGTGCTGAGTGCACTGGGTTGAGAAAGAATCAGTTTGGTTTTTGCTGCCCAGAAATAATAACAAGATTCCCAGAAACCCTGCAGTACGTCAGAACGAATTCCAGGTCGGATCGGGTTCTTTTTTTTGAAGACCATCCTAGCTGGACATGTCATGCCTTTTTGGGAGGGATCAGTGTGTCTTTATTACTCTGCCACAATCAATTTAGTAAGGAAACGAGCTCAAACCAAGCCCACAGAGCTCAGGAATTGCAGCATAGAGTCCAAAGGGAAGAAAACAAGGCTACTCTGTGAAGCTGTGCTGCTCCGTGTGGCTTTTACATGGTTTCCTTTGCAAAAGTGATCATGTGTATGGGTCATGAGCTACATACAGCAGGGAGACAGACATAAGTGCAAGTGAAAAGCTTTTTGTTAACTTTAGACATAGTGAAACACTGTGAATGAAGAGCAACATACGAAGAGAACCAAACTTATACAGACAAACACAATGCTAAATGCTATGTACCAGATGTGCTAAGACAAACAGACAGTGGTAAAAAAAAGACAGGACTATGTTATAACAAACAGACACTACTAACAAGACTAGTCAACACTATAAATAGATAATGGTAATAGTAAAGGACAATGCTTATTCAAACACTGTTAGCATGTATATTTATGTTTATATTTATATTGAAGTACACACACACAATGCTAACACTGACAAAGTCATGTCAAGTTAAGTCAGATTTATTTATATAGCGCTTTTTACAATGGACCATTGTCTCAAAGCAACTTTACAACTTTAGATTATCTCCTAATATCTATGTCCAATCCCAAATTGTTATGAGGAAGAAACCTTGGGAGGACCAAGACTCAAAAAGGGACCCAACCTCCTTGGGCGGCGTAGATGATAAATCTAAGAATGAAGCTAAAGTCATGAAGTCATACTTCAAATAAAATGTGAAATATGCACATCAGCATTAAGTCCAAACAATGCGAATACAAACAGTGCTACAATGCTGAATATGCAGACAATGCTAATGCTAATCAAAAATGCTAATATAATTAATACAAGCATGTGCCATTTAATGACAACATTACGTTCTGTGAAACAGGTTGTTGATCAAAATGGTCGTTGACCGAAAATGACCATAGGCTTGTTATGCTACTGTAATGTAAATATAAAGGGCATTTTCACAAGACAACTTGTGAAAAGACAAAATGATGCGGAACGCTACCATCTGCACAGCACCTGAAGCCTAACTTTTATACGCATCTCTCGCCACGATATACACAACACTGTAGTTCTTCAGTTACAAGCGTTAACGATAACACACACTGCAGAACCAATATATAAAAGCACATGATGGAATATAAACATAAAAAAAACATACCTCGTTGACTGCAAACAACCAAGAGGGAATGAGTCCACTTGAAGAAACATTAATTTCCAGAACAGCCAGTGCAGTATCACCTTTTAAATACTTTTAGGTAAATAAATCCAGTGTGGTGTTACTAATAGGAAGTCACGGCATTCAAATGACTGCTGCTCGGCACTTCTAGGTACATGGACATAAAGCCGACACGGCGCTTGTGGTGTTAGGCAGAGTACAAACTTTTCCACTTCACGTCTCTTCTTGTGTCCATGCCCTAAAAGTGTCCATGTGCTACACAGACCATAACGTAGCACCTACTTAAGCACATAGTTAATGCAAAGTAAATCAATAGTCATAAATATTAAATAACAATATGTAAACAAACCATCAAAGTATGACATAAATAAAATTTATGGCAGTAAAAATGCACATGCTAAACCTTTTTTAACTAGAACAGCTTTTTACACCACAATGTCAAGAGTTAAAAGACAGATTTCTATTTCAAATTATAATTTGCTAGAATTGTTAAGACATTGGTTGCTAAAGTGAAAGGACACTCATCAGACGGTCGTTAAATGGCACTTAGCTGTACTAACACTAACAGACAAAACCAGACAGTGCTAGGACAAACTGACAAGACAACCAAACAATGACAGTGTCATTACTTGACAATGCTAAATACTAACAGGAATGCTGACACAAAATCATAGATATATAGAATAACCAGAAACTAGAAACCACTAACCACACTAGGAGCGTGTAGCAAACTAAGACTACACTTTAATTGGATTAATTTTAATTAAACTTTATTAATTAAAATTATATAAATTTATTAATTAATTAAGAAAAAGGGGCACCACCAAATCTTTATAATAGTGATTATTATTAAAATAATTATTATAAACATGAATAATTCACTGGTAGATTTGGAGACCAGTTAAAGAGGGAACAACAACTTTGATCAGTTCTAAGGTCCTGAATAGTGAATTCAAAGTATATTTCCTCGACCTTTGAATTGAATGAATTCTTAACACACCAGGCGGCAAATTCAAAAGGTTTTTTATAAACAAGTTTATTAACTACAAACAAGGCAATACCAACAGATTATCTAATGTAATAACGAGTGTAATCACAGAGTTAAAATCATAAAATGACGATGAACATGTATATATCACAGTATGGAGAACAGGGAATAATGGCAAGCGTCTACAACATTACAGTAATAAAATCAGAAACCAAGATGACCCTCTATGTAAATTATTGGTCCCGCGCAATAATTACTAACGTTGCAAATGTTACTGGTACCTTAATTACGTTGAATGTGGATAGTATGGTAAAAATTACTTTAGGCGTGAATAAAGTCCTATGTTGAAGCGTGGTTTTAGATTTAAAACGCAAGATTTCAACAATCCGGGACCCCAGATAAACACACACCAAAGCGTACTACTACTTCCTGGCTTCTCTTTGCGAAAAGGCGTCACGCGAAGAAGATGGAACGAAGCCGGGCTTCAGCCCCCTGTCGTCCGAGATCGCATGGAGAAACGGCAGCAATCTCTTCTTCCGATGGAATGCCACAGTTCCGTGGACCTCGTGATGATCGGCTACCTTCAGCTTTTTCGTCGGCATGTGGCCCTTGGAGCCACGTGTGTGTCCGCTGGGTCCTCGCTTCGGTTCGGCTTCTTCTTCCCTGCGTTGGTGGTCCGGGGGTCTACCAGATCTAGTCTTGCGAACTTATACTAGACTCCAGATTTTCCACCCTGGCCAGCGGTGAAGGTAGAGTTACAGTTTACAGCGTTCGAGTACCACGAGCTTCAACAAGACTCGAAAAAAACTTGGAAAACTTGGATTGTGCGAGAATAGTAGAGCTTAGAGTCTGGGTTGGTTCTTTGTAACTATCTTCTAGTTTTCAGCGATACCGAACTACTTAAGAAGACTGCTGTAACACAGGAAACTTAAAATAAACGCGAAAACTTTGAGTGAAATGAATAATCAAAAGCGCTATAAAAGAAAAAAAAAAACTATAACAGACAAAGGAAAGACTTAAAGAACACACAAAGACAAGACTTGAAGCTAGCACAACCACGCGGTCGTCCCGCGTTGCTTTTGAATGTTCCGGCTCGTAGCGGCTGGAGGCGGGCCATAAGGAGTGTGCCCCTACTTAGGGCCAATGAGAAGCTGACTCCTCAGTAAAGCCCTCCTATGTGGTTGTGTCTTATTTCACCATATGAGCCACCATACGTTCTAACTTGGATTAAAATATATTCCTACATATCTAAAGTGATTAAAAGGTATCACACAATGACCAAAAAATCCTCAAAGTTACAAGTTTTAGATGCCAGACTTCGTTGTAAGGTTCAGATGATCAAAAGCACCTTGAATTGATAACTTAGAACATCGTTAAAAAGCATTCTAACTACAGCATAGGCATTCGCTATCTTTAACTAAACAATAATATGATTAATATACAAGATGTAGGAACGGTACATTGTAAATAACTTCATGTTTGTTCTTTATAAGTATGAACATTATTAAACGAGCGATCGATACATGTGGATAAAAACAAGCTGTTATTTGTAACCTTAACCAATTATATCATAACGGGACCATATTACGTATTAAAAATGATCATTATACTAAAACATTAACCAAGTAGATATAAATTACATGACAGATCAGTAACATACATATGTATAATATATATAATTATATGTGTGGATATGACAAAATATCCTTGATCCACTCTTTGTATGAATATCAGCTAAATGCATATTGGTGTATCTAGACTTATGATCCAAATATCATTGTTATGTAATTAAAAGGTTTTCGATGAAGATAATCTGTTCCCATCAGGAGTTTAATACAATTATTAAAGTTGTCTCTTTTAGGACAAGAGCTGAGTTCTTGGTGTCATAAATCCAGGGGTGTCTTTCTGGCGCCAGGCTGAGAGGTCGTAAACGCAACCTAGGTGGAAGAAAGTCGTTAATTTTGCAACAGTCAGAAGAAAATTGAGAAAGCTTGGTAGCCTGGACCGTTGAAACCCCCTTCTTAAGATTAGCACATGGGCTTAGTTTATGATTGGAGATGTCGAAGGTTGTATGTCTGTTTGAACAGACGTCCAATTCCGTTGGTTTCAGAAAGAGTCAACCGTTGGAGTCAAACGGTGGGGGGTAAGATCCTGTCCAGATGTTAGGCCTTCTTGCATTCCAAGATGTTGTAAAGTTTATGACTTGGGGGAAGAAGGTAAAGAGAGGGAGATACAGCGATCACGCTACAAGCGCAAGAGAACCAGGATCTTGACCAGGAGTGTGAAAAAGCCAGACGAAGAAGTGCACAGGAAAGAGACCTTACAGTGGTGCTTGAAAGGTTATGAACCCCTTAGAACTTTCTATATTTCTGCATAAATATGACCTACAGCATCATCGGATTTTCCAACAAGTTCTAAAAGTAGATAAAGAGAACCCAGCTAAACAAATGAAACAGAAATATTATAATTGGTCATTTATTTATAGAGGAAAATGATCCAATAATACATATTAGTGAGTGGCAAAAGTATGTGGACCTCTAGGATTAGCAGTTTATGCGAAGGTGAAAGGAAAACACTGCATTCCAGCGTAAGTACCTTATCCCATCCGTGAAACATGGTGGTGGTAGTATCATGGTTTGGGCCTGTTTTGCTGCATCTGGACCTGTATGGCTTGTCATCATTGATGGAACAATGAATTATGAATTATATCAGAGAATTCTAAAGGAAAATGTCAGGACATCTGTCCATAAACTGAATCTCAAGAGAAGGTGGGTCATGCAGCAAGACAACGACCCTAAGCACACAAGTTATGCTACCAAAGAATGGTTAAAGAAGAATAAAGTTAATGTTTTGGAATGGCAAAGTCATGAACTTAATCCAATCACAATGTTGTGGAAAGACCTGAAGCGAGCAGTTAATGTGAGGAAACCCACCAACATCCCAGCATTGAAGCTGTTCTGTATGGAGGAATGGGCTAAAATTCCTCCAAGCCGGTGTGCAGGACTGATCAACAGTTACAGGAAACATGTAGTTGCAGTTATTGCTGCACAGGGGGGTCACAGCAGATACTGAAAGCAAAGGTTCACATACTTTTGCCACTCACTAATATGTAATATTGCATCATTTTCCTCAATAAATAAATGACCAAGTATAATATTATTGTCTCATTTGTTTAACTGGGTTCTCTTTATCTACTTTTAGGACTTGTGTGAAAATCTGATGATGTTTTAGGTCACATTTATGCAGAAACATAGAAAATTCTAAAGGGTTCACAAACTTTCAAGCACCATTGTATATAGGCTAGGTACAGTGGATTGTAATTGAATAGCCTACTGTTGAAGCCAAATAGTGTCAGAGGAGAGCCATGTGCGATGATGTGGCTCTACAACACACATCCTCCGGAGAAAATGGATTACACCAAGCACCATTTAAACTGAATGCAATATCATAAGACATATTATTAAAATATAGAAATATGAACATTTTCATGTAGCAGACTCCTTTATCCAGAATATCTTACAACTGATACTGTCTTACAATGTACAATCCAAGCAATTAGCTAACCAGAAAACACTTTACAGCACCTACATCTCACACTCTGTTACTCTCTGTGTCTTTCAGATGTAGATGAATGTTTGACCATCCCCGGACTGTGCAGCGGTGGCGAATGCTCCAACACCATTGGTAGCTATGTCTGTAGATGTCCCGTGGGATTTGTCACAGCTCTGGATGGGTCACGCTGCATCGGTGAGCTTGGAATGTGTATGTTATTGTCAATATAAGTACATGGCTAGATTTGGTTGACTGTGATGTACAGTATCCAAACTTACTTGCATACTAAATAAATAGTAATACCAAATTATGTTATAACATTTTGATATACTCTGTATAGCCAAACAGTATAGATCCATTCTGGTGATCTTAGCTACTCAAGTCATATCAATTGCTAACAGGTGTGCAAGATCAGCGGGATTAAACACTGGTAGTAGAGCTGTACTATGGACCTTGGTGACTCTCAGCATGTTTCTGTTATACCAAATCCAAATGAAAGCCCATGGTCTTGGACATAATGTTCCGGCAGCTGGTGTTTAATGTGTGCAGGCTATTGATCAATGTTTGAATCTCTTCAATGACTCAAGTCTCAAGTTAAATAACTTGTTATGATTCATTCAACCTGATCACCACACTATATAATGCTAACAGCTTAAAATATCAAAGTAAAAGGTCTACATGTTGTAATGATGTGCTTTTCTTGGTCTCTTTTGGCCTGTATCACCGTTTTATCCCCTCTGACCCTTTTGTCCTTTCACAGTTCTGTATACAGGGATGCAAAATTTAAGAATCGCATTTTGTTCTGTGAAACAGGACGTTGACCAAAATGGACGTTGACCAGATGTTACCATAGTCTCATTGTCTTTTTATGCTACTGTAATGTATATATAAAGGGTATTTTCATGAGAAACTGCGTGCAAATGCTTCAGAAATACAGCTAAAATTTGAGTTAAACTCCATCTACACAGTATCCTTATTGCAGTTTTAATTTATGGAAGTTCACAATGATCATTGAAAATACAGTAATGTAAAGTTATGACCTGTGTAGGGGAAAGCCTTAACACTTAAGAGGATGGTGATATTTTGTTTGACGGATCCCAAAAATGCATTAATTGACAGTATTACAAACAAAACGGAAGATCAGCCAGATGAAACAGAGACTCAACAAATGAATGTGAACCAGGTTATATAGTTATAGGTTAGATAAAACATACAGGTAGTGGGGCACAAACTCAGAAGTACTACTTACAGTAGAACAGGCACACCCACGATTTAAGGCCACTTATAACTTGTTACAAATGAGTAGGAGAATATCATACACATAAACATGAGTAACTTTCACAAAATAATCTCTAAACACAACAACTGGGTAAGAACAGTCTCCAGTCCAAATGGGAGCTAACGAGCAAGCGACCACATAACCACATACACACACACACCCAAATGACAGACTTCTGCTCTTAAACACTAACTCGGGGTGGAACAGTTGGAATGAATGCTAACAAACAATGCTAACAGCTCTAATGGACACATGCAGAATAACTAATGTGACAGAGAAACATAAACAAACCATAAAGCGGTAGGGACAGCCAGGAACACAGGAGCATGAAGCAGAAGGTCAGAGACACAAAGATGAGGAAACAGGATCTAAGTTCAGAGGTTAATTTAGGCAGTAAGGACTGTCAGGAACTGTAGCGCTATGGGATAAATGCTCATCCGACTCAAGACGTTACCCAGCGTCTTTAGACTGGCACTACTGATTGCACTGCTGAGTGGGGCACAGCAGAAGGCAGCAAAGCTCATCAGGAGTGGGACAAGAACTAGCATCCCACTGTTTGCACAACTGGCACAAGCTATGTGAACCCGTAGCACTAGTGAATTAGCCACAGAAGGAAGCTGGACAAGAAAGAGAGAGTCATCAAAGTTTCAGAAAGCTCATTAGCGAGCTTGTACCTAAATTACCGGCTCAAATCATAAATGTTGAAATGAAAACTCAAGGCTGAGCACCAAGTAAAGGCAGATTGAACCATAAATGGGAGACCCACACATTGGTAGAGCACACAAATTTGTATTTGTATTTGTATTTGGTAGCCAGAGTCATCTGTGGACCATTTTGTAAACGTGTCAGGAATTTCAGGTTACTTGCAGCCTTAACATGTTGCTGGCTACACCAATTGGCCCTGGTTGGTTTCCTCCAGCTTCTGACCTGTCTGTATCACTCACAGATGTTTCGAACAGCGCTTAAACCTTTTCTGTTTCCCACGCGGCAGAATTTAGGTCAGGCGTCGGGCGTTGGTGATTCAGCAACAATGAGCTCTTCTGTACGTGAGAGAGAAAGGAATGAGTGGAAGGAAAAAGCTAAGCAGAGAGAGCCAGTGAGGCAGAGATGCTGAGAGGGAAAGATAAATGAGGAGATAAAGTGAAAGAGCAGGGTTCGGAGGGATAGACTTAAAGAAATATGAATCATGTGCTCCTGAAATGCCCCTCGTTTCTTCCTCCATGTCTTTATGGAATGTGGCAGATGAATGTGTTTCTCTCTTTTGCTCTCAGATTGAGTATGAGTATTGAATTGTGTGCAGATCAATTAAAACTCTTTTGTATTTTTTAGAGCAAGCATACAAATCTAAACATGACTTGTGACAAATGACAGTCCCACCATTCATCCATGGTTGATGCATCCTGGCCAGTGCTAGTATTTGGGGGGGAGGGGCAATAAACAGTAAAATTTCTCAAGAGCAGGAACGACAGAGGTGCTACCAAAAGTACTGTTGTATTAAATGTATGTGCAGTATAGGTTAATGTGCTCAATTGGTAATATCATGAATGGCCTGTAGATGGCACACTCTATATGAACATACAGTATTCAAAAGATACATGTAGTTTTCCTAAGTGTAATGAGAATGGTGTGGTCACATCTAACAGAATTGTAATTGATAAGCATCATGAATTTGCACTGTGGTCATTAAATATGCATTACTGGTCTAATCTCAGAGTCTGCTACATTAGTAACATATGTTTAGCTTTAAGTACAGTTATAAAAGCAGAAGAAATACTTTGGTGAGTAAGTACATCAAACCAAACATATATTCTTCAGAATATTTACTTACTTATTCTTTAAAAACAAGCTATGGACAGTTATAGCACCAAATGTAGGTAACTTTAAAATGTACAATAATTTATAATTTATAAGTTGTAACAGTGTTAACTAAAATGTATGTGGGGTCAGTTGATGAATAGGCAGTGGACCAGTATCAGGCATATGAAGATCACAAGAAAATCCTTTAATCCTTCAAACTTAAGTAAATAGTTAAATAGCTAAATAAGAGCCTCCCATCAGATAATTACTGCATTGGTGATGATTTTTCAGCTGGCGACAAGTTATTTAAGCCTAAGTGATGCAGTGAGTAGCTTCTCATTTGTTAAACAACCATGTCGAAAGACACATCCTGTGGTCGTGGAAAAGATGTTAATCTGTTTCAGAAGGATCAGATTATGAAAGAGTGTTTCAGGGAGCATGAGACATCATTTTCACACATGGGCTGAAACCCATTTCAGTGGGTGCATCCTTCAAAGGATGCGATCTACACGATCTATGAAGGTGAGTCCTTGGAAGGCTGCGTTGAACGCAGCGAAGGCTGAACCGAAATGAGATGGCTCTGACTTGGATTTCACAGAACTACTGTTCCTGCCTTCACTCTTCAGCGCTATTCCTCCCTGCACCATATCACAAAACAGCTATAAGCTTTATGAAAATGGAGCCAGAAATTTTGAGTCTAGTTTGTATGATGTTTATTGTTTTACAAATTATTGGAGGAGGCTTCACCTCACCATACTTTTTAGAATTTGTGAACTCTTTAGAGTTCTCTATATTTCTGCATAAATATGACCTAAAACATCATCAGATTTTCAGTCCTAAAAGTAGATAAACAAATAATACAAAATATTATACTTGGTCATTTATATATATGTACAGTGGTGCTTGAAAGTTTAGAATTTAGAATTAAGAATTTTCTAGTAGTGTATCATGGCACGAACAAAGGAGATTTCTGATGACCTCAGTAAAAGAGTTGTTGATACTCATCAGGCTGGAAAAGGTTACAAAACCATCTCTAAAGGGTTTGGACTCTACCAATCCACAGTCAGACAGATTGTGTAGAAATGGAGGAAATTCAAGACCATTGTTACCCTCCCCAGGAGTGGTTGATCAACAAAGATCACTCCAAGAGCAAGGTGTGTAATAGTTGGTGAGGTCACAAAGGACCCCAGGGTAACTTCTAAGCAACTGAAGGCCTCTCTCACATTGGCTAATGTTAATGTTCATGAGTCCACCATCAGAAGAGCACTGAACAACAATGGTGTGCATGGCAGGGCTGCAAGGAGAAAGCCACTGCTCTCCAAAAAGAACATTGCTGCTTGCCTGCAGTTTGCTAAAGATCACGTGGACAAGCTAGAAGGCTATTGGAAGAATGTTTTGTGGATGGATGAGACCAAAATAGAATAAGAAGCTTATCCCATCTGTGAAACATGGTGGTGGTAGTATCATGGTTTGGGCCTATTTTGCTGCATCTGGGCCAGGACGGCTTGCCGTCATTGATGGAACAATGAATTGTGAATTATATCCAAGAATTCTAAAGGAAAATGTCAGGACATCTTTTGTTCAGTCGTATGAAAAAGTTTGGGCACCCCTGATAATTTTCATGATTTTTCTTTATAAATCATTGGTTGTCCAGCTCAGCAATTTCAGGTAAATATATCATATAGCAGATGAACACCGTGATATTTGAGAAGTGAAATTAAGTTTATAGGTTTTACAGAAAGTGTGCAGTAATTATTCAAACAAAATTAGGCAGGTGCATAATATTTGGGCACCCTTGTCATTTGAATACCTTTAGCACTAATTATTGGAACACAAAATTTGTTTTGTAAACTCATTGACCCTTATACACAAGTGAATCCAACTATGAGAAAGTGTTAAGGGGTGGCCAATTGGAAGTTTTTCTTCTCTTTGCATCTTCTCTGAAGAGTGGCAACATGGGAGCCTCAAAACAACTCTCAAATGGCCTGAAAAACAAAGGTTGTTCAACATCATGGTTCAGGGAAAGGGAAAAGCTCTCTCAGAGATTTCAGCTGTCAGTTTCCACTGTGAGGAACATAGTGAGGCAATGGAAGACCACAGGCACAGTTCTAGTTAAGGAACTCTCCGAAATGGCAGACCAAGAAAAATCTCAGATAGGCAGAGGCGAAGGATGGTGAGAACAGTCCATAGCCCCACCAGTCAAGCCACAGACCACCTCCAAAGACCTACAACCTCATCTTGCTGCAGATGGTGTCACTGTTCATCGTTCAAACTATACAGCGCAGTTTGCACAAGGAGAGGCTGTATGGGAGAGTAATGCAGAAGAAGCCTTTTCTGCAGACACGCCACAAACAGAGTCACTTGAGGTGTGCTACAAGCACATTTGGACAATCCAGCTTCATTTTGGAATGAAGTGCTGTGTACTGATGAAAACTAAAATTGAGTTATTTTGGACATAACAAGGAGCGGAAAAAGAACACAGCATCCCAAGACAAAACACTTGCTACCCCACAGTAAAATTTGGTGGCGGTTTCCATCATGCTGTGGGACTGTGTGGCCAGTGCAGGTACTAGGAATCTTGTTAAAGTTGAGGGTCGCATGGATTCCAGTTAATATCTCCAGATTCTTGAGAACAATGTTCAAGTTGCACCCGAGGCCAACGACCCCAACCCTGCTCAAAATCTACTAAGGCATTCATGCAGAGGAACCAGTACAACGTTCTGGAATGGTCATCTCAGTCCCCAGACATGAATATTACTGAAAATGTGGGCTGTCCATGCTCGGGAAAACCATCAAACCTGAACTGAACTGGAGATGTTTCTAAAGAAAAATGGTCCAAAGCACCTTCAACCAAAAGACTGGAAGCGTAGGAAGTGTTTAGCGGCTGTTATTTCTACAAAAGGAGATCTACTAAATATTGATGTAATTTTTTCTGTTGGGGTGCCCAAATTTATGCACTTGCCTAATTTGTTTGAATAATTACTGCACACTTTCTGTAAATCCTATAAAGTTAATTTCACTTCTCAAATATCACTGTGTTCATCTGCTATATGATATATTTAACTCAAGTTGCTGATCTGAACAACCAATGATTTATAACTAAAATCATGAAAATTATCAGGGTGCCCAAACTTTTTTCATACGACTGTACTTTTGCCACTCACTAATATGTAATATTGGATAATTTTCCTCAATAAATAAATGACCAAGTATAAAATTATTGTGTCATTTGTTTAACTGGGTTCTCTTTATCTACTTTTAGGACTTGTGTGAAAATCTGATGATTTTTTAGGTCATATTTATGCAGAAATATAGAAAAAAAAGTATATATATATATATATATATATATATATAGACTTTTGTCTAGTCCATCATTAGCAAGAAAGATAATGTTGAGTTGAAGTTATTCAGCTCTTTATGACCACTGTCTTTTGACTGATTGAAATGTGGAAACTGGAGATATCTTACTTGGTATTACTTGACTTGAGACCTGCTTGAGTTATAGCACTTGAATGATACCACAGTAATTTGGGACTTTCATGAGCCTTGACGGTTAAGACTTGTGACTTTCTTGTGACTTCCACATATGTGACTCACTCCCACCTTACTATTTTATATATCGGATATTCTGAGAATGATTGTTTATTTAACGTAAAAGATAATGGCTTGGAACATGCACGAATGTAGTTCTGTTCAGCTACAGAGAAAAGAAGGTTTCAACTGATCCTGTACCAGCACAGGATTTGTGACAGGATGAACCATTCAGCCCTGGTTGTTTATTCTGGAATTAAACATGAAGACAGTCTTTTCAGGTCACATGCTCATGATGTAGACATTGAACAATGACAAACCCAGTGTATCCAGAAGATCCTCTCTCTCTGTCTCTCTGTCTCTCTGTCTCTCTGTCTCTCTCTCTCTCTCTCTCTCTCTGTATCTCTGTCTCTCTCTCTCTCTCTCTGTTTCTGTGTGTCTCACAACCTACTGTGAGCATTTGATGACCTTGTCTGGGGAGCACTTACTTTTCGGCCAATAAGTTCAACCAAAAACAGGCTTCCATCCACCCCCAACCTCTCTTCAACTTTATTTCCCGTCTCCCCCCCATGGGTCAGGGATATTCAGCACATGTTGTCCGGATTTTCAGGAGGATGTTTGTGTGTAAGGAATGCACGCTGTAAACTTATCCCGTACTAAAAGTTAAAGACTGATCTGCGTGTCTGGATTTCTTTCTGTTTAAGTTTGAAATCCAGGCTTTGTAGTATGATTTGGCAGTCCTGGTGTAATGCGAACTATTTGCACATCAGTACTTATAATCAATCTGTCACATACAGCGGCAGTTAGGAATTGATTTAACACCAAGGTTCTTGAACTGAACTTCCAGAATAGTAGACGTTGTGTCACTGTTGATGTAACGAGAACTTTAGAAGGTTTTGACAGCCTGCTCACCAAGAACATCTATTTCCTTTTGACTGTGATATATTTTGCTCTCTCCTACTTTTTTATCCTTAGTATCATGTTTAAGTGTTGTTTTTTTATTCTTTGACATTACATGTTAAATCGTTTAACGTGTACCTTTCCTTTAATGCCTTTATTTGTTCTGTGCAGATGGCCATGCAGGAGTTTGCTTTGATAACATTATAAGTGGCCGCTGTGCAAACCAGAACTCCCAGCGCATGACAAGGCAACAGTGCTGCTGCATCTCGGGCCGTTGCTGGGCCAGAAATAACATCCCAGAAGTTTGCCCCATCCAGGGAACAGGTTACACCTATTTATAACCTCAGATACCCGGTTATTTATTACTAGCACTGTACAACTAATACACACTGAGGCTTTGTGTGTTATTTCTCCAGAGGAGTACCAGATATTATGCATACAGAGTCAGCCCCTTGTTCCCTCGGGTCCTGGGGTTCCCTCGGGTCCTGACATTTCGGGCCCAGGTTCTGGTCCCTATAGTCCTGGACTTCCTGGTCCGTATGGTCCTGAACTTCCTGGTCCCTATGGTCCTGGCATTCCTCGTCCCTATGGTCCGTTTGTTCCTGGGCCGTTTTTACCTGGTCAAGTTTCTGTCTCACAACCTTCTGAGCGAGGAGGCATCCCAACACTACGTGTCACAGGTAAGTACTATCACCAAAGATCCAGGAAAAGACTAGAACCCTGAATAAACATTAAACAGACTTCTTTTATCCAAAGACCTGAAGCTTCAAGGTCCACACCCCCAGAACCCATACAACACTTATCCTTGTTTCTGTAACTACAAGACCTGAAACAGGTTCCCCCAGTTCCAGAACCCCTTGAGACCCAGACAAAGACTTGAGACCCAGACTTTCCTAAAACCCAGCATTGCCAAGACCTAGACCCAGCCAAGTCTCAGACCTCAGGATCCAGATCAAGACAATAAACCGACTTAAACTGGACCAAACTCCACCAGACCAGATAATATTTTTAACCCCCATCCTGCAAGCATAGATTATCCAATGTTTAAACACAAGCCAAGACCAAACTCTACCAAATTTTAGACTATATAATTCTAAACACAGACCAGATCCAAATGTAAACACTAAAGGCCTTTAAATACCGAAAGTGACACAAAAAGCTAAATATTCAGATTATTTATTTAATCTCAAATATATGCACACCAGACATGGTGCGATGTTTTTTTTGTTCTCTGCTGGTTAAAACATTTTTCGCAGCAACAAAATGGACAGTGCTGAAGACAAATAAAAAGTGCTGAAGACATCCTTTAGCTCCTCAGAGAAAACTGCAAACACCGATATTGAGTACATTTGATTTCACCATCTCATACAAGAACTGAAACTATTTTTATTAGCACCATCATTTGATTTAGAAGGTCTATCCAGTTACACATCAAGTTTAAGAGTTTACTCAAATATAATGTGTTATGAATTGTTAGTAATATTACTATTATTTGTAGTAAACCTGAATATTTTATAAGCAGCACATGATCCTGAATTAGTTTATTGTTTCATAAATTGCATGAAAAACTTGCGTTCGATGTGTAAGACGAGAGATGAGAAACGAAGACCAGACCATGACCAGACCTCTCAGGACATAACCCTCCCATAACCAAACAGACCAAGAAAAAAAATAAAGACCAAGGTCAGACTGTAATAGGAGCACTCCTGGTCTGAGTCATGTGCCACAGACCCAGCCCCCATTCTTGAGTGGTCCTATAATTCAGGAGCATCCAGCAAGGTGGAATGTAGGAATGCTGTACACACAACCTTCTTGGTCTCACATGTTCCAGAGTCTACAGCCAAGTCATGTCAAGTGAGATTTATTTATATAGCGCTTTTTTAATAGAGCATTTTCTCAAGGCAGCTTTACAATTTTAGATTGTCATCTACTATCTTCTAAGGCCAATCCCAAATTGAGCAAGCCTAGAGCGACAGGTGCAAGGAAGAACTCTCTTAACGTTATAAGGAAGAAACCTTGGGAGGACCAAGACTCAAAAAGGGACCCATTCTCCTTGGGTGGCTTAGATGATAAAAGTAAAAATAATAAATTTATAGCAATATTTCAAAAAAAGTAAATATTAACAGATAAATAAAATACTGAATAAAATAATGTAAAAAAGTCTGATACCAAATAAGACCAATATGCATATATCTCTGTGCCAGACCTAGGAAATAAAGATCCCTTGCAAACTCAGAAAAAAGCACAAACCCAAATGGTTCACTCCAATCAACACGCCATGGTGCCACTGTGGTTTATATCCTTCATCTAGTGAGTTGTGTTTCGAGTTGGCATGGTGTTTCGCGGTGCAGGATGGTTCAGGACAGTGGCTCGATAGACCTGAAGAGGGTCTGGAGCCTGAAAGACTAGGGATATGTTTATGCATGTCTTCCTAAGTTCTGCTTTGCCAGACGCCCATGAGTTACAGGGCCCACTAGGGGATGGGGGCGAGGCCTGTGACACGTGCTGCAGAACAGGAGTGTCCTCACTACACAGGCCAAGTATTTGCTCAAGTATCAGAATCCCCATAGAGACTCGTACGTTCCAGACTGACTGACCTCTTAAGAACCTCTTACTTTCAGGACCGATACCAGTGAGCACATACACTGACGCGAACACACACACACACACACACACACACACACACACACACACACACACAAGTTTGTCTTGATATCCTTGCAAGGACGTGAATGACAATGAAGGACTACTGCAGCTAATTAATGCTACACCTACACCTACCCCTAACCCTAACCTCAGTAACCTAAAGCAAGTATTTTGCCTCTTTTGCTTTTTCATGAAAAAGTCTTTGTAAAATAGCAGTTAAAGAAGTGAGGACCGTTTTTCTGTTTATTAGTTAAAATTCCAGATTTTCCTATCATCATAGGGACAATTGGTCCTCACAAGTATAGCAAGACAAAGTACACACACACACACACACACACACACACACACACACACACAAACACACACACGCAACCCTGACCACTGTTTCTTTCAGGTAACCAGACCACCTCAAACCTGTGTGAGGTTGTGAGGAACTTGTGTTTGAATGGACGGTGCATTCCTACACCTGGGAGTTTCCACTGCGAGTGTAACATGGGCTTCCGTCTTGACGAGCGTGGGGCATGTATTGGTCAGTACACAAACACACATTCAGAATGTGTTTTTACAGCCATTGCTTTTAAAATTTGTTACCACTTGATATTAGATCTATGAGGGCGGCATGGTGGCGCATGTGGTTAGCGCAGTTGCCTTCCAGCTCTGAGATTCCCGGTTCGATACTGACCTCGGACTCCATCTGTGTGGAGTTTGCATGTCCTCCCCGTGTCCACGTGGGTTTACTCTGCGTGCTCCGGCTTTCTCCCACATTCCAAAGACATGCATTAGGTTAACTGATCACTCTAAAATTGGCCCATGTATAGTGTGTTGATATAACCATGTCTATATTGTGAATATAGCCATTGATGATCATATGATGTTAAATAAAATTAATAAACAGACAAACAATATTAGATCTATGTGGATAATGAGGAGCATTGTGTGTGCCAGATGAGGACGAGTGTGAGCGTAGCCCCTGTGTGCATGGGCAGTGTATAAACACTCCTGGTTCGTACTACTGTCAGTGTCCTCCTGGGTTCCAGACCACCGCTACTAGAACTGAGTGCAGAGGTGACAAACACAATCCCATACAGATACACTACTATGAGACACACGCTTTTACAAAGACTCATATTTAATGCCGCCTTTGTGTCATGCAGATCTGGATGAGTGTGTGGCTAATGGGCGCATCTGTAATAATGGACGCTGTGTGAATTCCGAGGGCAGTTTCCATTGTGTGTGCAACGCTGGCTTTGAGATCGCATCTGATGGCAAGAACTGCCATGGTAGGACACACACACACCCTGTTTCACCGGGCAGGAGTTTCCAGTTCATGCCTTTATGTGGTTGAAAAGCTCATAATACACATAATGTTTGGACATATTAATTGTCATTTGTTTGGAAGCTTCACCTAAAGCTGGCTAGTGAAGAACACTAAAAGTATATCATACAAACACTTTATATACTGATGAACCAAAACATTAATACCACCTGGTCTGTAATGATGTTTAGCTAGATGTTATGTGCCGTTTGGTGGTTTGTCCCTCCTGGAACCACTGTCAGTAGGTACTCACCACTGCTGACCGGGAGCACCCCACAAGCTTTGTCGTTTAGGAGATGCTCCGACTCAGTCTTCTGTCAACTACGAGAATTGACTATTCACTTGCCATCTAATATATCCCAGAACTTAACGTGTGCTGTTGTAACAATCTGTGCAATCTGTGCGTTGTTGATTTGACTTATTAGTATCAGAGTATCAGAGTATATAATGCTCACAAAACACTCACACCTATGAGCTTACCTTGCAGAAAACTAATTGATACTGAAAGCATTTTGGTAATTATATCTTTTGTAAATAAATGCAGTCTAGTAGCCTTGTAACTCAATTTTAAAATATATTTGACCTTGAATTACATTGTTACATGTTGATTTATAGGAGTTTGCATGTTTTTCCTGTGTTCGCGTGAGTTTTCTCTGGGTACTCTGCTTTCCTCCCACATTCCAAAGACATGTGTGTTAGGTTAATTGGTGTTTCCAAAGTGCCCCTTACAGTGTGAGTGTGTTTGTGAGTGTGTGAGAATATGTGCCCTACGATGGATTGGCACCATGCTTAGTGATGTTCTTCCTTGACGTTCAATTAATTTGTTTATATAGCACTTTTGTAATGTGAGCGCACCCCTTATCCATGTCATGTAACACACCCATGTAACCCAGTCTTCTGACCTAGCTTGAATGGGTGAGACAAGACAACAGGATTGATTAATAAACAGTAGTAGGTACAAGCAGTCATTCATAAAAACTCAATTGTTGGGATGTTAAGGTGTTCTCTAAGCAACATGATGCTGTTTCCAGGCCAGTATATGAGCTGTTGATATAGCAGTATTAAAAAGGACAAATACATTTATTTAATATTTTAACATTCATTCGCCATTTTCAAGGAAATGAATCGCTAGTCAATAAAATTATGTTTCAAATGCTGTCATAGGGTAACTGTCACGCCCTCCTCCAGCGCCGCTCCACCCGCTCACACCTTGCCTCGCTCTGCCTCGCCCACCTACTGATCACCTGCACCTGTTTCTCATCCCGGACTTCATCCCGCACCACATATAACCACCATTCACCCACACTCACCCGCTTCTCGACGAGGTTCCCTAGCCAAGTCACAAAGCTCTATCATTGCCTTTATATCAATAAAGCCTGCCTTACCTAACTTCGGTCTGCGTTTGCCTCCTCACTCCTTGCGGCGTCACAGATCGAGAAGCCGACAAACATGGAGGCAGCGGCCGCCAACCTGCACCCCGATGCTTCCTCAGCGGAACAGCTCGCCGACCTCCGTGCTCAAATCCAGGAAGTGGTCCAGGCGGTTTCCATACTCGCCGATAACCAGCGCTCGCTCAACGCCCTGGTACCCTCCGTCAACGAGCTGACTCAGCGTGTGTCCCAGCTTACGCCTTCCCCGGCTGTGCAGTCCTCAGCGTCGGTTCCTCTTCCCCCCAGCCCTCCTCGCCAGCCTCCGGCGGCCTACCGCATCGCTCTTCCGGACAAATACGACGGAAACCCGGAACGCTGCGAAGGCTTCCTCCTCCAGTGTCAATTGTATTTCACTAGCACGCCACCTGAGTCCGATGAGGCCCGAATCGCCCTCATAATATCCCTCCTCACCGGTCGAGCTCTTGAATGGGCTACGGCCGTCTGGTCACAACAAGCGGAGGAGGCCACAGTATACAGCAGCTTCCTCACAGCCTTCCCCGCCGTCTTCCAGCACCCCTGGGAGGGGCGTTCTTCAGGGGAAGTACTCCTAGCTCTACGGCAGGGTCGCCGCTTCGCTGCCGACTACGCTCTGCGCTTCCGCACCCTGGCGGCCCAGAGCGGATGGAATACACCTGCTCTCCTCTCCTCTTTCCTTCAGGGCCTGCGTCCCGATCTCCGCAGAGAACTGGCGGGAAGGGACCTGGACCTGTCTCTGGACAGACTCATCACCCTTGCTATCCGCCTGGACCAGCTTCTTGTTCCGCGGTCCACCTCTGCTCCTCACCTCGCCTCTTCTCCCCTTCGCGAGTCTTCGCCTCCACCCTCCACTCCATGGAACTCGATCGCGCCCACCTGTCCACGGAAGAGCGCTGGCGTCGCTTCGAGCAAGGCCTGTGCTGCTACTGAGACTCTGACCGCCATCTGCGTCCCGCCTGCGATCTCGCTCCGTCGTCCGGTCCAGAGTCCCAGCATGCACGCCCCGGGTGAGTCGAACCTCGTTTGAGTCTTCTTTCCTCCTTCCTGTGGTTTTGCGACTCGCTCACGGTGATGTCCCTCTTACAGCATTGATCGACTCCGGCGTGCAAGGGAATTTCATCGCCCAGCACGTCGTCTCTCGATGGAAGATTCCCTGCACCACTCTGCCTCTCAAGCGCCGCATCTCCTCGGCCGACGGCCGCCCCCTCGGCTCGGGCTTCCTCACCCGGGTCACAGCCCCTCTTATGGTCTGCTCTCCGGGGCGGGTTTCATCAGGAAACCCATCACGCTCTATCCTCTTGGATCCCTTACGCACCCCGTTATCCTGGGACTTCCCTGGCTCCGTGATCACGACCCGCTCATCTCCTGGTCAGCCCTCGAGCTCGTCCGTTGGTCGCCTCGTTGCCAAGAACGCTGCATCCACCGGCCCGCCTTGCAGGTGCGTTCACTCCCGCTCACCCAGCCGGATCCTCTGCCTCCCAATGTACCTGCTCAGTACACAGACCTGGCTCCGGTCTTCGGTACGGCCTCACCTCCCACTCTTCCTCCTCACCGTCCCGGCGACTCCTGCCAGACTCCTGCCAGACGCCTCCCTGCCGAAAGCACGCCTGTATCCGCTGTCCGCTGCCAAAGAGAAATCCATGTCGGACTACATCTCGGAGTACCTGAGCCTCGGTTTCATCCGGCCATCCACCTCGCCTGTCTCGGCGGGCTTCTTCTTCGTGCCTAAACGCGACGGCGGCCTCAGGCCCTGCATCGACTATCGGGAACTGAACCGGATCACACGCAGATATGCCTACCCGCTTCCACTGGTGCCCTCGGCCCTGGAGCGCCTCCGCGCGGCACAATGGTACACCAAACTCGACCTGTGGAACGCCTATAACCTGGTTCGTGTAAAGGAGGGTGATGAGTGGAAGACGACCTTCAGCACAAGCAGCGGGCATTACGAATACCTGGTCATGCTCTTCGGCCTGGCCAACGCCCCGTCAGTGTTTCAAGCTTTCATCAATGACGTGCTCTGGGACATGCTCGGCAGGTTCGTTGTGGTCTACCTCGACGACATCCTCGTTTACTCCCCGGACTTCAACACCCACGTCGACTAGGTACGCCAGGTGCTCGAACGCCTCCACTCTCACCACCTACGCGTCAAAGCAGAAAAATGCGAGTTCCACACTCAGTCTGTCCATTACCTGGGCTATGTGATCTCTCCCTCAGGAGTCGCCATGGACACTAACAAACTGTCCGCCGTCCTGGACTGGCCGAGACCGGGATCCATCAAACAGCTGCAGCGGTTCCTAGGCTTTGCCAATTTCTATCGGCGCTTCATCAGGGACTTCAGCCGCATGGTGGCGGCCCTCACCGCGCTTCTGCAGGGTAAGTCTCATTCCCTCCGCTGGTCCCCCGAAGCCGAGCGGGCTTTCGAAGCGCTCAAGGTCGCCTTCACTCGGGCTCCCATCCTGGGTCACCCTAACCCAGATCTCCCCTTCGTCCTGGAAGTGGACGCATCCTCGACAGGCGTGGGTGCCGTGCTCTTGCAACGCCTCGGCGAGCCGCCCAAACTGCACCCCATCGCCTTCTGCTCGCACAAACTGACCCCCGCCGAACGCAACTACGACGTGGGCGATCGAGAATTGCTGGCAATCAAGCTGGCACTGGAGGAGTGGAGGCATTGGCTAGAGGGGTCCAAACATTGGTTCACAGTCCTAACTGACCACAAGAACCTGGAGTACCTCAAGTCAGCCAAACGACTAAACCCGCGCCAGGCTCGTTGGTCCCTTTTCTTCTCACGGTTCAACTTCGTCATCACTTACCGGCCAGGCACCAAGAACACCAAGGCCGACGCTCTCTCTCGGAGGTACGATCCCGAACCGGCCCCTGACGACCCGCCAGTGCCTATCATCCTGTCCTCGTGCACCATCGGAGCCATAGAGTGGGAGTTCGAACAGGACTTGGAAGAAAGACTCTCCCAGGTGCGCACTCCGCCTTCCTGCCCACCAGACAAAAAGTTCGTGCCACAGGACCTCCGCGATCGCCTCCTCGCCTGGGCACACACCTCTCTCTGCTCTGGCCATCCTGGGGAAACGCGCACGCACCAACTGCTCTCCGCGCGCTTCTGGTGGGAGAACATGCGCAGGGACATCCACCGCTTCGTCTCCTCCTGCGGCACCTGCGCTCAAGCGAAGACTCCGGTCTGCTCTGTCCCTTGCTCGTGCCACAAAGACCCTGGTCTCACATCGCCCTGGACTTCGTCACAGACCTCCCCTCGTCCCAGGGATTCACTGTCATCATGTCTGTGATAGACCAATTCTCCCGTGCCGTCCGATTCGTCCCTCTTCCCAAGATTCCATCCGCGCTCCAGACAGCCGAACACCTCTACACTTAAGTCTTCCGTCTCTTCGGCATTCCTGAAGATGTCCTCACCGACCGGGGCCCCCAATTCACCTCTGCTGTATGGCACGCGTTCTTCGAGAAACTGGGCTCCACCATCAGCCTCTCCTTTGGGTACCACCCGCAGACCAACGGCCAGTGCGAGCGCTCCAACCAGGAGCTGAAGAAGTCCTGCGTTGCTACTGCCTCCACAATCCGCACGACTGGTCGCAGTACCTACCATGGGCCGAGATCGCGCAGAACTCCCTCAGGCACTCTTCCACTGGCCTCACACCCTTCCAATGCGTCCTGGGATACCCGCCTCCCTTCGTGCCCTGGGATTCCACACCATCGGACGCCCCGGCCGTGGACCACTGGTTTCGCCGCTCCGAGGACGTTTGGTGCCAGGTGCATCAGCGTATCGACAAAGCCATCCGTCGATACAAGAGACACGTGGATCGCCGCTCCGCTACCGACTTCCAGCCTGGGGACCGCGTCTGGCTCTCCTCGCAGGGACTCCGCACCTCACAGGGAAGTACCCCTTTTTCTCTTTCTGGGTCCATACATCATAACCCACAAGCTCAATGACGTAACCTATAGACTGCAACTGCCTTCATATCTCCGTGTCTCTCCCGTCTTCCATGTGTCGCTCCTGAAGCCCTGGGTGCCCGGTCTGCTGGCGGACTCCTCTCCTTCGGACCAGCCTCCACCCGCCGGCCCGCCAGGGGCCCCCGCCTACGCGGTCCGTCGCCTCCTGGACTCCCGCCGACGGGCCTTGCGCCTCCAGTACTTGGTCGAGTGGTAGGGCTACGAACCGGAGGAGAACAGCTGGGTCGACGCGAAGGACGTCCTGGACCCCCTCCTCCTCGTCCGGGACTTCCACGCCTCCCGGCCCGATCAACCGGCGCCCAGGCCGCCTGGCCGCCCGCGCAAAGCATCGTCGCTCCCCGTCTCTTGCCGCGCTCCCGCCTCGACGAGCCCTTCGAGGGGGGGCACTGTCACGCCCGCTTCCAGCGCCGCTCCACAAGCTCACACCTTGCCTCGCTCTGCCTCGCCCACCTACTGTTCACCTGCACCAGTTTCTCATCCCGGACTTCATCCCGCACCACATATAACCACCATTCACCCACACTCACCCGCTTCTCGACGAGGTTCCCTAGCCAAGTCACAAAGCTCTATCGTTGCCTTTATATCAATAAAGCCTGCCTTACCTAACTTCGGTCTGCGTTTGCCTCCTCACTCCTTGCGGCGTCACAGTAACATTCCAATCCTTACCTGTGGTTTGATTAGTGACCAAAATAATACGGCCATGGGGTATTAGGCTCCTATGCAGGATTCCGGGTCTACACAGACATAAATATGACAGGGCTAGGGTTTTGTCAGTCATGGGGTGCCTCCGAGTAGAGCCGCTGCTCCTTTGGATAAAGAGGAGCCTGGGCAGTTCTTGCTATAGCTGCTCTTGACACAGAGCCCAGGGCAGACCTGCTGGATTGATTATATCTCACAGTTGGCTCAGGAACATCTAAGGATCCCCCCAGGAGGAGCTGGATTCTGTGGCTGGGGATAAAGAAGTCTGAGCTGACCTCACATCCGGTTACCAGCATGACTCTCACCAGGAAAAGTGGATAGACACAAAAAGTGACACTGAGATGCATAGGGTGATAGAGTCTTACCATCTTGCCATGTTTGCCTGTAGTCTCAAATTGCTGCGTGTGTTCTCTGCACACAGATATAGACGAGTGCAAGATCAGCTACATCTGTTTGAACGGGATGTGCATCAACGATGATGGCAGCTTCAAGTGCATCTGCAAGCCAGGCTTCCAGCTGGACATTACAGGACGATATTGCTTAGGTGGGAAACACATTTTCTGATCACGACTAACATTCTTTTGGGCTTTTCTATTAGCACATTACAGATGATACAGTTTCATTGCTATTTTATAATACTGTATTAAATTTCTCATGTAATTTATTGAATAATGTGTTGAAAGTGAAAATCAAAAATTATTCTTGTGGGACCACGGCTTTTACTCACTACATATCCCAGCACCAAACACTCCAGCCACGTGACTTCCTACGATACCCACTGCTGAAATGAAAAATTCAGAGTACGGTTTCCGCTGTGTATTTATGTTTATTATGGGATTCCCATTGTAAAGTCGAAATGTCATGTATCATCTATCAAGTAGGGCCATTATAAAACGGGAAGTACATGTGAATGTATTTTTTAATTTTTAAATGGGTGTCCTGACATGTTCCCAATTGAGAATGTGTGGAGAATTTTGAAATGTGATATATGACAACAAGAAGCCCATCGTGTTCATTGGGAACCAGCAGCAACCTTACTAACTGAACTACACTTGTTCGTGTCTCGCATGTTGGTTCCCCACTGTGCAATAGTTCCCTCTCTTAAGGGCAAGGCTGCTCTGTTTTACTGGGCAGGAGTTTCCAGGTCATGTCTTTATCTGGTTGAAAAGCTCCCCACTGGTTGGTGTCAGACTTGGACTGAGAACGATTCTTTCTGTGTGTCTGATGGCCGACTACCTGTCTGCAGCATCCCGGCAATCTTGTTTGTAACTTTGATGAAAATAATTCAAGTGTACAGAATTATGAGATGGTTAAATTGAAAAGCACGAATAAACAACCTGAAGGAAATCCTGAGGTTTTCAAAATTTACACACACACACACACACACACACACACACACACACACACACACACACACACACACACAAGCACAGATTGGCAATTTTAAACATAAAATTCTCTCTCTCTTTCTCTCTCTCTCTGATGTTGTTATGAATGATTTATGCCATCGTTAATGATTTGCCTAGTCCAGTAAGGAACTTGGCTTTCCCTCTATTTAACATGCGCGCGCACACACACACACACACACACACACACACACACACACACACACACACACACACACACACACAGAGTGCACTACACAGTGACGATTATTGTTAACAGAAACAGAGAACAGCAAATACACTGCACAAGGATTTCCTTCAGGTTGTTTATTCGTGCTTTTCAATTTAACCATCTCATAATGTTGTACACTTGAATTATTTTCATCAAAGTTACAAACAAGATTGCCGGGATGCTGCAGACAGGTAGTCGGCCATCAGACACACAGAAAGAATTGTTCTCAGTCCAAGGTTGACACCAACCAGTGGGGAGCTTTTCAACTAGATAAAGACATGACCTGGAAACTCCTGCCCAGTAAAACAGATTGGCAATTTTAAACATAAAACTCTGCGCACTGTTTGGGTTGGAGCAACTGTGATATGCTGTGCTGTGGATGATCAGTTACATATGAGAGAGAAAGATTAACCTTTAATTAATTAATTAAATAAGCAACCTGCCGTTTATTTTTGTAATCACTATCATTATTAGGCTCGAGCTGAGAGTTCACAATGAAGTGTGTGGAAATCGAATTGAAGAAAGCTGCAGACAGAGAAGGGTAAAGTCAGAACGATGACATTTTAAGGAGATAAACACTCTCCTTACTTAAAACGCTTATTTTTTTAGGAATTACAGGAATTTCATGATATATTGATGCAGCTCCAATCTCACAAACAGTATTTTAACTGAGAACAATTCAATAAATTATTTATAACCCAATAGTGTTACAGTGTATGAGTGTAATAGATTTAAAGATCAGAGGACTGTGCTGGCCTAGTAGTTTAGGTGCTGAACTAGGGACCAGAAGATCCAGCTTTTAAATCCCATCGCTGCCAAGTTACCACTGTTGGGTCCGTGAGCAAGTCCCTTAACCTAACCTTTCTTCGATTGTAAGATTGTATGAGTTGTAAGTTGCTCTGGATAAGAGCACCTGCTAAATGACTATATGTGAAAGTAAGTAAAAGTATCAATAAAATCAAAGTGAGTCGACGTCCCAAAAATTAAAATAAACACACTCCTAAACCCTGCGGAAAGCCTTCCCAGAAGAGTTGAAGCTGGTGTAGCTGCAAAGGGTGGGCTGATATTATTTTAAACCCTATGGATTAAGATTGGGATGTCACTCAAGTTCACATGCGTGTAAAGGCAGACGAGAGAATACTTTTGGCAGTATAGTGCACTGTGTGTATATTTATATATATGACTAGTTTCGATGTAACCTTGTGTGTCTTGTATCGCTAAACTGGGAATTGATGCTGATATCGATGTTAAATCAATCCAAATAATCAAACATATATAACCTATCTGTTACAGGTCTTAAAATCTAAGATTTTTGTCTGAATGATGCAACATTCCCAAACAGAGCTTCAAAAAAGACTCAGCAACCCTAAAAATAAGAGCTAAAAGTCTTTTTCTTGTTGTTTGTCTCTGCTAAGCTGAAAAAAAAACATAGAAAGTAAATGGTTTAAACATTCCCCCTTGCCTAGCAATTGGTAAGAAAATGGGTTTCTCATTAGGTGCTCAGCAACCCTAAAGCTCTGATCGTAGAATCTCCACTATAAGGAGGTAGAGAAGCATGAAAAGGTTTATGTAAACATTTTGATGATATTCTAAATTAAAGGAAGTTACACAACCTCTGCAGGAGCAAACTTAAACATGACACATTGCTGCCAGCTATTAGCAAGTCAATTACACTTTATATACATTTTAAGAAACATCAGTGGATCATCGGAAAAGGATATATTTGTATTTTTAACCCTCCCTCTAATCAATGTTCTGTCCTTGGAGTTTGCACCCTAATTTGATTTGGCCTCCTTGAAACTTTTTATAATTTTTTATCACCACATTTAAGCAGTGCGTTTCTTAGTAATTATCACAAAAGTTACATTTCTTTTTAATCCCTTTTATTTTGTGTAGTCAGACAGATCTGATTTTAACCTACAGTTGTGAACAAACTGTCTAAAGGTCAATGAAACAAGTTACAAATGAACCGGGGCACAACAGGAGAGTTAAATGTACTGAAATGAGCAGAAATGTGTCATGTAAGTTACTGCAGAGAATAACAATCCAGAGCCACTTACAAATGATGCAGTCTTACAAGGTTACAGTCCAAGCAGTTGTGAGTTAAAGGCTTTCCTCAAGGACAGAGCAGTGGCAGCTTCTGGTCCTTAGCTCAGTACATTAGCCACTGTGCCATCTCAGTCTACATAATGTTCTCAGAACTAGAACAATGAGAGTCAGTGCAATCTTATTTGTTCAGTCAGGACTGTGGTAGCCTAATGGTTAAGGTACTGGACTATGAACCACAGGGTCTAGGGTTCAAGGCCCACCTCAGCCAGGCTGTCATAGTAGGGTCCTTAACCCACAAATGCTTGGATTGTAACAGTTGTAAGTTGGTCTGGATAAGGGTGTCTGCTAAATAACATGATTGTGAATGAATGCCTGCTAAATAACTTCAATGTACAGTGCAAGTGCTAATTTCAGAGTGCTATTGATTGTCATATATGGTTTTAGGTTTTGATTTGACACATTTAAAGCGTTTTTAAACCATCTGTAATACTACCCCTCCATAATGAAATGTGAAATGATATAATTCATTTTCCTGGGACAAGTACTACCATAATAAGCAGTGCAGTGATCACTTTAATATGCACTTGGTAAACAGTCAGTGATATGTGTGTGTTTGTGTGTGTGTACATGTGTGTGTTCCAGACATCAATGAGTGTGAGACTCCAGGGATGTGTTTAAATGGACGCTGTGTGAATACTGAGGGATCCTTCAGGTGTGAATGCATGCCTGGTCTCGCCGTCGGCCTTGATGGACGCACATGTGTGGGTGAGTCTCTCTCCACCACACACACATTTAATAATTACTGTTTGATCGGGGATTGTTTTAACCAAATATTCCTAAGTGTGAGTCATGTCCCTCATTTATGTACTTATTCTCTCTCTCTCTCTCTCTCTCTCTCTCTCTCTCTCTCAAACACACACATACACACAAACACACACTGACATATACTCTCTGCCCTACAGACACACACATGCGTAGCACATGTTATGGTGAATATAAGCGAGGACAGTGTGTGAGGCCGTTCTTTGGTGCTGTGACTAAATCAGAGTGCTGCTGTGCAAGTGACGAGTATGCCTTTGGAGAACCGTGCCAACCCTGCCCACCCCAGACGTCAGGTAACAAACACAAACACAAACACACACACACACAAACAGTAGAACCCATAACCAACCACACTGTTGTGTGTGTGTGTGTGTATGTGTGTGTGTGTGTGTGTGTGTGTGTGTGTGTGTGTGTGTGTTTCAGCTGAGTTTGCTGCTCTGTGTCCCAGTGGACCTGGTAGCACAACTGATGGCAGAGGTAAGAAAAAACAGTCTCTCTCTCTCTCTCTCTCTCTCTCTCTCTCTCTCAAATAGCTTTATTGGCACAAATTGTAACAAACAATTGTTGCCAAAGTATTAAAGAACAAAACGTGTATAAAGAGAGTAAAACAATAAAATATATCTGTATATGTACATTGTAAAATCATACATTTATAAACACATACATGTTTATACAGTGGGGTAAAAAAGTGTTTAGTCAGCCACTGATTGTGCGAGTTCTCCTAATTAGAAAGATGAGAGAGGTCTGTAATTTTTATCATAGGTATTTATCATAACTATGAGAGACAAAATGAGAAAAAAAAATCCAGGAAATCAGATTGTAGAATTTGAAAGAATTTAATTGGAATTATGGTGGAAAGTATTTGGTCAATAACAAATGTTCAACTCAGTACTTTGTAACATAACCTTTGTTGGCAATGACAGAGGTCAAACGTTTCCTGTAAGTCTTCACCAGGTTTGCACACACTGTAGCTGGTATTTTGTCCCATACCTCCATGCAGATCTCCTCTAGAGCAGTGATGTTTTGGGGCTGTCGCTTGGCAACACGTACTTTCAACTCCCTCCACAAATGTTCTGTGGGCTTGAGGTCTGGAGACTGATTAGGCCGCTCCAGGACCTTGAAATGCTTTTGACGGAGCCACTCCTTAGTTGCCCGACTGGTGTGTTTAGGATGATTGTCATGCTGGAAGAACCAGCCACGTTCCATCTTCAATGCTCTCACTGATGAAGGAGGTTTTGGCTTGAAATCTCACTATACATGGCCCTATTCATTCTTCCCTTAACACAGATCAGTCGTCCTGTCCCCTTTGCAGAAAAACAGCCATAAAGCATAATGTTTCCACCTCCATACTTCACAGTAGGTATGGTGTTCTTGGGATGCAACTCTTCTTCCTCCAAACATGACGAGTTGAGTTTTTACCAAAAAGTTCTATTTTGGTTTCATCTGACCACATGATATTCTCCCAATCTTCTTCTGGATCATCCATATGCTCTCTGGCAAACTTCAGATGGGCCTGGACATGTACTGGCTTAAGCAGGGGGACACGTCTGGCACTGCAGGATCTGAGTCCCTCTCGACATAGTGTGTTACTGATGGTAACCTTTGTTACTTTGGTCCCAGCTCTCTGCAGGTCATTCATCAGGTCCCTCCGTGTAGTTCTGGGATTTTACAGTTCTCATTATCATTTTGACCCCACGAGATGAGATCTTGCATGGGGCCACAGATCAAGGGAGATTATCAATGGTCTTGTATGTCTTCCATTTTCTTAAAGTTGCTCCCACAGTTGATTTATTCACACCAACCTGCTTGCCTATTGTAGATTCACCCTTCCCAGCCTGGTGCAGGTCTACAGTTTTTGGTGTCCTTCAACAGTTCTTTGGTCTTGAGTTTGGAAATTGACTGTTTTGAGGCTGTGGACAGGTGTCTTTTAAACAGATAAGGAGGTCAAACTGGTGCCATTAATACAGTTAACGAGTGGAGGAAGAAGAGCTTCTTAAAGAAGAAGTTTCAGGTCTGTGAGAGCCAAAAATCTTGTTGTGGATGACCAAATACTTATTTTCCACCATGATTTACAATGAAATTCTTTAAAAATCCTACAGTGTGATTTCCTTGATTTTTTTTTTCTCATTTTGTCTCTCATAGTTGAAGTGTAACTGTGATGAAAATCACAGACATCTCTCTCTCACTCACACACACACACACACACACACACACACACACACACACACACAACCAAAGGTTTGTGCAGTGTGATTCATTCATTCATTCATTCATTCATTCTCTGTGCTGCTGTGTGTTGCAGATATTAATGAGTGTGCCCTTAACCCGGAGATCTGTCAGAACGGAGTATGTGAGAATATGCTACGCAGCTACAAGTGTAACTGTAACCTGGGCTTCGAGGTGGATCTGACAGGCAAAAACTGCGTGGGTGTGTCTTCTCTTTTCTCACAATGACACAAGAACTAAGCACTCACATTTTGCTAACGATGTGAAATATACACCAATTTCTTGTGTTTATGTAGAATAATGCTGTTATATAGAATAATGATGGTAGTAAATGCATCATTTTGTCTACAAATATATTCATTTGTGTGTGTGTGTGTTCGCATGTGTGTCTGTGTGTGTGTGTGGATGTGTGTTTGTGCATGTGCGCACATGCATACGTGTCAGATGTGGATGAGTGTGCGAGGAACAGGTTGCTGTGTGATAATGGTTTGTGCAGAAACACTCCAGGAAGCTACACCTGCCAGTGTCCTACTGGCTATATCTTCGAGCCTAAGACTGAAGTGTGTGAAGGTGATGTAGAATCCAGCACTCAGAACCCACACCCAGCCACTGAAAACTGACAAGTAAACAATCAGAACCAAAGACTCAACACTGAGAGCCAAACACTGAGAACCTAAAACCTAACACAAAGCCAAACACTGAGAACCCACATCCAAACACACAGAACCAACAATCAGACAATTAATCAGAATCAACAACCAAGCATTCAGATCATTCAGTCAAAAGATAAGAACTCACAACCAAACACTCAGAAACGTAACATTAAGAACCTACAACCTGTGGTTGCTTAGTTGGGACTGGTATGGGGACTGTACTATGAACCAGAAGGTCCAGGATTCTAGTCCCACCCTTGCCAAGCTGCCACTGTTGGATCATTGAGCAAGACTCTTAACCCACAATTACCTGGATTGTGACAATTGTAATAGCTAAGATTGTATGAGTTGTTAATCGCTCTGGAAAAGGGCATCTGCTAAATGCCTAGATGCAGATCCAAAAGCAGATGCATCCAAACACTCAAAACCCACAACTAAACACTCAGAACCCACAAGCAAACACTCAGAACCTAGATCTAAACACTTAACATACACAGCTGATGATTTAGAACCAACAACCAAAATCTAGAACAAAACACTAAGAATTAAAAAGAGAGAACTTGTAATCAAACAGTGGGAACCCACATTCAAACACTAAAAAAAACACTCAGAACCCACAATCAAGCACACAAAACGTAAAATAAAACACTAAGAAACTGCTGTCACGTCTTGCCCCAAAACCCCATTTTCCCGGCCGCTTATCTCTGCTGAGAGCAGACTGAGCAGCGTCATTCACAGTTTTCCGGACAGTCATGGGACATTCAAGGATCAACCCAGGAGCTCCACAGCTGCTGGAATGGAGATTGAACTCAGCTGTGGAGCACTCATTATAAGTTTGGTTTCAAGAGACATTCGGAGATTGCGGATTATTGTGTGCTTCGGTCATGTTCGAGCCCTCCGTGTTCCCTCGTTGTTTCCATGTCCGTCTTGGATATTTGTGTTGTTTCCACGTCTGCCTTGGATTCCAGTATTACTCTCTTGTTCGCCTTGGAGTCCGGTATTGCTCTCGTCTGCCTTGAAAACCTGTGTTGCGTTCCTGCCCACTTTGAATACCCGCGTTGAAGTCCTGTCCACTCTCCATAACCCGTGTTGTGGTCCTGTCAGCCTTCTAGGCTTGTCTGCCTCTGTTTGAAATCAGCAGCTGCATCTGCGTCTGTTTGCTTTTTCATTTGTACCCGTTTTGTGGCTTTTTAGCTTGCACCCGTTTTATGGTTGCCTCTGTACAAACCTTGGTTCATTGCCACCTGTTGGATCCCCCGCTGGTGGCCAGTTCCCAGGTTCCTAGCCTCACCAAAGCTAGGTCTGGCCCCAGTTCATCTCTCTCAGTGTCAGCCCTAAAGGCTTTAGTTCCTGAGGTTACCAACAGGGGTGATCATATCTGAGCACGGCACAATGCTCAGCTCCGTAGAAGAGCCGTTAGTGCTCTTTAACTAAGTACCCGAGCCGTTAGTGCCCCATAGCTCAGTACCTGAGCTGTTAGTGCCCCATAGCTCAGTACCTGAGCTGTTAGCAACCAGTAGCCCAGCGTCAGCTCAGTAGAGTGATCAGATGCGCCACTTGGTTCCGTACATGAACCCGCCGCGCCCTTCAGCTTCGCAGACGAACACGTCAGCTCTGTATTTGAACAATTAGCGCCGCCTGGGTACGTTAGCTCTGTATACGAATTTGTTAGCCCTGTTTCCATGCACGTCGCACTTCTTAACTCCGTAGATGCGCCACTTAGTTCCATATCTAAGTTTGTAGTGCCCTGTAGCTCCATATCTGATCATGTTAGCTCTGTTTCTGAGCACGCCATTCCCCTTAGCTTTGTACCTGATCACGTTAGCTATGAAAGTTTGAAATGCCATTTGTTTCCGTACCAGACCACGCCATGTCTCTTAGTTCCGTACCTGAGCAGGACGTGCCACCTATCTCCATATCGCTGTCTGCCGCACCGCTTCGCTCCCTTTCTAAGCCGTTAATGCCGTTTAGCTTGACATGCCTCCTAGTTCCGTACCTTTACGAGACGTGTCTCTCACTTTCTCATCGGAGCCAGTTGACATTTGCACTGACCCTGGCGCCACGGAGATTTGTGCCGGAGTTGGTGCAAATGTCTGTCAGTGCCACTGCCAGCAGACGTCAGTGCCACTGCCAGAGTTGAGGACATCAGCGCCAGTGCCAGCACTGAGGACGTCAGCATCAGTGCCAGCGCCAAGGACGTCAGTGCCCGTGCCAGCGGAGACGAAGTCTGCACCAGTGCCAGCGCTGAGGATATCAGCGCCAGTGCCAGCACCAAGCATGTTCATACCGGTGCCTGCACCGAGGACGTCCATTCCAATACCTGTACCGAGGACGTCTGTTCCAGTCCCTGTGCCGAGGACGTCCATGCCGGAGGCCTGCCAGGAGGCCGTCTGTTACCTTGAGGCCTGCACAGAGGCCGCCTGTTACCCTGAGGCCTGTCCAGAGACTGTTTGTTCCCAAGAGGCCTTCCCAGAGGTTGTTTGTTTCCGAGAGGCCTGCACAGAGGCCTTCGCAGAGATCGTCTGTTCCTGTGAGGCGTTTCCAGAGGTCGTCAGTTCCTAGGACCATCCAGGGGATGTCCTCAGCGCGTTGCCTCTCCCAGAGGAGGTCCAGTGGGTGTCACCTCTTCCAGTGGAGGTCCAGAATCCTTTGTTTCCTGAGGACACCTGTTCCAGTGTCGGCTCCGAGCATGTCTATTCCAGTGCCAGGTCAGTCGTGAGGGTGACTCCCGTCCCAGAGTCAGTTGCGAAGGCAAATTCCATGCCAGAATTGGTCGCAAGGGCAATGTTCCAGAATCCAACAGGGAGGCTCTAGTTCTAAAAAAGGTTACTAGGGCGACTTCTGTGCCAGAATTGGTTATCAGTGGGACTCCTGTCCCAGAGTCCGACAAGGGGATTACCATCACAGAGTCCAACAGGGGTCTCCCATCCCAGAATCTGACAGGGGGACTCTAGAGGGACATCCGTTCCAGAGCCTCCGTTGCATCCCATCGGCAACCCTTCTCGCCAGCAGCCTGTCAGTGATTCCACTCGCCAGCAACCTGACTGCTACAAGATCCCTCCTAGGGATCGCCCTGAGAGAAGACCCCCAGAGACCATATTGCACCCAAGTGGTGACTGTTGGAGTCCTATCTCTGTCTCGGACTCCTAGGGGAGGGGGGGTACTGTCACGTCTTGCCCCAAAACCCTGTTTTCCATGCCGCTTATCTCTGAGCAGCATTGCTCACAGCTTTCCAGTCATGGGACATTCAAGGACCAATCCGGGAGTTCCACAGTTAATGGAATGGAGATTGAACTCAGCTGTGGAGCACTCGTTAAAAGCTTGGCTTTGAGAGACATTCCAGGTGGATTATTGTGTGCTTCGAGCCTTCCACATTCCCTCGTTGTTTCCACGTCCACCTTGGATCCCAGTATTGCTCTCTCGTCCACCTTGGAGTCTGGTATTGCTCTCATCTGACTTTACAAACCTGTGATGCATTCACGTCCGCCTTGAATACCTGTATCGATGTCCCGTCCGTTTTGTACATCCGCCTTGCGTTCCTGTTCACTCTCCATAACCCGTGTTGCGGCCCTGTCAGCCTTCTAGGCTTGTGTGCAGCTGCATCCGCCTCTGCTTGAATCTGAGGCTGCATCCGCCCCTGTTTGAATCAGCGGCTGCATCTGCATTGTTTATCCTGTTTTGTGGCTTTTCCGTTTGCATCCATTTTGCGGCTTTTTAGCTTGCACTAGTTTTACAGCTTTTCTGTTTGCACTCGTTTTGCGGCACTGCCGCTTTGTACCCGTTTTCTGTTCTTTTCTGTTTTTTGTTCGGGGTTTTTGTACTTCTATTCGTTAGCTGTGTTTCCCTTAGTGGACTATTTGCTTAATAAATGTGTTAAGCTGTGTTAAGCTGTGTTCGTCTTTTGTGGACTATTTCTTTAATAAACCTTTGTTTATTTATTGGACCTGCACATGTCTCTCATCCGTTCCACCGCATTACACCTACAACCAACAACTTAGAATGCACATACCAAATACTCGGTACCCACAAGCAAAGATGCAAAAATTATAACCAAGCACTCATAACCCAATAGCAAATACTCAGATAACATAAACAAACACTCAGAAGATAGAATCAAACACACACACACCTCACAACTAAACTCCCAGAACCAACAAAGAAATGCTCAAAGCCCATCAACAAACACTTAGAACTCACAAGAAAACACTTAGAATCAAGCACTCAGAACCCACAACCAAAAATGCAGAGCTCATATGCAAAGACTCAGAAACCACTAGTGTTAAATCAAACTCTCAGGACCTACAACCAAACATTCAGAATCCACAAGCAAACACTGAAAACATAAACACTCAGAATTAACAACCAAGCACACCTAACCTAGAACCAAAGACTCAGCCAAACATTCAAATCTACCACCAAACTCTGAGAAACAATTCCATGGTTTATAATCATGATTTGGTACAAAAGCTGAGTCTTTGAGGAAAAAAGATGGGCAGAGAGGATCTCCAGTTGTCAACAAATGTGTAAGAAAAGAATTTAAATGTTTAAAAACAGTGTTCCTCACCAAAACATTGGAAGAGATTACATATTTCTCCCTCTACAGTGCTTAATTTCATTAAACAATTCAAGAAGTCTGGAGGAATTTCAGTACATAAAGGACAAGGGTGCAAGCCTAAACTGAGGATCCATGATCTCTGATCTCTTAGACGGCACTGCACCAAGAACCGTCATTCATCAGTAGCTGATATAACCACATAGGCAAGGGATTACTGTATCAAACCTTTATCAAGCACTACAATATGAATTTACATTAAAAATGTCACTAAAAACATTACTGTGCAAAAAAAAAAAGCTTTATGTTAACAATGTCCGGAAGTGGCATCGACTTCTCTAAGCTCGGAGGCATCTAGGATGGACCATGTATTGTGGTCAGACCAATCAGTATTCCGCTACTTTTTTGGAAGAGATGGGGCCTGTATGCTCCAGACCAAAGACAGAAAGACCTATTCAAACAACAAGTCCAAAGCAACAAGTCGAAAAGCCAGGGTCTTTCATGTCATTTTCAGTTCTGTGATGACAGCATTAATGCAGAAATGTACACTGAGATTTTAGAGCAACATTAATTCTTTCAAAATGACATCTTTTCCAGGGATGTCCATGCATTTATCAGCAAGACAACACAAACAAATCAAATCAGAAAAGGTTAGGCCTGAAATATCCCTTCCAGTCTTTCTTTGAGGTACATTGTTTTTAAACATTTAAAACATTTTCTCACACATTTGTTTACCACTGGAGATTCTCTACCCATCTTTACTCCTCAAAGACTCTTGTAGATGCTGCTTTTGTACCAAATCATGATTATGATCACTTATTGACATCACATCATTGATTTAGTTTTTTACCTCATGACTAGCCCTAAATTGCCCCTGTCCCAACTGTTTTGGATTGCAGGAATGGGTGTTTAGTAAGAAGTTAAATTAAGTTTGTCAGACAAAACCACCGATCTCATCTCAGAATCCACAACCAAACTCACAAAACCACCAGGGAAATACTTAAAATCTAGACCCAAACACTAATAACCAACAAACAAAAACTCATAACCAATAATCAAGCACTAACAATCTACTACCAAACATTGAGAACCCCATAACCAAACTGTAAGAACCAACAAAACGAAACAGTCAAGGAGTTTGAATATTTCAGAACACAAAATATCAGAACCAAGATGTAGAACACAATATATTGTGCAATGTCTTTGTGTGCGTGTGTGTGTGTGTGTGTGTGTGTGTGTGTGTGTGTGTGTATGTATGTGTGTGTTTGTTTGCATGCAAAGATATCAACGAGTGTCTGTCCAACCCCTGTGTCAACGGAGACTGCAAGAACAATGAGGGCAGCTTCGCGTGTGAGTGTTCCTCAGGCAGCACGCTAGACAGTTCCAAGACGCAGTGTATCGGTACACACACATACACACACTCACACAACTTGTGCAATGTATTTGCTGTTCTGTGTTTTTGTTAACAATAATCTTCACTGTCTAATGCACTCTGTGTGTGTGTGTGTGTGTGTGTGTGTGTGTGTGTGTGTGTGTGTGTGTGTGTGTGTGTGTGTGTGTGTGTGTGTGTTTGTAGAGACGAGTAAGAGTACATGCTGGTTGAAGAGGGTACACAACAAGTGTGAGGTGAACATTAATGGAGCTACGCTTAAGTCGGAGTGTTGTGCTACACTTGGTGTGGCATGGGGATCGCCGTGTGTACCCTGTGAACTAGGTATACACAAACACACACACACACACACCCACACACACCCACAGTGACTTTTTCCCAAGCACCATGTGCTTTTTTTAAATAGTCACATTTGTATAAACAATTGGGCTGTGAGTTATTACGATATATGGCCTGACAATAGAAAAACAGCTATTGTTTAATATTATCATCAATTTAGTTGTGTCACAATTTACACACTGTATGGCACTCCTTTTGTTTTTGAATGCAATGCATAACAGGGTAATTACGAACAGGAGTCACCAGCAAGCACAAAACGAGGAGCACTTCCCTAAAAGAAGATGTACTTCTGTCAAATGGACATGGTTTCAGATTAAAAACACGTAATTTGCATGATATGCCGCAGATCAGTTTTCAGTTGTGTTTTGAGTGCAACTTAGTAAACTAAATAGTTTCTCTCTGTATTTATAGCGCAGTAGGTAGGGAGACTAATGAGTATGGATGTATTTAGGACACAGTCGTGTCTTTAACGCAGAAGCTCTTTAGAGCGTGCGAAAGTAAGCCATGGAGGAACATCTCAGAAAATGTTCGGATCAACAAATGTAATAAAACATTTAGAACAGCATCACCCTGGTGACTATGTGGAATTTAATAAAACTAACAAAGGCAAAGAGTTTAAAGTGAAAGCTAGTGCTAGTGCAGAGCCAGGCACAAGCCAGCAGCCCTTGGTAGCTTTCTTTAGCAAAGAAGTTTCCATTAGTAGAAAAGTTGAACAAACTTGTTTCTGTATGCTGTCATTTATAATTCTTAGAAGGAAAGAAAATCGTCAAGAGAAGTTACTATTTTATATTTTGTTATATGTTTAATTAACAATTTGTACAAAGTTCTGAGTAATAGGAAAAATATAAAATATTAGATACCTTTTATTAAATACCTTTTATTTTCTGAGTGTACATAATTCAACATGTAATAAGAAATAATTCTTTCATGTGGTTATTTTCTTAAAACTATTTATTCACTGGATTTACAGTAAATGTGTTATATTGTGATATGTATCATTATCGGAATATGAAATGGCCCTCATATCGTACAACCCTAATAAACGCCATTTCCAAAATTTCAGGCAATTTTGTAAAATGCATTAAAAACAAAAAGCTGTTGTTTGTTAACTCTCTTGAACCTTGATAAAACTTAACTTGACAAAAGTACAACAAAATGACTTTGTTTTAATGTTTTGATTGACAAATTTGATTGTAGTTTGTAAAACATAAACAGAATTTGATGCCTGTAACACACTCCAAAATGTTGAGAAAAAAAAATCACAGCATGGGTGATTTGCATATATATGAAGGTACTATTAATGCGGAGCCATATATTGGATTTTAGAGACACACCGACCTCTTTATTAGGTATGCCTGTTCAATTGCTCATTATCTAATCTGTAACTGAATGAATTTAGGTGTGTAGACATGGTGACTTGCTGAAGTTGAAGTGAAGTGACCTGCCCCATTTTGAACCGAGTTTCAAAATGGGGAAGAAAGTTTATTTAAGTGACTTTGAAAGTGGCATGGTTGCTGTTGCTAGATTGGCTGGTCTAAGTATTGAGATCTTCATAGCCATCACTAGGATTTTACAGAGAATGTTCTGAAAAAAAAAAAGAAAATATCCAGTGAGCGGCAGTTCTCTGGACGAAAATGCCTTTGTGATTCCAGAGCTCAGAGGAGAATGGCCAGACTTGTTTGAGCTGATACAAAGGGAACAGTAATTCAAATAACCACTTGTTACAGCCGACTTGTTTTGAGGTCTTTCACATGCTGAGAACATAACACGTGAACCTTGAAAAAGATGAGCTACATCAGCAGATGACCAGAACAGGTGACACTCCTGTCAGCAAAGAACAGGCAACTGAGGTTGCAGTTCACATGGGCTCACCAAAATTGGACAATAGAAGATTGGAAAATTATTGCCTGATCTGATGAGTCTCGGTTTCTGGACTTACATTCAGCTTAACTAGCCTGCCTGCTGTCCAAATCTGTCTCCTTTTGAAAATGTATGGCACATCATGAAGAGGAGAATCAGATATGGTGATCTGACTCTTGAACTACTGAAGTCTTGTCTAAAACATGAATTGGCTCTAATTCCACTTGCAAAACTGCAACATCTAGTATCCTGAAATACCCAAACAATTAAAAAGTGTAATTAAATGAAAAGGTGATATAACACAATGCTAAACATGGCTCTGTTACCACCTTTTCAGAAGTGTGTTGCAGGTGTCATATTCTAAGTTTGCTTATATGTACAAATTCCAGTTAAGCTGGTCATTGGAAATGTTTTCTTTGTATAATTTCCAGTTAAATAAAGCTTCAAATTAACAAATCACATATAATTTTTTTATTGTATTTTACAAAATCTTATAATCTAATAACAAATGACTTTTCTAAAAATGGGGTTTGGTTACTCATAATAAAACTGTTACAGTTTTTTCTTGTTAACCAAAAACCAACAACACAGAATCAACACCTTATTAGGACTTCAAACACTCTAAAACATGAATAATACGTACAATCCAGAACTCTGCTTGAAAACAAACATTTAGAATCGAGAAACTATACCTTTAAACTAACTCTGAGAATCAAGAAACCAACAGAACCCCCTACTGTAAACACACAGAGCACAAATGGAAGCCTTAGAACTAGAACCTAACACTCAAAATATTCAGAACCCAGGTGGCATGTTGGAACACCCCTGGTGGGGCACTGTAGACCCAGTCCCCTAGGTCCAAGGAACTCTGGAGCTCAGAATCTGATGAGATAGAACAAGACATACTTCAAGCAAAAACTGAGATGAGATCAGACACCCCGAACCCAGCCCATCACCAAATACAGTATTTTGGACTAAGAACCTAACTAAGAATGCTAAGAACATAAGACTTAACACTCACAGCCGAAACATAAACCATCAGGACACAATCCTGATATAATTTCCAAATTATTTCTGCATTGTCTTCATGTATATGGATAAATATTTTAACAATTCATTAATTGTATTACTTGTTTGTCACTCTCTGTGTTTCCCTCTGTGTGTGTGTGTGTGTGTGTGTGCGCGCGCGCATTTGTGCCTGTTTTCTCCTCAGATCAGCACTGCCCTAGAGGTCACACCCGAGGCATAGGGACTCTGTGTCATGGTCAGACATCAACACACATTTCCAATAATTCCAATTTCTATTTTCTTTGTACTACTGAGCAATGTAAATGTGTTTGTGCGTGTTTATGTGTGTGTATGTTCACCTGCCTCTATGTCTACCTCACTCTCTCTCTCTGTGCAGATGTGAATGAGTGTGAGGTGTTTCCAGGTGTGTGCATCAATGGGAAGTGTGTGAACACAGTAGGATCATTCTACTGTCAGTGTACACCTGGAATGACCATTGATGCCTCTGGGAGAACCTGCATTGGTGGGTCTTTGTGTGTGTGTGTGTGTGTGTGTGTGTAGCTGTATTTATTTGTTTAGTAATCAGTAAACACACACTAGCAGCAACTTTTGGGCACTAAAATAAGCGGGAAACATAGAACAGTGGAAACAAAGAATGAAACAAGGCAGGAGTGAAACTGGGACACTAGAAACAATAGAAGATGAAAATCAGGGATACTATAAACAAGAGAAGAAAGAATCAATGGACACTAGAAACAAGGAAAGAAAGAAACTAGGGCTACTTGACAAAAGAGAAGAAAGAAGCTTAAGTGTAAACAAGATAAAAGTGAACAAAGGAAACTGAGGCCCATAGGAACAAATTAATATAGATGGTAATACAAAAAAATTAGGAATACTAAAATCAGTGTAAGAAAGAAACTAGGTACACTGTAAACCTACGAAAATAGTAGGGACACTAAATAAAAGAGAATAAAGATACTAGGGACATTAGAAACAAGGGAGGAAACTAGGGATACTAGAAAAATGGAGTACAGAAACTAGGGACAGTACAAACAAGGGAAGTAAGAAACATGACAGTAGAAGAAAGGGAAGCTAGAAACTAGAGACACTGGAAGCACAAGAAGGTGGAAACTAGGTGCACTAGATAAAAGGGTAGAAAGAATCTAGGGATGCAAAAAACAAGAAAAGATACTAGAAATTAAAGACACTGGGAAAAATTTAAGAAAGAAACCATTGACACTGGAAAGAAAGGAAGAAAGAAAGAAGGCTTGTGCTTTGGAAAGAGAGCTGGGGCTACTAGAACCAATGGAAGATATAATTCAGTGACACAAGAAATTTAAGGAACACTAGAAGGAAAAGGAAGAAAGAAACTAGAGACACCAGAAACAACAGAAGAAAGAAACTAGGTTCACTAGAAACAAGTGAAGAAAGAAGCTTACGGTAGTGTAAACAAGTGAAGACAGAAACTAGGGAAACTAAAAACAAAAGAATAGAGAAATTATTGACAATAGATTCAAGGCAAGAAATGAGCTACGGACACTAGTAACGAGAAAAAACATCCCCAGATGAATAGGGAAATATGTTTAACCTCTGACGTTTGGCTGGTCCTCAGAAGAAAAACAGTATTTTTTATGAACCAAAAAAGCCAAAATATTTGATTTTGGTTACTGAGATTAAGGTTAGGTAGAGAATTAATGAACCTTCTGCATGAAGGTAATAACACAGTGTGTGTTTGTGTGTGTGTGTGTATGTGTGCAGATCTGCGTACGGAGCATTGTTATCTATCTCATGAGGATGAGCGTTGTGGTGCGCCGATCACTGGCCGTCACCGTGTTGATTCATGTTGTTGTTCGGTGGGTGTGGCTTGGGGTCCGGAGTGTGACGAATGTCCTGTGAGAGGTTCAGCTGAATTTAATGTGCTGTGTCCCCGTGGACCTGGGTTCTCTCACCGTGGGGATTTCATCAATGGAAAACCATTTCTCAAAGGTACAGCACTTCATAACTGCTTCAATACATTTTATTAGCTTTGGTTTATACTTATTTATTTATATATTTCATTTATATACAATACTGTGCTAAAGTCTTAGACCACCATTGTATTAGATATGCCATTGTTTAAACAGTGGTATATCTCTGTCTCTTTATTAAAAAACAGGAAATTTGTTGTTTGCCAGAAAAACGTGCCAACCGAGTAAAATAAAAGGGCTTTTAGGACCCAATTGCAGTTAGCTCCAGATGGAAGGGGTGAACCAAAAAATAAAATACATAATAAGAAACTAAATAAAAGGGAAGTGTGTGTGAGGATACGCGCGCACACACATACACAAAATGAAAATAAAGCTGCGCCTATATTGTCTGGCAGCTGGAGATCTAACCCTGAACTCCAGCATCAGAGCCAGGTTAGTTGCTCTAGCATCACACCACTAATAATCCGCAAATGGCGACGTGATACAGATGCAGAAAACAAGGAAAGGGACTAAAAAAACAGTGCGGTGTTCATCAGAAACTGGAGAGCAAGCAGGGTCTAAGCATGCCGCTCGAACAAAGGGTGAATAAGCCCAAATGGGAGGTGGTTACAGTGACGGGAAAAGACGGGGGCTGCAGTCGCCGCAGTGAGCAAGCCTAAAGCCACAATGGGCGACAGAGAGACCGCCTAAAGGAGCGAGGGGGGCGAGCCACAGGTAAACTATCCTTACTCTAGCCAAATATTCCCTGACATGACCTCTGGTCTCCTGACATTACGATAACTGCTTTTCTACGAAAAAGCAGTCTACCATTTTCCCAGTCAGCCACTGAAAACCCCAGCGAATGTGACAGCACGAAGGAGACGGGTGAGGTCTTAGAAACTAAGACGCAGCATACCTAAGCAAAGGCGAATCCGCATAGATGCTACGAATGATGGCAAAAGTGCTAGGTTGCGGCCTCTGACTGAGCTTGAGGGTGCTCTTAAATAGTAGGGCTCACAGTTGTCACTAATGCCACAATTACGCCGCTTAAGCGCAATTGTGATCGCTAATCCGGTCTCCGCGTGTCCACCAAGCCGATAAGTGAGATAACGCTGCCATCTAGTGTCAGGAGCGCGACTCCTGACATTTGTATGTAGTATTAAAAAACTTAACAAAAAAAACAACTTTTACAGGCTACAGTGGCAAATATTTAGTGTAAGCTCCCGTTACACTTATACTTACCCCTTCCCCTTACACTGCAACAGCAGCATCTGGCAGCTTCCCATCAGGATGCCAAGCTGACCCTTCTACGGTCCAAAGAAGCTTGATCAGGAATGATAGCAGGCAAGAAACCACTTTTTGGAAGGGGAAAAGGCTGAAAAGGCGAAGATATTCTAAAGCTTACAAAGACTGGAATGTATAGTGATGCTTGAAAGTTTGTGAACCCTTTAGAATTTTCAGCAGTATATTTGTACGTATATATGACCTAAAACATCATCAGATTTTCACACAAGTCCTAAAAGTAAATAAAGAGAAATTAGACAAAATATTATACTCGATCATTTATTTATTGAGGAAAATGATCCAATATTACATATTAGTGAGTGGCAAAAGTATGTGAACTTCTAGGATTAGCAGTTAATTTGAAGGTGAATTTAGAGGCAGGTGTTTTCAATCAATGGGATGACAATCAGGTGTGAGTGGGCACCCTGTTTTATTTAAAGAACAGGGATGTATCAAAGTCTACTCTTCACAACACATGTTTGTGGAAGTATATCAAAGAAAATTTCTGAGGACCTCAGAAAAGAGTTGTTGATGCTCATCAGGCTGGAAAAAGTTACAAAACCATCTCTAAAGAGTTTGGACTCCACCAATCCAAAGTCAGACAGATTGTGTACAAATGGAGGAAATTCAAGACCATTGTTACCCTCCCCAGGAGTGGCCGACCAACAATGATCTCTCCAAGAGCAAGGCGTGTAATAGCTGGTGAGATCACAAAGGACCCCAGGGTAACTTCTAAGCAACTGAAGGCCTCTCTCATATTGGCTAATGTTAATGTTCATGAGTCCACCATCAGAAGAACACTGAACAACAATTGTATGCATGGCAGGGTTGCAAGGAGAAAGCCACTGCTCTCCAAAAGGAACATTGCTGCAGTTTGCTAAAGATCACGTGGATGAGCCAGAAGGCTATTGGAAGAATGTTTTGTGGACAGATGAGACCAAAATAGAACTTGTTGGTTAAAAGAAAAGCGTTATGTTTGGAGAAAGCGAAACACTGCAATTCAGCATAAGAATCTTATCCCATCTGTGAAACATGGTGGTGGTAGTATCATGATTTGGGCTTGTTTTGCTGCATCTGGGCCAGGACGGCTTGCCATCATTGATGGAACAATGAATTCTGAATCATATCAGAGAATTTACAGGAAATTGTCAGGATATCTGTCCACGAAATGAATTTCAAGAGAAGGTGGGTCATGCAGCAAGACAACGACCCTAAACACACAAAATTCTACAAAATAATGGTTAAAGAAGAATAAAGTTAATGTTTTGGAATGGCCAAATCAAAGTCCTGACCTTAATCTAATCGAAATGTTGGACCTGAAGCGAGCAGTTAATGTGAGGAAACTCACCAACATCCCAGAGTTGAAGCTGTTCTGTATGGAGTAATGGGCTGAAATTCCTCCAGTAAGCAGGACTGATCAATAGTTAGAGGAAACGTTTAGTTGCAGTTATTGCTGCACAGGGGGTCACAGCAGATACTGAAAGCAAAGGTTCACATACTTTTGCCACTCACTAATATGTAATATTGGTTCATTTTCCTCAATAAATAAATTACCAAGGGTAATATTTTGTCTCATTTGTTTAACTGGGTTCTCTTTATCTACTTTTAGGACTGAAAATCTGATGACGTTTTAGGTCATATTTATGCAGAAATATAGAAAATTCTAAAGGATTCCCAACCTTTCAAGCACCACTGTATGTGACCATCTAAACCTTCATCAATCCATCTATTCAATCATCTATTTATAATGCATCACTTAATTCATTATATCATTCCTTTATCTAATGATCCTTCCATCCACACACCCACCTAATCATTCAGCTGTCCAATCATTAATTCTTCTAATCATTCATTCATTCCTCCATTTAATAATTCATCCACCCTTCCAATCAGATATCCGTCTTTCAATCCAATCATCCATGCTTTAGTTTCATCATTCATCTACAAATCTAATCATCTATCCATCTGTCAATCCAATCACCCACCAATCTAATAATCCACTTATCCATCTACCCATTAATCCAAATAATTGATCTAGACAGAAATTTTCTGTCATCCATACATCCATGAATCCAGCTTTTCAATTTCCTGTCCACAAACCCATCTAATCATCCACCCATCTACCCTATCATCTGTTCAACCATTTCAATCATTCAACCATTCCATCAATCCATCTATCCATTAATCTTATCAATTGGCCACTGATAGATAAATGGCTTAGGCTGGTCTCTGCAGAGGTTTGGTAACTTCTTTTCATGTATTCATTCATTTATGTATTCAGTAATCGCCTCTTTCTGCCCTCAGATATAAATGAGTGTAAGATGATCCCCAACCTTTGCATGAATGGAAAATGCCGGAACACCATCGGCAGCTTCCGCTGCAAGTGTAACACTGGCTTTGACCTTGACTCTAATGACAGGAACTGCACAGGTGAGTTTATGTTCAAACACACAACACACACATCACTACTGCACAGTATTAGAGCTTATACACACACTGACACACTTGTTTGCCATACGACCCGAGAGGATACACAATAACTTGGATACAATAACATGCATATACACAAAAAAAATACACAGGGTACACATCTGATAGAGAGCCATATGTGTGTTTGCACGTGTGTGTGTGTCCAGATATCGATGAGTGTGCGATCTCTCCTGACCTGTGCGGTCACGGGACGTGTGTGAACACGGCGGGTGATTTCGAGTGCGAGTGTTTTCCTGGTTATGAGAGTGGGTTCATGATGATGAAGAACTGCATGGGTGAGTACAGGGTGTGAAGCTACCATCTACCATCAAATGTTTGTGACACAAGTGTGTCTGTGTGCCTATATGTATATATTTTTAGCACGATATTGTATGTGTTTGTGTGTGTGTAGACATAGACGAGTGTGAGCGGAACCCTCTGCTGTGTCGGGGTGGAGAGTGTATCAACACTGAGGGAAGCTTCCGTTGCGTCTGTCCACCAGGACACGAGGTCTCTACTGACAGCACAGCCTGCCACGGTTAGTGTGTGTGCATTTGTGCTTCTCAACCATTTTCACCTCTCATTAGGTACACCCTGCCAGTTCTTAGTTGGTACCCCCTGTACCCTTGAGCATGCATCAAAACTTACCCCTTGTACCTTCAAAGCTGGCTTAAATCTTCGTGGCGTAGATACAACAAGGTACTGGAAGCATTCCTCAGAGATTGTGGTCTATAATGACATGATAACATCACACAGTTGCTGCAGATTTGTCAGCTGTGCATCCATGATACAAATCTCCTGTTCTGCCACATGCCAAAGTGATCTACTGGATTGAGATCTGGTGACTGTGGAGGCCATTTGAATACAGTGAACTCATTGACATGTTAAAGAAACCAGTTTGAGGTGATTGAGGTGATGGGATTTGAGGGTTTGAGGGAGTTGGTGTGACCATGGCGCATTATCCTTTGGAAATAGCGAATCATAAGATGGGTATAGGTGTCCAATTTTGTTGGGCCTTGTGGAAATGTGGACTCAGATTTGATATATATATATATATATATATATATATATATATATATATATATATATATATATATATATATAGCTCAAACAATGGTATATCTAATATTATGGCCTATGACTTTTGTATCATACTCTACATATGCTTGAATTTTCAGGAATTGCCACCTTTCGCAGCATAAGTCTATATTTTATCATTATTTGCCAGTAGCTTGTTTTTAGTTACAGTTCTGTTTACTTATTTATTTGCAGTCATCAGTATGTATAAATAGTTTTCCGCTGACATGTTTATTTACTCTATGAAGTTGGTTTGCTGTCATCTGTAAAATAAATGCAGTATTTTAGTCTTAGTTGATTCAGTTCAGGTATGGCATGGACAAGGTCTTGTGAATGAGAAAATTGTCCACAACAAAGCAAACTTCCATCAATTGAGAAACATTGTCCGTGTTTTTTCCATCAATATACAGAACAGAAATAGACTCTCAAAGAAAATGCATGCATAACTGTTTCAGACATCCTTGGTTTTTGGCAGAAGGCTGGAATACCAGCAGCTCTCAGTTATGATATAGAAAATTGTCTTCTGAAAGTACAAGCAGAAACAGTGTTTGAAGAACGCCATAAACCGTCATACTCAAACAAATTTGTAATGAAGCACAGTCCATTTTAAAGCTTGATAATATATTTGTCATAGTTTATCAAGATGCTGAGAAATGATCAGAAACATCCAGAGAGAAGTTCAGAAAGGATATACGGCAGATGAAGATAAAGCATGGACAGAGACAAGTGCAGAAAGCCAGAAGGAAAAACTCATTTGACAGGTTTAGGCGGAAATCAAAGCGAAGAATGAGACATTATATTCAACTTGCAGCAGTGCGGTAAATATTTCATTTGATAGTAGCGCAAGTGAAGATGTAGTTGAACAATGCATAGACTCAGAAATGAGAATGGATCACTCATGAAAGAGGAAAAGAATTGCCAGCAACACCGACAGAAAGTCATTACTCTCAAACAATGTAACAGCAGCATTAGCTACTAAAACTTAATTTAATCCCCAAGCACCGCTGACTGTTCACTGGGAAGGAAATTGCTTCCTGACTTAACTATATGCCAGAAAGTTTACCTGTGACTGTGGTGGTAAGTGATGATTGCTTGCCAAAGCTCACATCTGAAACAGGTCAAGCCCAGTTTGGTGCTGTTCTAGATTGTCTGAATGACTGCAATCTTTCTTAAAAGGTAAATTATCTGTGTTTCGATGCAATATCAAGTAGTACAGGTCATCTCAGCGGCGCATGTGTTCTCATAGAGAAGGCCCCTTGGGCAAAGACTTCTTCATTTCACATGTGATGGAGGTTGTTCTTGAGAAGCTTTTCAGTGCACTTCAAATAACATCTGCCTCAACTGGACAGTAAAAATTGCAATATTTAAACAGCAGTGGTCTTGCATTGATCAATTCATATCTTACAGCTGCTGGTATAACAGAGATTGACTTTAGAGAGTGCATATTACGGTTTGCGACGCAGATTCTGCATGTGTGAACCATGAGATGATTACAAGGACTTTCTGGAATTTGTTGTCATATTCCTTGGTGGAACTCCAGTACAAGGAAGTCACATCCTAGGACCTGGAGTACTGCACACTGCCTGTTGGATGGCGTGTGTTCTTTATTGTTACAAAATGTGGATGTTTAGGTAATAGTTCCAGATGAAGCCATCAGAGGAAGAAGGGATATTCCAGTTGTTGTTTGTGTCAGACATTTATGATGCAGTGTGGATTGAAGCCCCACTGCCTGCCCCTGCAAATGATCTGCAGTTTCTGAAGAGACTGCCACAATATAATATCAATCCAGATGTCAAACACACAGAAGTGACTGCATTCGACTCACACTTGTGGTACCTTATTGAGGTTATGGTGGGCCATGATATGACAAGCGCTCCCCAGCAGAAAACAAAGAAAATGACAGATAGAGGGATCAGAAGAACCACCACATTGACAGTATGGTAACAGTGAATATGCAAACAAGCAGCTCAGTGGTTTTGTTACAACAAATACAAAGACTTTCTTCATCATTCTTGCTCTGCCATAATCATTTCTGTTGATGTCGCATGACATGTGAATGGACAATGAAGATTTCAAGAATGCTCAGAGGATAGTACAGTCACTTAAAGCAGAAAGAGGCGTGAAAGTGATCCTAAACCTCAATGCAATTTTGATGGAAAATAAAGACCAGACAACATTTCTACTCCCAAGTTGGGCAGGAACAAAGAAAGCTGTTCCTCAACTCGAAAAAAGTACTGTGGTTTGGGGACTCACAACTGGAATACAGTAAGACTGTTGTCCCATACCTGATGACAATGATATGAACTTTGTGACATGGCACATTATCCTGCTGGAAGAAGTCATCAGAAGATGTGTACACTGTGGTCATAAAGGGATGCATATGGGCAGCAACAGTACTCAGGTAAGCTGTGGATTTTATGCAATGCTCAATTGGTATTAAGAAAATAGAAATATCCCCTATAGCATTACACCACCAGTAGCCTGAACCGCTAATACAAAGCAGGATGGATTCATGCTTTCATGTTGTTTACTTCAAAATTCTGACCCTACCATCTAAATGAAAAAGAAATCGAGACTCGTCAGACCAGGCAATGTTTTTTCCAATCTTCTGTTGTCCAATTTTGGTGAGCCTGTGTCAGTTGTAGCCTCAGTTGCCTGTTCTAACAGGAGTGGCACCTGGTGTGGTCTTCTCCTACTGTAGCCCATCTGCTTCAAGGTTCAATGTGTTTTGTGTTAAAAGATGCTCTTCTGCATTCCTTGGTACTTAACCTGGTTAAGTAGTTATTTGAGTTATGGTGCCTTTTTATTAGCGAGAAACCAGTCTGGCGCTTGTCAGAAAACTGCCCTAACTGGATAGTTTCTCTTTTTCTGACCATTGTTTGTGAACCCTAGAGATGGCTGTGTGTGAAAATCAGTTATTTCAGCAGTTTCTGAAATACTCAGACTACTCGAGCACCAACAACCATACCACGTTCAAAGTCACTTACATTATACACTGTCTGGCCAAAAAATCATCATACACACTAATATTTTGTTGGGCCGCCTTTAGCTTTGATTACAGCACGCATTCGGTGTGGCATCATTTCTACAAGCTTCTGCAATGTCACAGCGTTAATTTCTGTCCAAAGTTGCAATTCATTTTACCACAAGATCTTGTATTGATGATGGGAGATTTGAACCACTGCGCAAGTCTTCTCTAGCACATCTCAAAGATTCTCAATGGGGTTCAGGTCTGGAATCTGTGTTGGCCAATCCATGTGTGAAACTAATGTCTTATGCTCCCTGAACCACTCTTTCACAATTTGACCTTTCTGAACCACATTAATGTTTTTTCATGACCACAGGATGTGTCTTTCAACATGGTTGTTTAACAAATGTGAAGCTACACATTGCATCAGTTGGGGTTAAATAACTTGTTGCCAGTTGCCAGCTGAAACATAATCATCAATGCAGTAATTATCTGATGGTAGGCTCATTTTTTACTATTTAACTATGTTTTTTAGTTAAATCCAGACAGTGACTTTTTTTTTGGCCGGGCAGTGTATATATGTAAGTATTTATATAATTGTTTTAAATTATATCTTCATCCATTGAATGGTACAGCAAATGAACAAATAAAATAAAAAATGTAGTATTTTAGAGTAGCAGGAAATTGTCACATATTATTCAAAACCTACTGTTAGTCTGTTTCTCCTGAAGTTGGGTTAAAACATGACTAACCCATTGGGAACTCAATAACAACCCTTAATTTTCTTCAACTATGATGTGTTTATATAAACACCACCCAGGAATGTGTTCAGTGTGTTGCAACCATTGTGAAGACTAAGGAGCTGTCACAAAAGCTGAAAAGAGATAATTTCATTCCTAGAAACTCCATTGGGGACATTTTGTAGAATTTCAAAACCTAATGGAAAAGCAGAAAACAGGCCTGGCTGTGGAACAAAGGCCTTAGCCATCTAAACAGGACAATGAAGCAAAAAAAAAAAAAACAGGGCCAAATGTGTCAGTGTAAACTATGAGAAGATCACTTAACAACCAAGGACTTTGTGGCCAGACTCCATGATACACGACACTGTTGGCCAAAAAGTACAAGCATTGACTGAAATATGCCAGAAAGAATTTGGATACTCCTGCAGAGTTCTGGGACACAATTCTATGAAGCAACAAAACAAAGCTGGAACTGTTTGACTATATGGATCAGTGGTTTGTCTGGCTCAAGAAAGGTGAGACCAAAGGAGTGCTGTCCCCATGGTCAAGCATGGAGGTGGTTCAGTGGTGGTGTGGGGATGTTTTTGTGCTGCAGGACCTGCCATTCTTGACCGAGTGCCTGCCATCATGGATTCACAGAAACACCAAGCAGTTTTAGGAGGAATGTCATGCCTTCTGATGTGAACTTGAATCTAGGTCATAATGGGGCTCTCTAGCAAGACAGTGATCCCAAGTACACGTCCAATACAACCAGGCTTGGTTAAGGAATCAGTCCTGGAAGGCCTTCTGTTCTGGAGTTGCCTTAGTAGTCTCCAGATTTAAATCCTGTACAAAACCTTTGGGATTTAAAGAAAACAGTTGCAGCACAGAAGCCATCAAACCTCAATTAGCTGGAAGCTTTGCACAAGAAGAATGTCAGAAACTTGTCAGAACATAACCAAAATTGCTTATTAGAGGTTAGCAAGGCCAAAGGGGACTCCTCCAGACTCCTCACAAAGCAAAGGAATGCAACAGAAACCTCATTTTTACTTGTATTTTCCGTGACTTCTTTATTTTTTTCTTATTTCTTTTTTTTCTCATTTCTCTGAGTCTCTCGTTTTTGTTCTTTCCTTTATTCGTGTTGTTTTTTGTCTACTACTGTTTTCCTTCCTTTTCTTTAATTCATTCACTCTCCTCTCCTGTCCTCATAGTGTGTCTCTTTTCAGCTCATGCTTTCTGCTTATCTCTTGTGTTTATGCTACCCCAGTATTACATTTGGTGTGTAGTGCATATGAGAGTTTTACTTCTCTTCATCCGACTATAATTATTTTTGTTTATTGATTGGTTCTGTAAACACTGCAGTTAATCACATCTCTCTCTCTCTCTCTCTCTCTCTCTGTCTGTTTGTGTGTGCCTTGCAGACATTAACGAGTGTGAGCTCAGCGATAAGCTGTGTAGGAACGGGAAGTGTGTGAACATGATCGGACGCTACCAGTGTTCCTGCAACACCGGCTACAAATCCACAGAGGACCGACTGTCCTGTATAGGTGATACACGCACACACATTGATAACTGGGATAACTATTTTTGGACACTATCAAGTGAGCATGTACCTCAGACAGAGCATCAGTCCATTGCAGTGCAGAGTGATCCCTCCCTTGCGCACACACTCATGCCTGCATAATGCCTGACTCAAAAGGCAGCGCTATGCCAACCAAATTAAATGTCTGGGTGTCCCCAGAATGTTGACCATACAATGTATATAGTGTTTAAAATTAATGAGTTCTATGCATTGCATCATTCAGGTGAAATTTTGTTGTGTAAAACATAGACAAATAAGGAATCTTGAATCTTATGAGCAGACCAGCACTCTAACATGATCATTTCTTCGCGTAAACCATTCATAACTCACAGCAACTCCAATAATTACCCTAGATTTCTTTCTCTCTCTCTCTCTCTCTCTCTCTCTCTCTCTCTCACTCTCTCTCTCTCTCTCTCTCTCTCTCTCTCTAAGATATTGATGAGTGTACTATACGGAATGGAGGCTGTGAAACCGCCTGCACCAACTCTGAGGGCAGTTATGAGTGCAGCTGTCGCCGTGGATACGCTCTGATGCCGGACCAACGCAGCTGCACTGGTAACACTCTCTCTCTCTCTCTCACACACACACACACACACACACACACACACACACACACACATTACTGCAGATTTAGGACTAGCAGCATATCTTTATTTCCCTATATTTTAATTATATCAGAGGAAATTCTGTACATTTAATTAAAGTGTTCTTTGTGGCGTGTGCGTAGACATTGATGAGTGTGAGGAGAGTCCAGATATCTGCGATGGCGGTCAGTGCACCAACATTCCTGGAGAGTACCAGTGCCTCTGCTTCGAAGGCTTCATGTCCTCTGAAGATATGAAGACCTGCCAGGGTAACACACACACACACACACACACACACACACACACACTTCTTTGCTCATGACAGTCAGCTGAAGGATTTTGAAAAAGATTGTGAAACATCTAGGTTGCTGCATTGTGTTTATTATTTTTAAATAAATTGCTGTTGCTCCTAACGTGTGTGTGTGTGTGTGTGTGTGTGTGTTTGTGTGTGTGTGTCTTAGACGTGGATGAGTGTGAGCTGAACCCTAATGTCTGTCTAAGTGGAAAGTGTGAGAACACTAAAGGCTCATTCATATGTCACTGTGATCTGGGTTACTCTGTGAGGAAAGGGGCCACTGGTTGCACAGGTGAGTCTCTCTCACTCTCTTTCTCTTGCTCTCTCACACACACACACACACACACTCACACACACACATACACAAACACACACACATGCACAAACACAACCACACACACGCACACGCAGAGATACTGATACATTCACACCACTTATAAACACATGCACACATACACAGACACACACACACATTCATACATTCAGACAACTTATACACAAAAAATAAGACATGAGGAGGAAACTGCCTGTAGAGCTCAGAGACAGGATTGTGTGGAGGCACAGATCTGGAGAAGGCTGCACTGAAAGTTCCCAAGAGCATAGTGACCTCCATAATACTTAAATGAAAGAAGTGTGGAACAGTCAGGACTCTTCCTAGAGGGGACCGTCCCACCAAGCTAAGTAATCAGGTAGAAGGTGCTTGCTAAGAGAGGTGACCAAAAACTCAATGGTCACTCTGTCTGAGCACCAAAGATCCTGTGTGCGGAAATTGGAGAAATTTTCAGAAGGTCAACGATCATTGCAGCACTCCACCAATCTGGGCTTAATGGCAGAGTGGCTGGACAGATGCCTCTCCTCAGTAAAAGACAAATGAAAGGCCACCTGGAGTTTGTGAAAAAGCAGCGAAAGGACTCTCAGACTGTGAGAAACAAGATTCTCTGATCTGATGAAGCTGTTCTGGCCACTATGACATAAAGCTTTACTCATTATGGGTTATTGAATGATGGGGAACAATTTGAATTTTGTTTTATTTTAGCACAACGCCTCAGCATAACAAAATGTGAAAAAAGTGAAAGGATCTGAAGACTTTCCGAATGCATTGTACACACATCAGTATTCATACAATCATCCACATCACACACACACATACAATATATATATACACACACACACACAAACCCACACACACACACACACACACATTAATATTTTCAAACCACTTGTAGTATTTGGTAACATATGTTTATGGGGACTATCCATTAATGCAATGCTTACATCTATACTTAAGCAAAATGTCCCCACAAGATCAACAAATATCTTCCTATACTTTAGCAGACTTCCTTACAAGTGTAACTGCACACGCACACAATAGAATAAAAGTCTGGCTCTGGTTTGAAGGTTTGAACCACTATGTAGTTTCTCTAGTGTCGAGGAATTGTTGGACACATGCCTTTGTGGCTGCGGGGGCCACACATTTTGTACCCATATAATTATTTACATCTTAAGCCATGTCACTAGATTCAGCATGGCAGTGCTTCTGTGTGCAAAGTGAGCTCCATAAAGAAATGTCTAAAACATTTGAGATGAACTGGGAATAGCAACAGTGAGGTGGTAAAACATCAATCTCTGTAATGCTGTTGTAAGTGATTGGAAGTGAATCTGCTGTCATGTTTCAAAATCTAGTGGAGAGCTAAACCAGAAGAGGAGGCCGTTATAGCACCAACTCCTTATTATTGAAGCCCATGGTTTCAGAATGAGGTGTGCAGATCTTGGATGTGGATGCCGTGTCTCTCTGAATAAAAAGATCCACATGTTCCCGTAACAAGCAAGTCATTAGCCCTGATTACGGTTATATCTCGTGGGATGCAGATCGCCATTTAATCAAATCTAGACTATTATTTCTGCAGTCGTCATTATAATGTGAACAGCACATTATTGCATTAGTGAAGCGCTGTGTTGTGCAGGAGTCACGCCACCGCAGCGAGCACATTCCGTCAGGATCTGGCAGAAAAAATTTGTAAATGAAGACTGGAGCCAGGACAGCAGGAAGCATGCTGGTGCTCAGGGATAATGAGGTTCTGCTCTGGAGGACAATAAACCTCAGTTCTGTTTACATGTATCCAAGTCTCCTGATACTGTGTTCTGTGCTAATAAGACAGACACAGTGGTTACAGGACCAGGACCTCTGTATAGTCAGTTCCAGTAAAGTAGTCAGTAGCCAGCAAAGATGCCATGTGGATGCACAGAGCATTGTGTGCTTCTCTGTTTGTGCTTGTTCTTGCCATAGAAGTCATCCACCTGCTAGAAACAGCCAGCCTGCATATATTGACACCCTGTTCCGTTAATATAAAACAATAAACAGATTAATAAGCAGAATCATTGCCTTTTTTAAATAAACCTCTTCTGGGTCTCTAATCAGTGTGGAATTCAGTCTGGATTCAGTGATAAACAGTTCAGGGAACCAGTGTGTCTCTTTATGAGCTGAGCCATATTTTCACCAATTTAGGAGCAGAAACGTTACATGATGTGTTTAACAAGATTTCTGACTGGCTTTGAGATCAAGCCTCAGCATCCAGAGTCCAGTCCACTCAGCACAGAATGGTCGTGCGAATCTCTGATCTTGATTCCTCAGGAAATTAATCAGTACATTACGAAATCTCACATTTTACCCCATTTTTCCAGTTGTTTTAAAATTACACTGTAATTTTTACACTGTAATTGTGCAAGTTCTCCTACTTAGAAAGATGAGAGAGGTCTGTAATTTTCATCATAGGTACACTTCAACTATGAGAGAAAAAATGAGAAAAAATCCAGGAAATCACATTGTAGGTTTATTAAGAATTTAATTGTAAATCATGGTGGAAAATAAGAATTTGGTTACCCACAAACAAGGAAGATTTCTGGCTCTCACAGACCTGTAACTTCTTCTTTGAGAAGCTCTTCTGTCCTCCACTCGTTACCTGTATTAATGGCACTTGTTTGCCCTCATTATCTGTATAAAAGACACCTGTCCACAGACAAGCAGGTTGGTGTGAATAAATCAACTGTGGGAGCAATTGTAAGAAAATGGAAGACATACAAGAGCATTGATAATCTCCCTCGATCTGGGGCTCCATGCAAGATCTCATCCCATGGGGTCAAAATGATCATGAGAACGGTGAGCAAAAATCCCAGAACTACACGGAGGGACCTGATGAATGACCTGCAGAGAGCTGGGACCAAAGTAACAAAGGCTACCATCAGTAACACACTATGCCGAGAGGGTTTCAGATCCTGCAGGGCCAGGCGTGTTCCCCTGCTTAAGCCAGTACATGTCCAGGCCCGTCTGAAGTTTGCCAGAGAGCATATGGATGATTCAGAAGAGGATTGGGAGAAGATCATGTGGTCAGAACTTTTTGTGGTCAACTTGTTGTGTTTGGAGGAAGAAGAATGCTGAGTTGCATCCCAAGAACACCATACCTACTGTGAAGCATGGGAGTGGAAACATCATGCTTTGGGACTGTTTTTCTGCAAAGGGGACAGGATGACTCATCCATGTTAAGGGAAAAATGAACGGGGCCATGTATTGTGAGATTTTAAGCCAAAACCTCCTTCCATCAGTGAGAGCATTGAAGATGGAACGTGACTGGGTCTTCCAGCATGAAAATGATCCCAAACATACTGCTCGGGCAATGAAGGAGTGGCTCTGTAAAAATATTTCAAGGTCCTGGAGTGGCCTAGCCAGTCTCCAGACCACAACCCCATAGAAACTTTTTGGAGGGAGTTGAAAGTCCGTGTTGCCCCAAAGCATCACTTCTCTAGAGGAGATCTGCATGGAGGAATGGGCCAAAATACCAGCTACAGTGTGTGCAAACCGAGTGAGACTTAAAGGAAATGTTTGACCTCTGTCATTGCCAAGTATTGAGTTGAACTTTTGTTATTGACCAAATATTTATTTTCCACCATAATTTACAATTAAATTCTTAACAAAACCCTACAATGTGATTTTCTGGATTTTTTTTCTCATTTGTCATAGTTGAAGTGTACATATGACCTCTCTCATCTTTCTAAGTAGAAGAACTTGCACAATCAGTGACTGACTGAATACTTTTTTGCCCCACTGTATGTTCTAACCCCCTTTTCCGACAGTAGAGGGCGGCGGTGCTCCACCACTCATGGCAGGTTGAGACCGGGCTACTCCGGCCGTCAGCGTTCGGCGCACACGCCCTCTCGTTAACGGGAATCAGCCGCACCTGCTCCTCGGCATTAAATAGCCGCGTTTAGTGGCCGCCGACGCTGCACTGTCGCCCTATACTGCATGTGGTAGCTCCGATCGCGTAAGCGCTTCTCGAATCCTTTCCTTTCCTTTCCGGTAAGGCTGAACGGTACAGGTGGTCCCGTTAAGGGGGTCACTTGCGTAGAGCCCAAAGCTCGAGGTAATTGTCAGAGCATAGCGGCTAGGTAAGGCAAAGCTTTTTCTCTGGAACGTTGGTAGGCCATCCAAAGCATCCTTTTCCGAGCAGCGCCAGCTATCGTGGCTCGTCCGCTCCTCTGCGCTTTCCTCCTTCCTTTTGAATCCGCTATCGGCGGTTCTTGTTTCAGCTGTTCTCTTACCCCCCCCCCTCCCAAGCTGCGCTGACGTCACCGCTCCTGTGGCACGTCTGTAGAGCGTTCGCCTCTGTTCACACACATTCTCAGTTCGAATCCGGCCTCCCACTTCTTGGCGGATTTCCCTCTTTCCCGTCCTAAATGTTCGATTGCCATCCCCTGTAGTTCATTCATTTTCACACACACTCTTGTGTGCGCTCAGACGTGCACTGATAGGCTTTAGTATTAATTTTTTAGAACATTAAGGTTCACTGTTTTATTCCTTTGTTTATTCACTCTCCTGTGCATTTGTGAGTGTGTTTATTCATATGTTTAAATGAATGTATTAATAAATATATGTTTATATTCATATACGCTGGTTCCCTTTGTCTCATTATCCCCACTCAGCCTCCTCCTGGGGATCCCCTTTCTCCCTCTGGGGGTCCCCTCTTCCCCGTACCGTAACAGTACAGTGCAGCCAGTATGGACCCAGCAGCCCCAACTACCCACCCCCCACGGCCCTCCAACACCATGGAGTGACCCTGGGCCGTCATGAGCAGCAGCTCGCTACTCTTACCCGACAGATGGAGTCTTTGGTGGCAAACAACAAGGAGCTAAATGACAAGCTGGTGGTTCTCATCCAGTCTGCCTCTCAGGGGATGAGGATGGCCGTGGCCTATGCCATTGAGTTCCAGACCCTGGCCACGGAGTGTGGTTGGAACGAACCAGCCATTGCGATCATGTTTCAGAAAGGCCTCAATGAGGATCTAAAGGACGACCTGGCCTTTCGTGATCCACTCGCTTTACTGGTCGCTCTTTATGACTTGGCCATCACGCATGGTCCAAGGAACGTGTGCGGGCGCATCGCTCCGCCCCCGGGAGCTGGTCTCCCCTAGGCATTTCCGGCCCCTCCCCAGCCCCCCTCGAAGCGGCCAAGCCCATGGAGCTAGGTCAGTCTGGGATGGGGCGGTTGGCCGGCTCGTTATCCCCTTCCTCCGGGAAGTCGGGAAACGTCGGGCCTGGGTTCGGTCAGGGGGGCCATTCCTAGGCAACTCTCGCATTCCCCCATCAGGACTCGCCCTCCCGGTTACCCGCCAGTGGTTAGGAGGGGGCTCGTGTTCCAGCACCTCTGCCTGGATCGACTCCAGTGCCGAGGGTAATTTTATTGATGCCACCTTGCCGTCCCAGTTGGGTTGCGACCTTACTGCAATGGCCGAGCCCCTGGAGTTTCGGGCCCTCGACGGGCGTCTGCTGGGCTGTGGTCCGGTCACTCACCAGACTCAGCCTATTGTCCTCCGGGTGGGTTCCCATCAGGAGACGCTGTCCCTCCTGGTCACGGAGGCCCCTCATATTCACGTTATCCTAGGCTATCCTTGGTTGCTAACCCACAACCCTCGGATTGATTGGCGGACCCGGTCCGTTTTTGCCTGGGACCCCCGCTGTGCCGAGTCATGTCTGATGCCCCACACGCAGGTCTCGGTCCTCGATCAGTCTGACCGGGTTGAACTGTCGTTCGTCCCCGGGCATTACCATGATCCCGCCAGGGTTTTCGGTAAGGGGGAGGCCCAGGGGTTGCCCCCCCCCATCGGGAGTACAATTGTGCCATTAACCCCCTACTGGGAGGAGTCCCGCCTAGGGGGCAACTATTCTCTCTGGCTCCTGCTGAGCGGGAGGCCATGCAGGCATATATCAGGGATTCTCTTACCCGCGGCATCATCCGGCCCTCTTCTTCCCCCGCTGGGGCAGGATTTTTCTTCGTCGCAAAGGGCGGTGCGCTTCGTCCTTGCATTGACTACCGGGGCCTCAATGCCGTGACCGTTAAGGACCGTTACCCTCTCCCGTTGATGACTACCGCGTTCGAAATGCTTCGGGGCGGCCCGGGTCTTTACCAAACTGGACCTCCGAAACGCGTACAGTCTTGTTCGCATTCAGGAGGGGGATGAGTGGAAGATGGCCTTCCTGACACCTACGGGGCACTACGAGTACCTGGTGATGCCGTTTGGGCTCATGAACGCCCCCGCCATCTTCCAACGTTTTGTTAACGACGTCCTGCGTGAGGCCTTAGATCGGTACGCCTTCGTCTACCTCGACGACATTTTGGTCTTCAGTCGGTCCCTCGGGGAACACATGGGCCATGTCCGGTGGATTCTCCAGTTTTTGCTGGAGAGCCATCTGGTAGTTAACCTTGAGAAATCCGTGTTCCATGCTTCGTCTGTCTCCTTCCTTGGGTTTGTTATCTCCAAAGGGAAGACTGTGCATGGACCTGGCTAAAATCGAGGCCGTGGCCAACTGGACCCAGCCCACTTTCCTTCGGTTGGTCCAGCGATTCCTGGGGTTTGCCAATTTCTTCCGGCGCTTCGTCAGGGACTTCGGCACTATAGCAGCGCCCCTTACGACCCTCACGCGCAAGATGCGGGACCGAAGAGGCGGATGCCCCTTTTGAAGAGCTCAAGCGGCGCCTCACTAATCCCCCGGTGCTGGCCCAACCGGACCCAGAGGAACCCTTCGTCGTTGAGGTAGACGCGTTCGATTCACTGTTCATCCCGGGGGGTACCCGGACCTACGAGTTTCTCCAGTGGCACTTTTGGTGACCCGGTATGGCCGCTGATGTCAAGCAGTTCATCTCTGTGTGCAAGGTCTGCGCGCGCACTAAGACTCCTCAGGAGCACCCTGCTGGCCTTGTCCAGCCATTTCGCTGGACTTCGTGTCCGGTCTGCCCCCGTCCAGGGGTAACACGGTTGTCCTGACCATTGTCGACCGGTTCTCCAAAGCCTGTAAGTTTGTGCCCTTGCCCAAGCTTCCTTCGGCCAAGGAGACGGCGGACCTGGTCCTTCGCCAGGTGGTGCGCGCTCACGAGATTCCTCGCGACTTGGTTTCTGATCGTGGCCCCCAGTTTGTCAGCCGGTTCTGGACGGCCTTCTGCCGCCTCCTGGGCGCCACGGCCAATCGCTCTTCGGGGTTTCACCCCGAGTCCAACAGCCAGACTGAGCAGGTCAATCAGGACCTGGCCCGCATGCTTCGCTGTCCCCGCATGTCCCCGTTTGAGGCTCAGTTCGACTTTGCCCCGCCGCTTTTCCCGGCTCAGGAGGAAGAGGTCGGGGTGGTCTTGGCCTGGCAGTTTGTGCGCCGTTGCCGTGGGGCCTGGCAGAGGAACGTTGAGACCATACGGCGGTCCGCCGACCGCAGGCGTAAGCCCGCGCCTTCTTATCGGCCAGGTCAATGGGTCTGGCTGTCCGCCCGGGATCTCCCTATCAGGGGCGTTTCCGGCAAGCTGGCGCCCAGGTTTGTGGGGACTTTCAGGATGTTGCGCTGGATCAACCCGAGCTGCCCGCCTCTATGAAGGTGCATCCCACCTTTCATGTCTCCTGCCACAGGCCCGTCCTGTGTCGGGGTAGCTCCCCGGCCAGTCCCCTGCCCTCCTCCGCCGCCGACCGAAGTCCCCCGGCCTACGCCGTGCAACGGATGCTGGACTCCCGCAGGGTCCAGGGCAGCATGCAATATTTGGTGGACTGGTGGGGTCACGGCCCCGAGGAACGCTTCTGGGGTCCGGCCCGGTGCATTCTCGATCCCGGGCTCATCCGTCAATTCCGCAGGGATAGAGCCGTGGGTCTGGGGATGTCTGGAGCCGCCCCTCAGGGGGGTACTGTTACAACCCCCTCTTCCGACAGTAGTGGGCGGTGGTGCTCCACCACTCACGGCAGGTTGAGACCGGGCCGCTTCGGCCATCAGCATTCGGTGCACACGCCCTCTTGTTAACGGGAATCAGTCGCACCTGCTCCTCGGCCTTAAATAGCCGCATATAGCGGCCGCCGACGCTGCACTGTCGCCCTATACTGCATGCGGTACCTCCAATCGCGTAAGCGCTTCTCGGATCCTTTCCTTTCCTTTCCTTTCCGGTAGGGCTTAACAGTACAGGTGGTCCCGTTAAGGGGGTCACTTGCGTAGAGCTCAAAGCTCGAGGTAATTGTCAGGGCGTAGCGGCTAGGTAAGGCAAAGCTTTTTCACGCTCTGGATGGCCTACCTTTTCTTTTCCGAGCAGCACCAGCGATTGCGGCTTGTCCGCTCCTCTGTGCTTGCGCGCGTCCCCGCTTCTTTCAGCGGGCTCTCATTTCTCTCTCCCTAAGCCTTTCTGGGCTTATTGGGCCGCGTCTTTTCCCCGACGCGAGCTTTTGCGTTTGTTAGACTCCCTTCCTTCCCCTTTAGGGCCCTTTTGTGGCTTTCCTCCTTACTTTTGAATCTGCTATCAGCGGTTCTTGTTTCAGCCGTTCTCTTATCCCCCGCTCTAAGCTGCGCTGACGTCAACGCTCCTCTGGCACGTCTGTAGCGCGTTCACCTCTGTTCACTCCTTGGCGGATTTCCCTCTTTCCCTTCCTAAATGTTCGATTGCCATCCCCTGTAGTTCATTCATTCTCACACACACTCTTGTGTGCGCTCAGACGTGCACTGATAGGCTTTAGTATTAATTCTTTAGAACATTAAGGTTCACTGTTTTATTTCTTTGTTTATTCACTCTCCTGTGCATTTGTGAGTGTGTTTATTCATATGTTTAAATGAATGTATTAATAAATATATGTTTCTATTCATATACGCTGGTTCCCTTTGTCTCATTATCCCCACTCAGCCTCCTCCTGGGGATGCCCTTTCTCCCTCTGCACTTGGGTCCTCACTCCCCTCTTCCCCGTACCATTACACTGTATATTACTGATGTACTGATATTACTGGATAAAATAGCTCAATAAAGCATTGAAAACACCTTGCATCAGTCAAAGTGCTAGGCATATGATAGGAAATGTAAGAAAGAAATATAAAAAAGATCAATTGTGAGTTAAATGGAAGAAAGATAAAAGCACATCTGTAAAATAAAGGCAAATGTCACATTTTCACTCTGTTAAAATTGAAGGTATCTAAAGGAAGGTATTAAGATCCAGAAAATACTTAGAAAGGCTGGAAAACTCTAATATATAAAGTATCCTTGAGAAAAAATTTTAACCAAGTTATATAAGGAGGAGCAGATCCTTTGAGTGTTTAAATACAAATACAAAAACTACAGAACTTCTAGAGGCTTGGATATAAGAGCCAGCTGCTGGAAATCGCAGTTCCCGAGGTCCTGGGTTTGTTCCCCAAATGGAACATGAAGGTCGGGTCGGCGCGGTAATATGTTCCTGCTGGTGTCCCATCCAGGGAACATTTTTAAAAACACTAAAATTAAAAACACTAAAATCTTCACAAACTTTCAAGTGCCACTGTAAATGGCAATGCCAAAACCCTCTGCTTTTCCTTTCAAGAGTTTTATCTAATAATTTATTTATTTTATAATATATTAATGAATTAAAAACTTCACTTCCACACTGATAGCAAGTATGTGGAGGCTGGAGGTAGAAGATAACAAGCCATTCAGAACAGCATCTTCTTCTCAACAAATATGTCTGAAATGTAAAAGATTTTCTGAACAAAATCCATAATTGATGCAGATTGCTACAAAACAGATATGTTTTGTTGACCTTTAATGACCAAGATGAGGTTTAACATTGCCAGTGTGTTGCTTTAACAACACAGCTTTCATTTATTTGCTGTAATTGCCAAGAAAGTAATGTTTTATTCCTTTCTTCTAGTTTATTTGTATTTCTCATTACACTTAGCCATTTCCTCTCCATGTGACTCAGCTGTATTGGACATGTGCACTTGTGTTTGTGTGTGTGTTCATTGCATTCTTCAGGGATTATGCTTACCCTTTAAACCCAGTCTTATTTTTGAACTATTTCCCATTTCCCATTTCCCATTACTGTGCTTCTAGTAATATGAGTAATACAGTTTTTAAATGCTGCACATTTGTTGCTTATACATAAAGTTGTGCTTTACAACGTCATTCATATGGGTTATATTTTATACATCTTGTACAAGTTCACAAATATAATGAGCCAGGAGTAGAAAACAGATACCACATACAGGTCACTAACCATTATCCGAATGTGCCCTGTAACTGTGGAGTGTCTGGCAAGGCAGAAACCCTTAGAAATTCTTGAGACCTGGAACTGAGCAAGATTGACAGTCTCCACAACACAGGCATCAGCAAGGGCTTGGTACCTCATGCTCTGAAAATGGTGTGGGAGCACATCACTAGGGTGGGAGCACATCACTAAGCCACGAGAAAACGTTTCCTGACTCAAAACATAACTCAGTCACCTCGCCAAAGATGAGATGCAAACCGGGCTCAGCAGTAGAGTTCTGATTTGAGAGTGCTGTACCACCTCAGTTTGTTTGAGTAGGTTGTGAGTCAGGGGCTTGGGAAGATGTGGGGGTGTGAAAGTATGAAGACACATGCACGCATGCATACACACACAAAGAAACCAAGCCACATAGCTTAAACATAAACTGTGCAGTGGCAGTGTAAACAGCAAACCCGTTAACTTCCTGCTGTTACAGGTCCTGAATAAACAAACACTGCTTTCCAGACTATTGCTAATAAAACCCTTATTTTAGGATGGTATTTCCAAACCATGCAGAATGTTACTGTGCGTTTTGCTATTAGTGGGAGCATAGTTGATTGATGGTTCAATTAATATGTTTTCTCTCCAAATTTTTACCCAATTAATGATAAAAATATCGGTGCAACAATACCCCACTGTTATGTCTATCTCAATCTAAGTACAAGAGTGGCAGGATCACAGAATAGGTGCAAGTGTACTGATTTTATTAACATTGGTCATGCAGACACAGTGAACACAGAATGCAAACTAAACCCTACGCAGACTACCAACGTTAACACAACAAGACTCCAGTCTATAGCAGTCCAGGTTTCTCGTTCACGACACCACTGCAAACGAAGGCGAAGGTGGCTGGCTGTCAACAATCAATTTCCTTCTGCTAAGCGCCTGGAAATGGTCCAAGCAGAGACATGGGTATGTAGTGAAGGTGCCACCTATATCTGGATGGCGGACAATGAAACTGTGGGAGCTGCTTGTGCTTGTCGGTGGATCAAATGATCTTCTCTACTGGTGATCTGTGTGGGACATCTTGAGCCTGTTCGTCATGTGTGTGAGCCGTTACGGAACCACTGCTCCCAACAACTCCTAGCTCAGAACGGTTTATATCTCTCACCAAGAGGTACACTACCCAAACTGGCCTCTGAGAGTCTTTTTATAGGGCAGGGGAAGAAGCATGTTAATGCCGTTTTCTGTCAAAACCCAGTGTCTAATCAGACCACACCTGCAATCATTTACATAATGTCTGTGACCCAACTGTATGAAGTTTTGCAGCAATCCGAAGTTTCTATCTGAGTGCGTTATATTATATAATTTAGTGTACAAGTACACAAAACTACACAGTATCAGAGCAAATACAAACAAACTAACAAAAGGCAGAACAGGATACTACCAGAGATGATAACTCTAACAAGGAGACAGCAGGCTGCAATTGAGCAATCTGCTTTGGAAGCTGAAAAGTGTCAGAAGAGAGCAATGCAGGATGATGCGGCTCTCCAGCACACATCCTCCTGACAGTATCTTTGATCCACTGTTTTAGTCTTGTTTATGTTTGTATTTTAAATCACCTCTCTGTTTAAAATGTTACACAGAGCACCTGTTTGGTCCTGCAACGACCAGGCAACACCCCACCCTACCCATGCTTATGTTGCAAGTTGTGCGGAAATGTTGCAATTGGGCAGCAATGTGCCTGGACCTGTGCCTGGTCTGGACAAGTTTTCCAGGCCCCGGATAGGTTTTGCTTAAGAACAAAATGGCAAAATTGTAATTTTGTACTACTGTGAATTATGTAGATTTTGCCTTTCCAGGGGCTTGGTCTGTTCCATACATCATTGCGCCTTGTCACATCATGTGCATAGGGCACTTAATCTGAAATTGTTCCATGTTGCACATATTGTGCATTATATAGGAATTAGGAAGCTGAGTGTAAGAACTATGTTATATCCCTAGTGCACTATTTCACATGTAGTACACTACCAATGCTACATAATTCAGGTAAATAGGGAGTAATTAGCTAAATGCTTAGTGGACTAACATTATAGTACATTACATAGCTGCAATTTGTAACAATTTGTAATAAATAGTGCAGTACATAGGTCGTAAGAAATCTGTTATTTTCCCTATGTAGTGCACATAAGAGAGAGTAGGTGCTATTTGGGAATCAGTTAAATACACAATCTAAATTCTTATAGACAGTCACTGTATGGGCGTAATGGTTACAGTTGAGGATTTCCTAAATCATCATGATGGTTTTTTGTGTGTGTGTGTGTGTGTGTGCATTCGCAGATGTTAATGAGTGCGAGATCGGAGCACATAACTGTGACAGACACGCCACCTGCACAAACACAGCTGGCAGCTTCAGATGCAGCTGTGCACCTGGATGGATCGGGAATGGGATCATGTGTACAGGTGAGACAAACACAGTCGGACAGGCAGACACTGATTGTCTTACTGGTGGTATTTTTATTTATTACCTTTATATCCAAGCCTGATCCCAGAGATCCTCCGTGTGTGTTGCAGATCTGGATGAGTGTTCCAATGGTACACACCTGTGCAGCTCTCAAGCAGAGTGTATGAATACCATGGGCTCATACCGCTGCATCTGTAAGGAAGGATTCGCTGGAGATGGGTTCCACTGTACAGGTGCACTCTCTCTCTCTCTCTCTCTCTCTCTCACACACACACACATACACACAGAGATACACACACAGAATGGTGTTAAATGTACATCAGATTAAAGCTGCTCTTCAGTCTGATTCGTTTACTTATGCAGTTTGCTCGCTGAATAACTTTCAGACATATGTTTGCGATGCTGATGTGTGTTTGTATTGGTTCTGACCTGTAATTCACACTGTGTGTGTATGTGTGTGTGTGTGTGAGGCAGATGTGGATGAGTGTGCAGAGAACGTGAACCTGTGTGAAAACGGGCACTGCCTGAACACTGCCGGAGGTTTCAGATGCGACTGTGACATGGGCTTTGTCCCCACAGTGGAAGGACAAGCATGTGAAGGTATAGACTGGTTCATTCTGTCAGTCTGTCTGTCTGTCTGTCTCTCTCTCATATATATATATGTATATATATATATATATATATATATATATATATATGTGTGTGTGTGTGTGTGTGTGTGTGTGTGTGTATAAATACAGTGGTGCCTTGGTTCTCCTCGGGAACTTGTCGAATTTGGTTCTCGACGCATGTTCACTAGAAAAATTTGTCTCGGTTCTTGCCATTTGCTTGATAGTTGGCCGACTTGCCTAAAAACTTGAAACTACACAGTGATTCAGATTCACAATAGGTCTTGCTTAGTGTTTCTTGTGTTTTTATTTATACAGTGGTGTGAAAAAGTGTTTGCCCCCTTCCTGATTTCCTAATTTTTTTCATGTTTGTCACACTTAAGTGTGTTGGAACACCTAACCAATTTAAATATTAGTCAAAGACAACACAAGTAAACACAAAATGCAGTTTTTAAATGAAGGTGTTTATTATTAAGGGAGAAAAAAATCCAAACTTACATGGCCCTTTGTGAAAAAGTGCTTGCCTCCCCCCTTGTTAAAACTTAACTATGGTTTATCACACCTGCGTTCACTGTCTCTAGCCACACCCAGACCTGATTATTGCCACACCTTTTCTCAATCAGGACATCACTTACATAGGACCTGCCTGACAAAGTGAAGTACACCAAAAGATTCTTAAAGGCTACACATCATGCCGAGATCCAAATAAATTCAGAAACACTTGACAAAGAAAGCAACTGAGATCTATCAGTCTGGAAAGGGTTATAAAGCCAGTTCTAAAGCATTGGGACTCCAGCAAACCACAGCTCGAAAACCCTCCATTATGGCTGAATTACAACAATTCTGCAAAGATGAGTGGCCAAAATTCCTCCACAACGCTGTAAAAGACTCACTGCAAGTTATCGCAAACGCTTGGTTGCAGTTGTTGCTGCTAAGGGTGGCCCAAACAGTTATTAGGTTTAGTGGGCAATCAGTTTTTCACACAGGGCCATGCAGGTTTGGATTTTTATCTCCCTTAATAACAAACCCCTTCATTTAAAAACTGCATTTTATGTTTACTTGTGTTGTCTTTGATTAATATTTAAATTGGTTTGATGTTCCGAAACACTTATGTGTGACAAACATGCAAAAAAAAAGGAAATCAGGAAGGGGGCAAACACTTTTTCACATGATTGTATTTACATCCACAGTACTGTATTCTTAGTGCAAATAAGTAGCCATGGGTCCTAAAATGGTTTTTGGTTACAGCCAACCGAAACGAACAGAGTCCTCCGAAATATAGACATTTGCTTTAGCACTAGCAGCGATGCTAGCACCCTGAGTTTGCTAATACAGTAAGTGTTGCTTCTACTTTTCAATCCATTACTCATTAAATTACATGAGATTTTTCAAGACTTATAAAAGAAGCTTTATGTTAATAGATTTGGCCAACTGTAATGTAAGTGTTTTAAGCTCAGCTGTTTATAAGGTTTATAATGTTGGCTCTGCTATTGTAAATAATATATTATATTAAAGTCATCAGTTAACGATACATTTAACTTCTGATGGATTTGTAGCAACATATAACTATCGTAAATCAGGGAGCGCCTGATTTACATATACGCTCCATTAATGCATATAATGCCTTATACAGTGTAGATTTGCTGGGGGTCTGAAACGGATTAATTCAATTTACATTATTCCTTATGGGAAAAAATTGCTCGTAACCTTCTGGAACAAATTAACGACAAGAACCGAGGTACCACTGTAAAGGAAGAGATTCAGTATTTATAACACCAAACAATAAATGTATTAACTATGTGAGTACTCATTATAATAAAAACGCAAATAATGTACAGATCATGCATATAAACATAAGCAATGTGATGATAAAGCCAAGGGCAGCTGATGGGATGAACTGTGAGACCGTTTCGGAGAAATTAAGTCACAAAACACTGTCAAAGACCTGCTGTGACCTTTGAACAGAAGAAAAAAGCAAATACATACTTAGAATTAAAACAGACATAAACACAGAGCAATGTATGCTGCATGGGAGAACACAGGCTTGAACTGTACCTAAGCCGAAACATATATGAAGCTGGACCTGCAGACTACTAGGTCAAACGTCTCCTAAATGGTCAGCGATAGTGTGTTGGTGCCTGAGGCTCATCGATGCACAAGAGCAATGAGTCACATCCTGTCTGGTCTGGATGGATAGAAGAGCTACACAAAAATATTTAATGTTGGTTAAAGGTGGAATGTATCACAACATGCAGTGCAGTGCCCCCTGCTGACTGGTGAAAGTCATTCCAACACTAACCCCTGTCCTCTATCAAAAGGTAATACAGTAGGTATGCAAGTGCCAGAACTAGAGCTTAGAGCAATCGAGAATGGTCATCTGGTCCGATGAGTCACATTTATTTTTCCATGAGGTGAATGGTTGGGTACACATACACTGTTGGAATAAGACAAGTAGGTGATGCTCTGGGTAATGTTCTACTGGGAACCCTTGGGTTTTCAGCACAGAATTAGCAAATACATAAAATGTGGCCACATGTTATCCATACTAATAGCCTTAGAGTACTGAACATATTCTAATGATTTACCAAAAATTAGTATTTTTTCAATAAACAAATAACATCTAAAATAATTTAGGCAACAGAATGGAAAGTTGAGATTGACCTTCTCAGTCATACTTACAATATCATCAAATACACAAGAAAACAAGAGAGTTATGGTCCCATGGTCTTCATAAGATAGATGGGATATGGAGTGACACAATGCAAACAAAAACAGATATCTGAAGGATTTTAATCATTATATATCATTATAAAGTGTAGTGTGAAAGACCATGGACAGCTAACAAATGCTATTTTTCAGTGTTCTAGGTAGTATTTTGTAATGTTTTAAATTATATACCTTAATTACTGTGCAAAATGTTTTTTTACAGTTAGTTATATTATGTATCTATACATGTAAGGTTGTGGGGATGGAAAAGGAACCCATTCGGTGGCTTGTGTATATATACTGTAATGTATTCACATAAAGAGCAATATTACAAATCTGTTTCATATCCTTTATTTTGCACTGGAATATTATTTCAGACCCTACAGCAATGTCGGGATTTGGCTGATCATCAGTAAACCCTCGTTTACATTTACATTTTACATTTACAACATTTAGCAGACACCTTTGTATTCTTCTTAGAAGACATTACCCCATTCCAGTATAATTAAGCAATAGCCCAAGAATGCAATCAGACTAGATCCTCATTCTATATCTTTATATGTGTTTAAACTTTCAGACATTGATGAGTGCTTGTTTGCTGATATCTGTGTAAATGGACGGTGTCGGAATGTTCCGGGATTGTTCAAGTGTGACTGTTACATCGGGTTTGAGCTTGACCGAAGCGGAGGAAACTGTACAGGTATGTATTAAGACAAACACATCCATGTGCCTTCTTTATCCTGTATACACCAGTGCAGTGGTACATAGTCTAGTAAGACAGCGAGTATTAAATTATTTGTCAGATGTTGGAATTGGAAACACACACACACACACACACACACACACACACACACACACACACACACACACACACACACATCCTGTTCCAAATCTGTCACGTACAATATGAGTTTATAAGAGTAATGAGGACAGGAGAAAGCAAAGCCACTCATTAGTGGTTAACCCTCACTGTCACGCACACAGCAGCTCTCACTCATAACCATCAATATGTTCTCGGTTTGAGTCAAACTGTTGTTAATGCCATATTTTAATCACTGTAGGATTTTTTTTAAGGTTGTTAAATACAGCTGTGACATAAATTAATACAATATAAATTTTGGGTGGACGATGGCAAAAATATCACGTAATTCTTTCAGGCTAGCTCACAATCCATAATATTTATCACAGTTATTTTTCATAGTGGTTTTTAAGACTAAATTGCAACTGAACACATCAAGCACAATAATTTCTCTACTGATTAAAAACAGCTACAAATGAGAATTAAGAGAGCACTTAGGGTACTATAACCTTATTAAACAAACTTTAATAAAATGTAAATAGTTTAAAAAAGTAATTATTGATACCAAGTTCTAGATGTCCACCAATAATAAAATAATAATAATAATCTAATCTGGTTCTGAAGTGCAGGTATACCATAAAGTACTAGTAGCAACAAGTGTGCTGGACGTTGTTAATGTTTTGTTGCATTTTGTACAGGGGAATTGCAGTGTTTGAAAAATATTTTCTCTTATTCAGGTGAAATGTAACAGTCTTTCAAATTTCTTTGTTATTATTGTTTGATTTGGCACTTTATTGTTTGATTTGGCACTATTTGTCGCCAGTGCACTGATGTGTGGTCCCAAGCTATCTGTCTTTAGGTGTACTCTTTGTGGTGCTTCTTTTTAAGGCATTAAATAGGTTCATTGTTTCCAGTCAAGATTCAAGATTCAAGATTCAAAAGTTGCTTTATTGGCATGACAAATATGTACACTTGTGTTGCCAAAGCTCGGGTACAAGAGAATCAAAAATATACATACAATCGCAAACAAATAAGAGTTAAAATACAATAGAATAATAAAATTAAGATAAAATGTAATAAGATAAAGTTAGACAAAATAAAATAAAGTGGGAAGTAAAAGACAGACAAATAAGTAATATAAAATAAAACGTTAAAGTGTTTGTGTGCATGTACGTGTGTGTGTGTGTGTGTGTGTGTGTGTGTGTGTGTGTGTGTGTGGTCACTCACTGCTCCTCATCAGGTGACAGGTGTGTACATACTGTGCTGCTAGTGTGCAGCTCTCTCTGTACTCCCCCAGTAGGTGGGGCAGTTTGTCGGGGGATGAGAGCTCATTAAAATTGGGACAGATTTTGTTAAATTTGGAGAAGAATTGATTTCTTATGGTTTCATATTTGGAACATTCAGTGAGAAGTGCCGCTCTGTCCTCTACTGTATTTAGTGAGCAGTGCTGACACACTTCTCCTGCTCTTTGGGGCATCCCATGACTGGCGTGTCGCCCTTGGAGGAAGGTTCGTCCACGGGCCAGGCTGGTGCCCACTGAGTCTGTACCTCATCAAGGTGTTCTCATTTTAGTGTCAGGTCACCGTGCTCAGATAATCTGCTACAGTGTACTGTCTGTTCATGGTTCAGATAGCACTCCCTCTTACTCTTGAGTTTCTTTAGTTTGTGTTTCCCAAAATCCAGATATTTAAAACTCTCAGTTGTGTGTGTTGTGGTGTGTGTGATCTGGGTTCAATCTGGTTGTGTTTTTACAATTCTTCTGATCCTGAGACTTTGTTTTGTCAAGTTTTTGTGAGTACTATGTTTTGTGTGCTGACACACTCTCTGCTCTCGGGGCAGCCTTGACTGGCGGTGTCGCCCCGTCTCCACGGCCAGGCTGTGCCCGCTTGGTGGTGTATCAGTATGTGTGGGTGTAGATGTGTATCTCAGGACCAGTTGGATGAGAGGACTGGTGTGTTTGCTCAGCTCTTGGTGTTGCAGTGCTTTATAATGGTACGGCTTCGGTTCGCTTCCGTTTAGATGTTTCCAGAATTTGATTGCTCTTTTTTGGACGTTTATAATTTGAGGGTATCGGCCTAATTCTGCCCTGCATGCGTTACTGGTGGTGTTTCTGTGTACCTTTAAGATCATTTTACAGAATTCTGTGTGCAGGGTCTCAGTTGGGTGTTTGTCCCATTTGTCAGATTGTTGGTGTGTAAGTGGTCCCCACACCTCACTACCATACAGAGCGATGGGTTCAATCACAGATTCAAATATCTTGAGCCAAATTGGGATTGGGATTTTTATACAGCTTTGTCGTTTTATGGCGTATAGCGCTCTGCGTGCTTTTTCTCTCAGCTCACTCACTGCCAGGTTGAAGTTTCCTGATGAACTTATTTTTATTTTTATTTTTATTTTTAGTTCCAGTCTTGACTTTGCATATTTTGTGTAATGTCCACTGTTTAATACCTGAATCAGTTTCATATAACTTATGATGATTTTTTTTTTTTTTTTCTGTTTCCAACTTCTGTACGTTACCGTGTTGCCAAAGAAACATGAAGAACGCGAGCAGGACTGGCGAACTAAGTGGTGTCTCTTTGTTAAAACTCTTTGGGATACTATGGTAGCATTTTCAGCCCATGTAATAAAATTAGTTTATTTAGATTTTTCTCACAATCTCCCTTTTAATGTATCATGAGTACCACCCTGGTGTGCATCACATGACGCACCCACCATCTTTGAGCAGGCCCTGTAACTCTGGGCTTCTGGCCAGGTACACAACACACAAAACTGAGTCTTTCAGGCACCAGACCATTTTGGTTCTTGGCATATTCTACACCAGATCCTACAGCACTAAGTCACTTATGTTCATATTCTGTCTCTTATGGGATGGAGTTTTAGTTGTGTTCCTGGGTCTAATGCAGGGGAAACAGCATCATGGTGATCATAAATCACCAAATTGTAGCTAGTTGGAAACCTGCATTCTCAAAATGACTTAAAAAATTTTGCACTATTAAATTTGTTTGTCTCTATGTCCCTCTCTGTGTGTGTTTAGATGTGAATGAGTGTGCTGACCCCACCACCTGTATCAGTGGCATCTGTGTGAACACTCCGGGAAGCTACATCTGTAACTGCCCCCCTGACTTCCAGCTCAATCCAACAGGAGTTGGCTGTGTAGGTGAGCCAACAAACTACTAGCATTAGTGTACATAAGTGAGAAGCTCTGCTGATTGTTAAACTGGCGCAGCATTGGATTCAGTATGGTGTGGTTCTTTGGGATGTTGTGTGTATGTGTGTGTGTGTGTGTGGATAGATAAAATGGCAGTTAAACACTTTGCAGTGGAACTGGATGAGGAAATGGGCATAGGTGCAAGAAGGGAAGTTTTTTTAATAAACACAGACAAGAGCGCAAACAATGAGGCAGGTGCTACTGAACTAGCTGGGGTGATGTCAGGGGCTGCTGGATTAGCTGAAACGACCTTGAGAGTTGCTGGAATGACCTCATAAGGTGCCAGACTAGCTGGAATGACCTCAAGATCTGTTGGACCAGCTGGAATGATCTCAGGAGCTGCTGGACTACCTGGGAGGACCTCAAGGGTTGCTGAACCAGCTGGAACCTCATTTGCTGCTTGGGGTGACTGCATGAGTGGCTAGACCAACAGGAACAACCTCAGGAGTTTCTGGACCAGCTGGAATGATCTCAGGAGCTGCTGCACTAGCTTGGACAAACTCAGGAGCTGCTGGGGATGACCTCATGAGTGAATGGACCAGTAGGAATGACCTCAGGAACTGTCTTTACCAGCTGTAGCAATCTCAGGAGCTGTTGGGATGGCCTCATGAGCAGATGGACAAACAGGAGTGACCTCATGAGCTGCTGGGGATGACCTCATGAGTGGCTGGTCCAACAGAAATGGCCTGAGGAGCTGCTGGATGACCTGAAACAACCTCAGGAGCTTCTGGACCAGCTGGCATGACATCAGGGCCTGCTGAACTAGCTAGAACAATGTCAGGAGCTGCTGGGGATGACCTCATGAGTGGCTGGACAAACTGGGTTGACCTCAAGAGTTGCTGAACCAGCTGGAACAACTTCAGGAGCTGCTGGAGATGACCTCATGAGTGGCTGGACAAGCTGGGATGACTTCAAGAGCTGCTGAAAAAGCTGGACCAACGTCACGAGCTGCTGGGGATGAGCTCATGAGCGGCTGGATCAACAGGAATGACATCAGAAGTTGCTGTTCCAGCTGGAATGACCTCAGAAGCTGCTGGGGATGACCTCATGGGCGGGTAGAACAACAGCAATTACCTCAGGAGCTTCTGGACCAGCCAGCGTGACCTCAGGAGCTGCTGAACAATGTCAGGAGCTGCTGGGGATGACCACATGGACAAGACTAACTGGACAAGCCGGATTGACCTCACGAGTTGCTGAACCAGCTGGAACAACTTCAGGAGCTGCTGGGAATGACCTTATGATCGGAATGACGTCCACCAGCTGGAATGAACTCAGGAGCAGCTGAACTGGCTGGAACAACCTCAAGAGCTGCTGAACCAGCTGGGGATGACCTCATGACTGGCTGCACCAGCAGGAATGACCTTAGCAGCTGCTGGACCAGCTGAGACAACTGCAGGTGCTGCTAGAATGACCTTAGAAGATGTGGAACTAGCACATGGGTTCCAGCACATGGTGGGACTAGGGACATAAACCTTGGACGCAGAGGACGAAGTGCCAGGCCTTTACCAACAAGCCACAACACTGCTCTACAGCACAAACAGTCTTTTGGCAGGCTACCCCTGACATTGAGTGCAGGTCATGCAGGATCTTCTTTCAGTTTCCTCAGGACAATATGCATATACAGGTAGGCGCAGTTTAATGTCCATACCATCTGTCTATTCTCAGCTCTCGTCGATTGTTGGGCACTCCATGTACTTGCTTAAACTTGTCGCGAGTTTGAACCAAAACATAGGTTCATGAGTCAGTCTCACAATATCTCTCACTCAGTGCAGATCTCCACTGTTTCTCATGTTTTTATTTATTTTTACGTCTACAGTACAGTATTCTTAGGGCAAATAAGTCACTGTGGCTCGTAAGAAGGTTAGACATAACAGCCAACCAAAAGAAAAACATATGCTGGGCATCCGGATAGCAGCCGGCTGGGCAGCAGCGACTTGAGTTCTCCAATGAACTAAGCATTTTGGTTTTATTTTGTTACTTTTAATAGATTATTCAACAGGATATATTCAACACGTTATTATAAAATAAGCTTTGTGTTAATTATTTTGCCAAATTGTAGGTTATGGTAAGTGTTTTAAGCATGTTTAAGGTCAGCTCTGCTATGATATATACAGCATATATCAAACACATCGATTTAAAATTAAATTTCTGATGGATTTGTTGGAACATATCCCCATCATAAATCAGGGAGCACTTGTACAATTCAACTCTCTTAATGCATATAAACCCTTATACAGTGTGGATTTTCTGGGGTCTGGAACAGATTAATTCAATTTACATTTTTCCTAATGGCAAAAATTTGCTCGGTATTCAACATTTTCGGTACTCAATGAGCCAGAGGTTCCACTGTAATAGGAAATAAAAATCTGTCTCATATACATCATACATCTCATGGTACCTCAGTTCTCGTCGTTAATTTATTGCAGAAGATTTGTCGAGAACAGAAAACAACGAGTACCAAGCCAATTTTTCCCCTTACTCTATTGGTGAACTCGGCGCAAGCATAGCTGCTAAGCTAACTCAACCTGTAGTAACCGAGCAAACAATGAGAACTGAGACAATTCTTCAAAATGTGTCGAGAACCAAATTTGACAAGTTCTGAGGTGATTCGAGGCACCACTGTACAGTGGTGCAAAAAATTATTTAGTCAGCCACTGATTGTGCAAGTTCTCCTACTTCTACACTTCAACTATGAAAGACAAAATGAGAAAAAATCTAGGAAATCACATTGTAGGATTTTTAAAGAATTTAATTGTAAATTATGGTGGAAAATAAGTATTTGGTCAAAAACAAAAGTTCAACTCAATATTTTGTAACATTGTTGGCAATGACAGAGGTCAAACGTTTCCTGTAAGTCTTCACCAGATTTGCACACACTGTAACTGGTGTTTTGACCCATTCCTCCATGCAGATCTCCTCTAGAGCAGTGATGTTGTGGAGCTGTCGCTGGGCAACATAGACTTTCATTTCTCTCCACAAATTTTCTATGGCATTGAGGTCTGGAGACTGGGTAGACCCCTCCAGGACCTTGAAATGCTTTTTACGGAGCCACTCCTTTGGAGTTTTTGGCTTAAAATCTCATGATACATGACCCCGTTCATTCTTCCCTTAACACGGATCAGTCGTCCTGTCCCCTTTGCAGAAAAACAGCCCCAAAGCATGATGTTTTCACCCAACCCCATGCTTCACAGTAGGTATGGTGTTCTTCTTCCTCCAAACATGACGAGTCGAGTTTTTACCAAAAAGTTCTATTTTGGTTTCATCTGACATCTGACAATTGCACAATCAGTGGCTGACTAAATATTTTTTTGCCCCACTGTAACTAGTATGAGCAAACCCTTGCAAGACCTGCTGACAAAAAAGACAATCACAGTCCTGAAAGGCAGAAAACAACATGGTATCGGTCCACTCTCATTTTCGGAAAGTTTTTCAAGTTTTATAAAAAGGTATAAAGATAAGAATTACTACATCATGTTTCACAGAACGTAATGCGGACGTTATATGGAGCATGCCTGTTGTAACCAGTAGCCTTGTCTTCACTAATCATCTGCTTAATACAGTATTATAGCAGTCTGTGTGAAAACCTCATATTTTTAAATGCTATACACAGTATTTTATTTTGAAATGTAGTATAGTTGTTTATGGTTTGAGATATAATACCATCTAGTCCAGTAGAGTAGTGTGCTTTGTTTGCTTCATAACTTATTACTTATTATTCTCAGCACTTAACAGTTGACACTCGTGCCTGTGTTTTAGACACCCGTTCGGGTAACTGCTATCTGGAAATACGTTCTCGGGGTGATGCCTCAGAGAGTTTGGCCTGTACCAATGAGATCGGTGTGGGAGTGTCCAAGGCCTCCTGCTGCTGCTCATTAGGCCTAGCCTGGGGAACTCCGTGTGAGGGCTGCCCACCACGCAACTCCTGTGAGTCACACACACGTACGCACATACATTGGTACTTTCATTCATTGGAAAACTTACGTAACATAGTGTTTGTTTTTTGTTTTCCCCCACAGCTGAATATAAGTCTCTGTGTCCTGGAGGAGAGGGGTTCAGACCAAATCCTATTACGGTCATAATGGAGGGTAAGTACATATATGCACACACACACACACACACACACACACACACACACAAAATTACTGGAATTTTCAAACAAGAAACAAAATAGACTGATAGAACAAACAGTGCAATGAACTGAACTAAAAGCTCAACCTGATTAACACCACCTACTGCTGTGTATACACAGTGAAAAGTTATTCTGGCCTGTACAAAATAAATAAATATTGAAATGAATCTATATAATAAATGAGCAGTTAAGGGCTTAAGGGCCTTGCTTAATGTCTGGGTTACTAGAGGCATGTGGTACTAACAATGTGGTACTCATGATATAGAAAAATAATCATATTTGAAACATGCTTTTTCCTGCTTGGCCAGGATTACCGGGCCTCTGATGCTTGTACCAGAGAACATGGGAAAAGCGACACTGAACAGCACATTGCATTCCAAGGCTGTGTAAGAGTTGCTGTTGCAGCTCAGATGCAGTGTGGCCTCCACTCCCTCTTGCAGCCAATTGTGCCTGTGTAATTCCAAATCTGGCAAGAAGATTAGGTCATTGGCATGGTGGAAAAATTGACACTGCTCCACCCAAGTGCTCTGAATATGAGAAATTATTCATTCATTTTTAAACCCACTTCATCCAATTCAAGGGAGCCAACAGCAGCACAGAGCACAAGGTGGGAATCAACCCTGGTTGAGATGCCAGTCCGTTGCAGGGCACATGCACTTACACATCAGCTGCCTTAATGTATGTTTTTGGAATGTGGGAGGAGAACATAGAAATCCCACAGAGGCAGCGACAGGCCTGGGAATCTGGTCCACCCTGCCACCTGAGTAATAATGATGATAATAAATCTCTCTCTGTATTTTTCTCTCTCACTCTTTCTGAATTTGGAACAGATATTAACGAATGTCAGGAGTTACCAGGTCTGTGTCAGGGAGGAAAATGCATTAACACATTCGGCAGCTTTCAGTGTGAGTGTCCCAGAGGATACGCTCTCAACGAGGATACCAGAGTGTGTGAAGGTAAATCTCTCTCTCTTTATCGCTCTCTCACGCTTCTGACAGTTCATCAACTGAATGCTTGATGGTTGAATCAGTTTTACTGAATTATTCTGAAAGATTCACATAGCTGTGAATATTGTAGATTAATAAGACAATTAACATGATACCATATAAAACATGCATATACACATAAACTACACTGTTCGTGCAACAGTACGTCGAACATACTGCGGCTTCATAAATAACACATGGCAGAAGCTGATTGAATTAGCTGATGGATCTTTTTCTTTCGGCTGCTCCTGGTAGGGGTCGGCACAGAGGATCATCCATCTTCAGCTCACCCTATCCTATGTCACACCCCCCACCTGTCCTTTCTCACCACATCCATAAAACCATTAACCTACCTGTTCTCATACTGCCTGGGGGCTCCATTCTCAGCATCCATTTCTTGATATACCCCGCAGCTTTCCTCTGCACATGAACAAACCATCCAATCTTGCCTCTCTCAGTTTGTTCCAGACTACTTTTACAGTCTGTTACATTATTTCCTAATCCTACCCATCCTCGACACTCCCAACGAATATTACAACATCTTCAACTCTGCCACCTCCATCTCATTCTCCTGTATTTTTGTTAGCATCACCACGTCCAAGCTATAAAAGATTAGTCTTACGGATGTCTTGTAAACCCCTTTTAGTTTTGTAAATACCCGTTTATTGCAACTTCTTTACCTCTCGTCCACACTCTCCATTGCTTTGAATTCTATAAGTATTTAATCTCATCCACTCACATATCCTATGTGGTTACTCAAACTCTCAGGCACTCGATTCACTCTAATACACTCTTAATATACTTCTCCTTCAGGATTACCTTTACATCATTTCTTTGATGCTCCTGACCTTACTCGCCTTACACGTGCTCTCTTGTACACACAGTATTTCTAGCTTTATCCATCATATCAGCCAGCTTTGTTTACCAGTCATAGTGCCAACTTTCAGTATTTTGACTCTCACCTCCACAATTCTATGCTTCCTACTTTCCCACTGCCTCTGAACATACAAATCTTCCCCTCTTCTCCTCCTTTTCCCCAACAGTAGTATAGTTTCCACCTGTGTGACACTTACAATAATTATACTTTAATTATATTGCTTTCTTAAAATTCTTTTTTACATTTTACCCCCACTTTTCCTGGTCAGAGATGCAGACAGTGATAGTAAGCCCTGGACAGGACACTAGTCCATTCGGCTCGGTAAGGATTGCTGATATAGCCCTGGGAGTTTGGCCCTCCCTCCCCTCAGACAAACCCAGGCGTTTCTCTGAACTTGTCATCTGACTCTGTTGTAAGGATCCACTATAACTCGAGCCAGTTATTCATAAGCTGGTTGGTTTGGTTTGACACATGAGTCCTATAATGATTATTTTGAAATATTTATTTGAATAGAAAACTGAAAAAAACACATCACAGCTTTTCTTTTCATAAATCTATTACCATAAAGTCTAGCAGTTAGATTAACTAGAATCATACAGTTTAGACATACAAGATTAAGTATGTAGAACCTTGGGCTGAATTGTGTAATGAGGGAGCTTTATATTTTGAAAGTTATGTATCTGGCTGTGTTGGAACAGTGACTTCACCTTCTAACAAAGAACATATCATATTTTATTTATTTATTTACTCTTTCCACATTTTAGCCTCACTTATCTTGGTCAGAAATGCAGGAGCATAAGTGTGCCCTAGATTTGACATCAGTCTGTCCATCAATTTACTGTATGTTGATACAGAGAACTACTGGAACCTCACACACCCTTTAAAACAGGCATGCAATCCGACTGACAGGCAAACCTCACCCACCGGGCAGTAGTTTCTGGTTCATGTCTCTGTTCCACCAGTCAGGCCTTCCTCGTTCATGTTACTGTTCCAAGGGGCAGGAGTTCCTGGTTCATGCCTGCTTTCCACCAGGCAGGAGTTCCTGGTTCATGTCTCCATTAAACCAGGCAGGAGTTCCTGGTTCATATCTCTGTTCCATTAGGCAGGAGTTCCTGGATCATGCCTGCTTTCCACCAGACAGGAGTTCTCAGTTCATGTCACTGTTCCACTGGGCAGTATTTCTTGGTTCATATCTTCATTCAGTTGAAAAGGAGTTCCTGGATAATGTCTCTGTTTCACTGGGTAGAGGGTTCTTGTTTCATGTCTCCTTTACACTGGGCAGGAGTTCCTGGTTCATATCTCTGTTCCACTGGGCAGTAATTCCAGGTTTATGTCTCTGTTCTACTAGCCAGGAGTTCCCGGTTCATGTCTCTGTTCCACCACGCAGGCCTTCCTCGTTCATGTCACTGTTTCAAGGGACAGGAGTTCCTGGTTCATGCCTGCTTTTCTACCAGGCAGGAGTTCCTGGTTCATGTCTCCTTTAAACCGGGCAGGAGTTCCTGGTTCATATCTCTGTTCCATTAGGCAGGAGTTCCTGGATCATGCCTGCTTTCCCACCAGACAGGAGTTTCTCAGTTCATGTCACTGTTCCACTGGGCAGTATTTCTTGGTTTCATATCTTCATTCAGTTGAAAAGGAGTTCCTGGATAATGTCTCTGTTTCACTGGGTAGAGGTTTCTGTTTCATGTCTCCTTTACACTGGGGCAGGAGTTCCTGGTTCATATCTCTGTTCCATCAGGGCAGGAGTTCCTGGATCATGCCTGCTTTCCACCAGACAAGAGTTCCCAGTTCATGTCACTGTTCCACTGGGCAGTAATTCTTGGTTCATATCTTCATTCAGTTGAAAAGGAGTTCCTGGAACATCATATCTCTGTTTCACTGGGTAGGGGTTCTTGTTTCATGTCTCCATTACACTGGGCAGGAGTTCCTGGTTCATATCTCTGTTCCACCGGGCAGTAAATTTAGGTTTATGTCTCTGTTCCACTAGCCAGGAGTTCCTGTTTCATGTCTCTTTTCCACCTCCATTAATTGACTTGTTACTGGTTTAATACAATGCAGAAATGTGTCGTATTCAACTTTGTTCAACACAAAGTCTAGAAGATTAGAATTAAGAACAGCATAAACCTCTGCTGCAAAATCTGTTTGATATCAGGACATCTGCTTGAGATTACGAATCCAGTTCAACACTTTGAACTGAGTCGTGATGATTCAGATGTGCAGTTTCTGTGTGCATTCTGGTAACTATCAGGTTTTTTAACTTGTTCACTAAATCAGCTTCGCTGCTCCAGTACAAAGCTAACGAAACAAACTTCAGATGCCAGAATTACTTGGTCGAATGTTAGATACGTACCGTATTGCTGAATAATAAGAAGCAGATGAGGACGGAGGTACATTAGTGTTAAATGTGATGGAATAAACTGTGTGAGTAAAGCCTTGAGCAGTTTCATGTTTACTGTTTGTGGGAATGTGAGTGCAGTTTCAACAGATAAACATCTGTAGGAAAAGTCATTGTGTTGTGAAGCAATGCAGCTTTAATTTAGCTGTGTGTGTGTGTGTGTGTGTGTGTGTGTGTGTAGATGTGGATGAGTGTGCCAGGCCTGGGATCTGTGGTCCAGGTCAGTGCTACAACACCATTGGGAACTACACCTGCATTTGCCCTCCTGAATACATGCAGGTTAATGGAGGAAACAACTGCATGGGTGAGTAACACACACACACACACACACACACACACACACACACACACACGCACACACACTGGCACAGGAAAGGGAAGCAAATAAACACACACATGCACAGGCACAGGAGAGGGAAGCAAATAAACAGTGTGTTTAATGACTTTTTCTTATTAGCATTACACATTTTTTAAATGTTTGGATGAAAACCGCTGTTTGAAAAGTGTTTAGTCTCTTCCTCTTGGCAATGCCTGCATCTCATTCACAACTCAAGCAGATGTTTGATCTCTGGTTCAAGGATAAGATGGATGTCTTCACTCATATGATTGGTGATTCTCAACTGAGGTGGTAGTATTGAGAAGTGAGTGAATGTAGGATTGCTGCACAGTGGAATGCATGTGGATACAGTGTACTGATTAGTGCATAAATTTGCATTCTGTTTGGTTTCTGTTGTATGAACAATTGTACTGTACTTTATTATATTTGTTAATATACATCCATCCCTGCATTTCAGGCCTTCTAAAAAAAGTTTGGACGGGGGCAGTTTAGGGCGTGTAATAAGGCAAAAAAAAAAATTTAATTAATGAAGTGAATTCAAACAGGTGATATCAGGATTTGACACAAATGCAGTATCCACAAAAGGCTGAGTCTTTGAGGAATAAAAATAGGCAGAGGATCTCCAGTTTATCAACAAATGCGTTTTAGAAAATTATTGAAATGTTAAAAAACAGTGTCAATTTTTCAAGGAATCTGGAGGAATTTCAGTCTGTAAAGGGCAAATATGCAAGCTTAAGCTGAACTCCTGTGATCTCCGATCCCTCAGACGGCACTGCATCAAGAACCATCATTCATCAATAGCTGATAGAACCATATGGGCAAGAGATTACTTTGGCAGACCTTTATCAATGAGTACAATACAGAGTTACATTCACAAATCCCACTTAAAACGTTTCTGTGCAAAAAAGAAACTTCATGCTAACCATGTCTAGAGTGCTGCCTTCAAGACAACATCAAAAAGCCAAATAAAAAAAAGTTAGAAAAATGTAAATCCTTTCCAGTCTTTCTTCGAGGAACATTGTTTTAAACATTTCAATACTTTTCTCACACATTTGTTGACAAACTGCAGATCCCATGCTTATCCTATCATCCAATCAGGATTACAGTGGTGCTTGAAAGTTTGTGAACCCTTTAGAATTTTCTATATTTCTGTATAAATATGACCTAAAACATCATCAGATTTTCACACAAGTCCTAAAAGTAGATAAAGAGAACCCAGTTAAACAAATGAGACTTACCAAGTTAAACAAATATTCTACTTGGTCATGTATTTCTTGAGGAAAATGATACAATATTGCATATTAGTGAACCTCTAGGATTAGCAGTTAATTTGAAGGTGAAATTAGAGTCAGGTGTTTTCAATCAATGGGATGACAATCAGGTGTGGGTGGGCACCCTGTTTTATTTAAAGAACAGGGATCTATCAAAGTCTGCTCTTCATAGCACATGTTTGTGGAAGTGTATCATGGCACGAACAAAGTTGATTTTTGAGGACCTCAGAAAGAGTTGTTGATGCTCATCAGGCTGGAAAAGGTTACAAAACCATCTCTAAAGAGTTTGGACTCCACCAATCCACAGTCAGACAGATTGTGTACAAATGGAGGAAAATCAAGACCATTGTTACCCTCCCCAGGAGTGGCCGACCAACAATGATCTCTCCAAGAGCAAGATGTGTAATGGTTGGCGAGGTCACAAAGGACCCTACTACGGTGACTTCTAAGCAACTGAGGACCTCTCTCTCAACAGTTGGCTAATGTTAATGTTCATGAGTCCACCAATCAGAAGAACACTGACACCAACAATGGTGGTGCATGGCAGAGTTGCAAGGAGAAACCCACTGCTCTCCAAAAAGAGCATTTTGCTGCTCATCTGCAGTTTGCTAAAAGATCACGTGGACAAGCTAGAAGGCTATTGGACGAATGTTTTTGGTGGACAGCCCTCATGAGACCAATATAACATTTTGGTTTAAAAGAAGAAGCGTTTTATGTTTGGAGAAAGGAAAACAACGCATTCCAGCATAATTTAACCTTTATCCCATCTGTGAAACATGGGGGTGGTAGTATCATGGTGTGGGCCTGGTTTGCTGATCTGGGCCAGGATGGTTTGCCACACATTGATGGAACAATGACATTTCTGAATTATGTCAGAGAATTCTAAAGTGAAAAATGTCAGGACATCTGTCCATGAACTGAATCTCAAGAGAAGGTGGGTCATGCAGCAAGACAACGACCCTAAGCACACAAGTCGTTCTACCAAAGAATGGTTAAAGAAGAATAAAGTTCATGTTTTGGAATGGCCAAGTCAAAGTCCTGACCTTAATCCAATCGAAATGTTGTGGAAGGACCTGAAGCGAGCAGTTAATGTGAGGAAACCCACCAACATCCCAGATTTGAAGCTCTTCTGTAAGGAGGAATGAGCTAAAATTCCTCCAAGCCGGTGTGCAGGACTGATCAAGAGTTAACAGGAAACGTTTAGTTGCAGTTATTGCTGCACGGGGGGGGATCCACACCAGATACTGAAAGCAAAGGTTCACATACTTTTGCCACTCACTAATATGTAATATTGGACCATTTTCCTCGTTAAAAAATAACCAAGTATAATATTTTTGTCTCATTTGTTTAACTGGGTTCTCTTTATCTACTCTTAGGACTTGTATGAAAATCTGATGATGTTGTAGGTCATATTTATGCAGAAATATAGAAAATTCTAAAGGGTTCACAAACTTTCAACCACCACTGTATGTGTACACACTCTTTCAGAGTGTGTCATGATCAAGCCTGTGTTCTGCAAGCCTTTCTCCACTCTCTGGCCTCCAGTCTGACGTTATTTTTTACTGTCGACTTTCATCTGAAAGAGAAGCAATGTCCCAGAAGGCTAGAGACTTGAGACTCAACTCAAACTCCCATAAAAAAACTGTGAATCAACTCAGAATCATACGCCAAAGCCTTGGCTTGAACTTGCATGAGTGTAGACTTGGCCTTGACTCGGACTTGCATGAAGCCACGCCTCTGGTGAACACATGACTTCAGCAAGTTCTAGAGCTTTCTAAAGCTGTTTTTTTTGTTACTTTGGCTTCCGGAAAGCATGTTTTGCTCTTGGGGTAATCTTTGCATTACATCCACTATTAGAGCGAGCAACAGTCTTGAATTCTTATTTCACATTTATGCAACTTTTTTAAGCCTTTGTACCAGTTTTGGTGTTGCTACATTTCTTCTAGGCTCTTCAAATAAAGCTTATATATATATATATATATATATATATATATATATATATATATATATATATATATTTGCTTGTTGTTGTTTTTTTGTAATAAAACAGATGTTTCTAGAGAGGAAGAGACACAAACTTGCTTCTTACTATGACATCAACAAACATTATAAAACATTTTCTGAGTAATCCAGGCAACCCTAGAGGAGTCAGGAGGTTTTCTTCTTGCGACTTTATCTATGCTATCTTCAGGATATGTCATAAATGAATCAGCTTTTTGTGTAAACCAGTAAATCAATGTGTGCGTGTGTGTGGGTGCGCGCTCGTGCAGACATGCGGCGCAGTCTGTGTTACAGGAACTATTACCCGGAGAACACCACGTGTGATGGCGAGCTCACATTCAACATGACAAAGAAAATGTGCTGCTGCTCTTACAACATCGGACAAGCCTGGAACAAACCATGTGAACAGTGTCCTACACCCAGCACCAGTGCGTCTCTCTCACACCATTCATATTCATTTCATTAAATGTTTTACTCTGCATGAATCTCGTCAAAAATTATTTACACATGTTCCCCATGCTGCTCTCTGTCTTCATCATCAACCCATAAATTCTATGCAATCTAACTGATACACTTTTATACAGGTTAGAGTATAGAGTATAGAACTGTTTGAATGTGCTGTTTGAGTGTGCCATTTGAATATGCCATATCTGCACTTTAAGTGTGCAGTTTGATCTTGCTAATTGAATTCTCTGTTTGAACTTGCTGTTTGAACACAGTGTCTGAGCTTGTTGTTTGCCTGAACCATTTAAACTTGCAGCTGGAATGCGGTGTTAAAATGTTTGATAGAGCTGATTGAACACGCTATTTGAAATCACTGTTTAAATTTGGTATTTTAATGAGCTGTATGAGCTTGTGCTTTGAACTTGCTGTTTTAACTCATTTGTGGAACTTGGTTTTTGAACGTGCTGTTTCTCTCACTGTTCCCGTTTGAATGCTCTCTTTGAACTCACTGGTCAACTCCGTGTTAGACCTTGCTGTTTAAACTTGTCTTTAAAGTTGCTGTTTCAGTGTGCTATTTGAACTTCTGCTGTTTGAATGCAGTGTTTGAATTCGTTGTTTGACCTTGCCTTTTAATCTCACTGTTTGGGTACCGATTCTGTATGATTTGAATGGGCTACTTAAATTTGGTGTTTGAACTTGCTGTTTAAACTTCGTGTGTGAATGCACTGTTTAAAAATGCCGTTTGAATTCTGTTAGCACTTGGTGTTTAAACTTGCTGAAATATCTAGTGTTTAAACTAGATATTCCGATGCACTGTTTGAATGTTCTGTTTGAACTCGCTGTTTAAATCACTGTTTCAACTCAGTGTTTAAACTCTGCAACTGAAAGCATTGGTTAAACTTGATGTTTGAACTTGCTGTTTGAATGCGCTGATTGAATGTGCTGTTTAAATTTGCCATTTGAACTCTGTGTCTGCATGTGCTGTTTAAACACATTGTTTGAACTCTGTTAGAACTCGGTATTTAACCTTGCTGTGTAAATTTTGTGTTTGAGCTCGCTGTTTGAACTTGCCATTAGAATGCACTTTTAGAAATCACTGTTTAAATGCACATTTTGAACTCGTCTTTTCAAGAACATGGAGGCCATTCTGTAGATGCCCACACACACAATCACACACACACATCCAGGGAAGACTGAATCAGTGTATGATTGTGTGTTTGTGCGTTTATGTTTAGGAGAGTTTGAGGAATTGTGTGGCAGTGAGAGACCAGGATATGTAATCGATATCTACACCGGACGAGTGATTGGTAAAACACACACACGCACGCACACACACACATACATACACACCTGCTATGGCTTAACCAGCACTGAGAAGGAAAAAGCAAACTTTGATATTTGTGTGTGTGTGTGTGTGTGTGTGTGTGTGTGTGTGTGCACGCATATTTGTGCGCTTGTGTGTTACTCAGATATTGATGAGTGCAGGGAGATTCCCGGAGTGTGTGATAATGGTGTGTGTATCAACATGATCGGAAGTTTCCGATGTGAATGTCCAATGGGCTTTGTCTACAATGACAAACTGCTCATCTGTGAAGGTAAGTGTGTGTTCATGTGTGTGTGTGTGCGTGTTTGTGTGCATTATATCAGACTGTAAAACAGACTTTGGAAAATTAATAAGTGCTTTTTGAATTGAAAGTGTGTTTGTGCATATGCATGCATGTGTGTTCTTGTTTTATACATCTGTTTTCTCTCTTTCCAGATATTGACGAGTGTCAGAATGGACCTGTGTGTCAGCAGAACGCAGTATGTTTGAACCTTGCAGGTGGTTATCGCTGCGAGTGTGAACCAGGATACAAGCTCAGCCGCACTGGACAGTGCCTGGGTCAGTGTGTGCTTTGTTGTCTTGTATTGTGTTGTGTGTGTCTGTGTGGGGCGGGCATGTTCATTTTATATCAAGGAAAGAAAGATCTGACATTTTACACTGTGGGGACCTTTTTCTGGTCCCCACAGGGAAAACTTTTTTATTTTCTTTTTTGCAACATTCTTTTGAAAAATCAAAAGAGTCAAAGATTTAAATTAGACTGCTGAGGTTAAGGTTTAGGATTAGGATTAAGGATTAGGATTAAGGATTAGGTGTTGGTGTACCATTAATTTGCCACAGTAACCATTATGTCAAAGGATAGTCCTCACCAGGATAGTGAGACAATCGTGTGTGTGTGTGTGTGTGTGTGTGTGTGAGTGTGTGTGTGTGTGTCCATGTGTGAGTGGGGGGTTCGAAAGTGTGAGTTCAAAACCGTTTGACAGGTATTAAAGTATTAGTGTGGGGAAATTACCAAACTATGTCAGGTGTACGTGTATGACTGTGATGATGACATTTCTTCTCTTAAACAGATCGCAATGAGTGTATCGAGAACCCTAATGTATGTACTCCGGGTCAGTGTATCGATATGGTGGGAAGTTATCGTTGTCACTGCCCCAATGGTTACAAGTCTACTGACTCACCTGCCAGGTGCATTGGTGAGTTAGTGTGTGTGTGTGTGTGTGTGTCTTAGCATGTAGCTATGTGTTATACATCATACATAAGTGCCTGTAAGTGAATGTCTTATTAATTTAGATAGAAAGAGTTTGTCATTATGACTAAGACTGTTACTATGTGGGTGTGTGGGTGTATGTGTGCATGCATGTACTTTGTAGTTTCATGTTTACTGTTTGTGGGAATGTGAGTGCAGTTTCAACAGATAAACATCTGTAGGAAAAGTCATTGTGTTGTGAAGCAATGCAGCTTTAATTTAGCTGTGTGTGTGTGTGTGTGTGTGTTTAGATGTTGACGAGTGTGAGAGACAGCCATGTGGTAACGGAACATGTAAGAACGTGGTTGGCTCCTACAAGTGCCATTGCTACCCAGGATTCATACTGTCCCACAACGAGGACTGTATCGGTAAAACACTTACACACTGTTACACACTGTTTCACACGGTTTTACACACACACACACACACACACACACACACACACACACACACACACACACACACACACTCACACACATGCACAGACACACATGCACGCACACACATGCATGTAAACAGTTACTGTGTTGCATAACTTCTGTTCAGACAACGCCCATTCACTTACCGTATTTTTCGGGCTATAAAGCGCACCGGGTTATAAGGCGCATGAAATGAAACAAAACTCTTAAGTTCCGTCGGAAACTCAGTTTGGTCTTCTTTACCTGGTGCAGGGAGTCTTCTGGCTTCCTCCACTTCCGTATCATTGATTCGTTAATGTTGAATTCTCCCGCAGCTGCTCTATTTCCATGTTGTACTGATAGCATTGAGTTTGAAATCCGCTTCGAAAATGAATGAATGAATGCAAGTACCCTAATCGCACAGATCGTATTACTCCGCGATGCTGCGCACTACGGTTGCCGTAAGCTTTATAACTTACCAAGGCTGTGCTAAAACATTTTGACAGATTTAGGGGGCGCCGTGTACCATCTACAATCGGTTCTAGGTCAGAAAGCACAACCAGAATTAATTCATACATTAGGCGCACCGCATTTTAAGGCGCACTGTCGATTTTTGAGAAAATTAAAGGATTTTAAGTGCGCCTTATGGTCCGAAAAATACGGTGTATGTTTAGCAAGGTTATTATCCTTATTAAGGTTATTAACGTGCCTAACCCATATATTAAGTTTCCAGATTAATTAGCTGTTGTAATACAGCAGTTGTAATGACACATAACAGCGCAGCCTCTGGTGAACAAAGACACCCTGTAAGTTTTATTAAGCTCCTTATCAGCACCAGGAGGATGATGCGCAGGTGAATTACGTGCACACGATCTGCGCTCCACAGCATGAGAGTGGTGCGTGAATTTGTTCCTTTTTAAGAATGTTTCTTTTTAAGAATTAGTTTCTATTTGAGGCAGAAAACTGACACATTGTGAAAGGAGAAACAAGAAGAGAAACGAAAACTGCATCTTTGCAATGCAACACATCAGAGTTAAATGTGCTCATTTGTCACAGTTTCTGCTTGCTACTCAGTACAGGAAATACATTGCATTGTCATATGACAGAGAGAGAGAGCGAGAGACAGAGAGAGAGAGAGAGAGAGAGAGAGAGAGTCAGTGTTTGAGTTTTTTTACTTTTAAAATCACTTTTAATAAAATCATAAGGGGATCAGTTGATCTGTCTAAAACAGAAACTCAGATTACAATGACCATTAGCAGAGTTCTAAAGCAAACGATAATTCGTCATTTACTACAGAACACACAGCTTCTCCACAGCACCACCTTTCTACAAACAGTTCCAAATTTTTCATACATTGATAGTACTTGAAATCAATCAAAACCCTTGACTTCACTAGTCAAGAAAAGATTACCGTTGCCTCACATTCCCCATCCTGAGTCACTTTGTTCTTACGACTAAAGTAAATTGCCATCTTAGCCTGACCCAGAATACAATTTATCAATTGGCATTTGGCTCTTTCTGCTGATATATTTAAAACCAAGGATAAAAGTCTGAAAAGTAAACACCACATTAAATGACATAAAAATACTCTTTAAAACATCAAACAAAGGACGTAGCCTAAAACAGTGCATAAATGCGTGGAACACCGTTTACCTCTGTGAACAAAAAGAGCAGTCAGGTAAAACCTCAGGGTTTAAAACGGAAATAAAAGCATTCACAGAGATAATACCATGTAAAACTCGCCACTGAAGGTCAGCAAATCTGTTAATCAACGGTGGCTTGTACAATGCTCTCCACTCTGGTTGTACATCATCACTCAAATTAAAAACAAGGTTTATCCGCCCTTCTGTCTAAATTTTTCTTGTTTAGCACTTTGACACAGGCTCTGTATAACAATTTACCTGATATTGTACTTAAATTCATAGATGTGTGTTCCTTATCGTTTAGCAGGGGCCCATGACAGTCATGCAATATTGGATTCATTACCATTCTTGGGAAAGGATCATCCTCTATAGGGTTAATCGACCCCTGTACTGTAGTCTTTCACCTGCATGCACTCCTCCGGAGTGAGTGCAGACTGCCAGCAACACAAGGGCTGGGATACTACAATCAGGGACCTCAATCCCAGCCTCGCTGCTAGTTCCTTTGCGTCCGCGAGGTCAAGTCCTGCAATCTCCACCAGCCAACCCAGTGTGATTACTCCAGAGGAGACCAGGATTCTTGTCAGTGTAGGGGTACTTGCCCCAGTCACGTCCAGCCGAGCCCCATTGATCAGCGGCTCTTCCATAAGCCAACGTAATGTTGTAGAGCCACTTCTCCTTACATGATAAAGACTCCAGGTTCTAAACAGTCCATGATAAAACTCAGGCAATCCAACAGTATCCAGTGATTGAGTGTTCATTAAAAACAAGGTTCTGTCCAGCCCGAGTCCTCTTACCATGTGTAGGATTCTGCTCGATATTTCCCTCCAGACCACATCCTTAGGCCCAGTAAACAGTCTCTGAATAAATTGAAGGTGGAATGTGGCAGTCCTGCTGTCCTCCTTCTTCTTTGGGCAGGTATAGAACTCCCCGGGGTAACCAGTGCAGACGATTCCAGAAAAAGTCCACGAGAAATGCCTGAAGTTTAGCCAACAATTCTGGTGGAAAGTCCACACAAGCCAGTTTATGCCACAGGGAAGATGCAACAAGGTTATTAATAATAAATACCTGCCCCCTATAAGACATTTGGGGGATCAACCATCTCCACCTGCTCAGTCTCCGTTTCACCTTCTCAACCATGTCAACCCAGTTCTTTTGAACTGTACCACTATCACCAAGAAAGACCCCCAAGTATTTAAAACCACCTGTTTTCCAAGTTAGTCCATCTGGGAGTCTAGGCTGACCACCCTCCCACTCGCCAACTAAAATTGCTTTACTTTTATTCCAATGTATTTTCACAGATGATAAAACACTAAAATCACCAGATCATCTGCATAGGCTGAAACACGTTCAGGGGTAGAACATTGAGGTACATGCAGGCCAATGATCCCTTCCCTCAGTTTGCACATTAACGGTTCGATAGCAGGCGAATAAAGCATGCCACTTAAAGAGCAGCCTTGCCTAACACCTCTTTTAACTTTAAAAGGAACACACAAGCCACCGTTGACCTTAAGTACACTCTCAATGTCACTATACAAAACTTTAATCATTGCCATGAAACCAGAACTCTCCATCACCTTCCACAAAAACTCGTGCTCAACCCGGTCAAAAGCCTTTTCCTGGTCTAAAAAAATGAGTCCAGTCTTCACACCCAAAAGTCTAGATACATCCAAAACGTCTCAAATTAGATGAATATTGTCAAACATTGACTGGCCAGACAGGACCCTCAGCTACCATTTTCCTTTTTAAAAGGAGGAACCCTAAATACAGATTCATCATCTCCATCTACCTCGTCTTGAGCTTCTTGCACTATTGTTTTGGTTGAAGACATCTCAACCAATTCACCCCTTACCTCTGTGTTTTGTTTGTCATTATTTGGGGTCCTTTGTTCCTCAAAACCCACCTCCACTATATCAAATTCAACTGATAATGGTTCTCCTTCCATTAGTGCAGCACCACCAGTATCATTCGCAGCAATTGTAGCCTCCGCCATCTCCATCACCTCTGTGGCCAAGCTATCAACGGCTGCAGAGGAGACAACCACCTCAGGCCTGTTCTCAATAGGCCTCAACTGGCCATCACTCTCAGGCTCAGGCCCGTCTGCTACCTTATTAGCCCCTTCAGAGCATGCACGAGCAAACACTTCATGCTTGTGTCTGATGAAGCATACACTAAGTAATGAAATCCATCCACCTTAAACTTAAGCACTAAGTCCAGTTCATCAGCACTGTCTTTTAGAACCTTAAACACAAGTCTCCTAAAGGACACTATGTGTTTAGTCAGGGGCGATTTGCAACCCAAAGGAATTTTCTTGATCGGGGATACAAGTTTACCAAAGTGGGACAGCTCCAACGAAATGTCTTCATCTCTGATAAAAGGAGGAACATTAGATAGAATATTCTTTTTAGCTGGGGTACTAAGAGGTTGAATCGGAGTAAACTGCTCATTAAGCACAATCCCACTTTGTATCAGTTGGTTCGCCTTCTCCATAGAATTAAAAAAAAGAACTATTGCGATATTCATTCGGGAAGCCGATACTATATTATTGTGCCTGACCACAACTCCAGCATCCAAGCACGCTTCCTCCACACTCACCCTGCATTCCACCTTCATACAAACAGGCGTTTTGGGCAGCCATGCTAACCGCTGTTAGCAGACTCCCCTTACACCCCACTCACTCACTCACACGCTCACCCACTCAACCGCGTACACACTCACCCGATCACTCACTCACTATCTTTGTAACACTCCAAAATACGCACACGGAAAAAAGAAAAGTCGAGAGAGGGAGAGAGAGAGAGAGAGAGAGAGAGAGAGACGCGTGTTGATGGGCTGAGCTAAATACACTTCTGCAGTGAAATAAGATTTTACCCATCTTAAAAAGTAAAAAAAAGTATCATTATGTGGCAGTCAGTGTTGGCACGAGATAAATCAGTGTATGGGAAACACTGCAGTATCTTGTTTATATGGTTAATACACTGTACATCCAGTACAACCGGTCCCAGTGTCCCTTTATTGCATTTGCTAAGTATATTATATGTTGTTTGGTGAATGTCCAGACTGAATAACGTGCAGTTTTACAGAAAATTTAATGGATGTTAAGTGACACATATCTACACACACACACACACACACACACACACACACACACAAACATATAAACATACACACAGACAGCCCTTTACACATAGCCCTACACAAACACAAACACTCACTTATACACACACACATGTGTACACATTTACAGACATACACACACACAGACACATTCACCAACTCACAAGCCCTACACACAAACATACAGCCCCACAAAAACAGACATGCACATATTTAATTGCAAGTTTTTATGCACGGATATGTTGCACAACCTAAATTACATTTTTAGCGTTTGCTGCACGCACACACACAAACAAATACACAGTGCTCGGCTCAGTGACAGTCCAGATCTGATGATGTTGAAATGTTTCTGGGAAACTGAAACATTGTGTTTGTTTTAAGTTTGTTTTTTTGCCCACTGGGTCACTGGTTCCTCTGTCTCTGTTCACACACATGCACACACGCACATACACAAACACGTACTATGGAACATCAGTTCCTGCATCAGTTCCACATAAGGAGGAGCAATATGATAGATGTGTCTAATAGAGGTCACAGTAACTGAACGCAATGTTTAAAAACTCAAGCAGCACTGCTGTGTCTAATCAATCATACCAGTATAACAGACAGTGACACACCACCACTACATTGGTGTCACTGCAGTGCTGTGAATGATCCACCACCCAAATAGTACCTGATCTGTGCTGGTCCTGTGGGGATCCTGATCATTAGAGAACAGACTAAAGGGGAATAACAAAGTATGTGGAGGAACAGATGGACTACAGTCTGTAATTGTAGAACTACAAAGTGTGTTTATATGGTAAGTGGAACTGATAAAATGGACAATGAGTGTAGAACCAACGAGATGTTCCTAATAAAGTGATCGATTAGTGTTTATATACTGTATGCATACAGACACACACAGACACACAGACACACACACACACACAAACCTTTTTAAAAAGAAAAGTTAGAGCTCTTTGCATAACATTGATTAAAGCAGTTAAAATATATAATATTTTAACTGCATATTGCTGTAGGTTTTGGCAGATGTGCAGCTTGTCAAATCAATAAACTCCAAAAACAAGTCCAGGATTCCAAGTGGAGTAACAAACCGCTTTATTGAATTCAGCTCAAGCTAAAAACAATGATGGAAAATGCACATTGAAAGTACAGTGCGCAAAGTGCCACTATATGTGGCTCCCGGGGCCTTTTTATATAATTTTTGGGGCGTCGTTGGGTACTGCGCCACAGTTATATTTTTCCGCACACACTTTGGGCTCTTATCATCTTTGTTTTGGTTTTAATGGTGGTGTCGGTTTCCACACCTTCTTTTTTATATAAATGTTCTATTTTACCATCTAATCATCATCACTAATACATATCCCACATATTATTACACTCAAATACATTGTATGGTTAGACCAAAATAGTAAATTCTGTTATGAAACTATAATATTTTTACAGCCTGTCCACGTACAGTGCACTCAGCACACACACATAACTGTCCCCCCTCTGCCACAGTTTAGAGATAGTGACATTGTTTCACTCATTGGTTCATTTTGTATATCCTAGACATACTCATGTCTGTTCTCACCCTTTGGGGTAAGATATAATTTTGATTGACAGGCCTCTCCTAGATAGTCCGAGGGAAACTATACTACATAGGCCAGAAAACATACTCTCTCGACTACCAATTCCCAAGCAAAGTATACCTCCGGTCTAAGTGAAAGGCCCTGGGAGTCAAAACATCCACACATGGTTTGGCTTAGCTCCATTATCATTGAAGGACAGAGACATACAGAATAATACAGTGAAACACACACAGTATAATAAAAAGTTAATAAAAAGGTTAATCATGGTTTCAAATTAATACGATTATGCATGATTATACGATTACAAAGTTGATATGATTATGTATGAATATATACTGATTAGCACAATAATATGAATGGAAGTTCAGAGAAATCTACAACAATATCAAATGCACAGTGCGTCAAATGTAATGTGTCTCTTGTCTTTGTTTGCTTTTTTGTTTAGATATTGATGAGTGTAGAACACAGTCAGGACTGTGTGGTTTCGGGACCTGCATTAATGTGGTGGGCTCATTCACGTGTGTGTGTCATGAAGGCTATGAGCTTTCTTCAGACGGCAGGATGTGTGTGGGTAAGAGCACAACAGACTTCACTTCTTGGTGTACTATTTCTGTACAGTGCTTGAAAGTTTGTGAACCCTTTACAATTTTCTATATTTCTGTATTTTCTATATATATGACCTGAAAATAAGTTCTAAAAGTAGATAAAGTGAACCCAGTTAAACAAAGGAGACAAAAATGTTATACTTGATCATTTATCTATTGAGGAAAATGTTCCAATTTTAGATATTATTGAGTGGCAAAAGTATGTGAACCTTTGCTTTCAGTATTTGGTGTGACCCCCTTGTGCAGCAATAACTGCAACTAAACGTTTCCTGTAACTGTTGATCAGTCCTGCACACCGGCTTGGAGGAATTTTAGCCCATTCCTCCATACAGAACAGCTTAAACTCTGGGATGTTGGTGGGTTTTCTCACATTAATTGCTCGCTTCAGATCCTTCCACAACATTTTGATTGGATTAAGGTCAGGACTTTGACTTGGCCATTCCAAAATGTTAACTTTATTCTTCTTTAACCATTCTTTGATAGAACGGCTTGTGTGCTTAGGGTCGTTGTCTTGCTGCATGACCCATCTTCTTTTGAGATTCAGTTCATGGACAGATGTGCTGACATTTTCCTTTAGAATTCTGTGATATGATTCAGAATTCATTGTTCCATCAATGATGGCAAACCGTCCTGGCCCAGATGCAGCAAAACAGGCACCACACACGGCATGATACTAGGGACCACCACCAGTGTTTCACAGATTGGGGATAAGGTTCTTACAGTTGCCTTGCCAAAAGTATTCGGTTTTCCCCTTGAACTTTTCAAACCTTTTGGCCACATTTCAGGCTTTAAAACATAAAGATATGAAATTGTAATTTTTTGTGAAGAATCAACAACAAGTGGGACACAATCGTGAAGTGGAACTAAAATTATTGGATATTTCAAAGTTTTTTTTAGAAATAAAAAACTGAAAAAGTGGGTCGTGCAAAATTATTAGGCCCCCCTTGCGTTAATACTTTGTAGCGCCACCTTTTGCTGCGATTACAGCTGCAAGTTGCTTGGGGTATGTCTCTATCAGTTTTGCACATCGAGAGAATGGAATTTTTGCCCATTCTTCCTTGCAAAACAGCTCGAGCTCAGTGACGTTGGCTGGGGAGCGTTTGTGAACAGCAGTTTTCAGCTCTTTCCACAGAATCTCAATTGGATTCAGGTCTGGACTTTGACTTGGCCATTCTAACACCTGGATACGTTTATTTGTGAACCATTCCATAGTAGATTTTGCTTTATGTTTTGGATCATTGTCTTGTTGGAAGATAAATCTCCGTCCCAGTCTCAGGTCTTTTGCAGACTCCAACAGGCTTTTTTACAGAATGGTCCTGTATTTGGCTCCATCCATCTTCCCATCAATTTTAACCATCTTCCCTGTCCCTGCTGAAGAAAAGCAGGCCCAAACCATGATGCTGCCACCACCATGTTTGACAGTGGGGATGGTGCGTTCAGGGTGATGAGCTGTGTTGCTTTTATGCCAAACATAACGTTTTGCATTGTGGCCAAAAAGTTCGTCTGACCAGAGCACCTTCTTCCACATGTTTGGTGTGTCTCCCAGGTGGCTTGTGGCAAACTTTTTATGGATATCTTTGAGAAATGGCTTTCTTCTTGCCACTCTTCCATAAAGGCCAGATTTGTGCAGTGTATGACTGATTGTTGTCCTATGGACAGAGTCTCCCACCTCAGCTGTAGAGCTCTGCAGTTCATCCAGAGTATTCATGGGCCTCTTGGCTGCATATCTGATCAGTCTTCTCCTTATTTGAGCTGAAAGTTTAGAGGGACGGCCGGGTCTTGGTAGATTTGCAGTGGTCTGTGTTACGGTTCGCCATATTAAAACGATGACGAACCGTATTAAACAAAAATATAAACGGATTGGGACCCAAATGCAGTTAGCTCCAGTTGGTATTTATAACTGAAATGAGATAAATGAATAAAAGCAAATTAAATCAAAGATATAAATAACTAAAGAAACTGAATAAAAGATATGATAAATAAATAAAACTAAATAAACTAAACTGCACGCCGTAAGCGTAAAGTGTGTGGATTCACAACACGCTTACGGTGTGCCTCCGTTGCGCAATACGTGCACCGGGTCTGCGCATGCGCAGCACGCAGAACCCGATCGGAGCTTCCATGAGCACGTGCAGCTCCACCGCGGTTTAAACGCGGCCGCGGGGGCGTGGCACGGTCGCAGGGAAGTGAAGAGGATGTGGTTATTAAACACGTCCTCTTCAAACGCGATCGGGGAATAAATATTCCAGATCGTGGTGAGGAGTGGTGACGGCGTGAGGAGAACGGCTGGGATAAAGGCTGAAAGCTGCAGGTGCAGCTCGGTGAAAAGTAAAAGATGATTAACAAATAAAAAGCTGACCCTACCCTATCTAGGGCCCTAACTTACTAGCAGCGTCACGTCTGAGGGACTTAATTCCCCCAGACTAATCCCTAATGAAAACAAATAAGAAATAAAATAAATGAAAATAAGCCGTCAGAAAGCCAGAATGCAGGCAGCAGCGAACGCGTCAGTACGTTCAAAAATGCCGGGTGCATGAGGAGTCACGTGAGCGCCAGTCACGTGACCGAGGGCGTAGGCAGTGGCAACCACTGAGTCCATAAGGTGTGTTTATATAGGTTGGACTACAGGTGGCACCACATACTCATAAATGGCCCAGGAAAGCTGATGCATGTGCGATCACGCTGCTGCAGCTCACGCCGTCAAACGTCCCGACGCCCCTAAGCGAAACCAACCCCTCCCCTGGCCTGCCTCACCCGCTCAGGTTTGAGGAGGTGGTGCACAGTGGGGTGCCAATAGGCTGGGAAGGCCTTGAAAACCGGGCTGAAGGGGAGGAGAAGACAGGCTATGGCCAGTCTGACGCCCCTAGTGGGCACGGCGACCAACCCGATGGCCTCAAGGACCAAGCTGAGCTCTGGCGGCTGAAAAGCAACACTACGGAGCTCAGAGGCAAAAACCAGCATTTCAGGAGGAGAGCTTGAGGCAGGTGCCTCAGGAGGGAAGCTCAGAGGCTCAGGGGTAGAGCTGGGAGACTCCAGGGTAAAGCTTGAAGGCTCAGGGGCGACGCTCAGCCCAGGCGGCTCAGGGGCAAGACATGGCCCAGCGAGGGCCGCCAAAAAGGTGGGCGCGAGTCGTCTGGCTGGACGAGCAATGGGGAGCACCCGTGGTCGCAAGGGAGTGACGGGGGCGACTACGGAGTGCTCTACAGCGGCACTAGGTGATGCTGGAGGTGGTCTAGACCGAGGTGCGAGGATCGGGACTGAGGATCCTGGCGCTGGAATCGGTCTAGAACGAGGCGCAGGGGTCGGCGACAATGACCGAGGAGCGGGAATCAGCCTACGTGACCGTGGCACAGGGGTCGGTGGCAACGACCGGTGTGCAGGATGTCCAGGCGTGGAGCTAGGTTGCTCAGACGCGGGGATTGGAGGCGCAGTGAGCTCCTGTACGGGGCCAGGCGGCGCTAAACGCCTCACCGTGGAGTCTGACTGCTCTAACACGTGGCTTGAGTGTGCGGCGGGCCCAGGTACAGGGCTAGGGGGCGCCATATGCTCAGGCACAGGGTCTGACTGCCCAGGTGCGGAGCTAGGAAGCGCGGCGAGCCCAGGTTCACAGCTGGAGGGCACTGTGCGCTCTCTCTCGCAGCTTGAGGGTGCAGTACGCTCATGAACAGTGCTAGGCGGCGCTATATGCCCTGGCAGGGGACCGGGTGGACTTGAGCTGTAATCACTAATACCCCTCCACTTCCTCTCACGCTGCTCGAGGCGGGCTTCCGCCACTAATGCCAGCTCGAGCAGGTGGTCAAAGGAAGAAGCAGGAGGGAGAAAACACAGCTCGTAATCCACCTGCTCATTGATCCCTAATCTAAAGGGGTCCAATGAGTTCCGGTCCATCAAAGCCACTATCTGTGGCCAGGGTCAGGAATGCAGCCATAAATTCCTGCACAGTCGCGGAACCCTGATCGATGTTAAAAATGGTCATTGGTTCAGGGGCAGGAATAAGTGGCTGGGGGTCCAGATAGACCACGCCGCTGATCAAGTCTATCTGAGCCCCATGTGGATGCCGATGGTGATGGCGGCGAGGGCTGGGCAATTTGGGAGGGTCAGGATAGAAAAAATCCTCAGCGTCTTGGCCACAGAAGCTGAGGGGCCCCTCAAATGCCAGCCGCGACCCGGGTAGCGACACCTGCCGTCCACGGTGTTTGTGGACCTCCAAACTGGAGGTCCAGGAGCTAACGCTGGGTCCCTTGGCTGGCCACTGCCTTCTGTTACGGTTCGCCATATTAAAACGATGACGAACCGTATTAAACAAAAAATATAAATGGGTTGGGACCCAAATGCAGTTAGCTCCAGTTGGTAATTATAACTGAAATGAGAAAAAGAAATAAAAGCAAATGAAATCAAAGATATAAATAACTAAAGAAACTGAATAAAAGATACGATTAATAAATAAAACTAAATAAACTAAACTGCACGCTGTAAGCGTGACGTACTTTAATTCACAGCACGCTTATGACGTGCCTCCGTTGCGCAATATATGCGCCGGGACTGCGCATGCGCAGCACGCAGAACCCGATCGGAACTTTCACGAGCACGTGCAGCTGCACCGCGGTTTAAACGCGGCCGCGGGGGCATGGCACGGTCGCAGGGAAGTGAAGAGGACATGGTTATTAAACACTGCGTTCTCTTCAAACGCGATCGAAAAAATAAATATTCCCGATCGTGGCGAGGAGGGGTGACGGCGTGAGGAGAACGGCTGGGATAAAGGCTGAAAGCTGCAGGTGCAGCTCGGTGAAAAGTAAAAGATAATTAACAAATAAAAAGCTGACCCTACCCTATCTAGGGCCCTAACTTACCGGGCTGGTTCCTAACAGCCTCACGTCTGAGGGACTTAATTCCCCCAGACTACCTTTATCCCTAATGAAAACAAATAACAAATAAAAGAAATGAAAATAAGCCGTCAGAAAGCCGGAATGCAGGCAGCAGCGAATGCGTCAGTGCGTTCAAAAACGCCGGGTGCTTGAGGAGTCACGTGAGCGCCAGTCACGTGACCGAGGGCGTAGGCAATGGCAACCACTGAGTCCATAAGGTGTGTTTATATAGGTTGGACTACAGGTGGCGCCACTTACCCATTAAAGGCCCGGGAAAGCTGACACACGCGCGATCGTGCTGCTGCAGCTCACGCCGTCAAACTGGGACAACTCCTGGCCGAACGTGATCCCTAACAGTCTGATACTCCTTCCATTTCAATATGATCGCTTGCACAGTGCTCCTTGAGATGTTTAAAGCTTGGGAAATCTTTTTGTATCCAAATCCGGCTTTAAACTTCTCCACAACAGTATCTCGGACCTGCCTGGTGTGTTCCTTGGTCTTCATGATGGTCTCTGCGCTTTAAACAGAACTCTGAGACTATCACAGAGCATGTGCATGTGCACTTGATTACACACAGGTGGATTCGATTTATCTTCATCAGTCATTTAGGTCAACATTGGATCATTCAGGGATCCTCACTGAACTTCTGGAGTGAGTAAAAACTCAACTGGAGGGAGAAGAATGCTTTGCTGCATCCCAATAATACCATACCTACTGTGAAGCATGAGGGTGGAAATAACCATCATGTTTTGGGGCTGTTTTTCTGCATAGGGGACAGGACGACTGATCCGTGTTAAAGCAAGAATGAATGGGGCCTTGTATCGTAAGATTTTAAGCCAAAACCTCCTTCCATCAGTGAAAGCATTGAATATGGAATGTGGCTGGGTCTTTCAGCATGACAGTGATCCCAAACACACTGCTCAGGCAACGAAGGAGTGACTCCGTAAAAAGCATTTCAAGGTCTTGGAGTGGCCTACCAGACCTCAACCCCATAGAAAATTTGTGGAGGGAGTTAAAAGTCCGTCATATTTATGCAGAAACTTGTGTTATTTACCAAATATTTATTTTACACCATAATTTACAATTAAATTATTTGAAAATCCTACAGTGTGATTTCATGGATTTTTTTTTCTCAATTTCTCATAGTTGAATTGTACCTATGATGAAAATTACAGACCTCTCTCTAAGTCTGTAAATAAATAAATGAGCAAGTATAATATTTTGTCTCATTTGTGTAACTGGGTTCTCTGTATCTACTTTTATCTACTCTGTATCTGATGATGTTTAGGTAATATTTATGCAGAAACACAGAAGATTCTAAAGGGTTCACAAACTTTTAAGCACCACTGTATATGGATGTATAAATGATATACACCTTGCTAATACCAGGTTGGACATGATAGCATAACGCAATTGATGCAGATTTGTTGGCTGCACTTCCAATGACGCCACATCCCAAAGTTCCACTACTGGATTGAAATCTGATGATTGTTGAGGTCTTTTCAGTACATTGAACTCAGTGTCATAGTCAAGAAACCAGTTTGAGTTTTTTTGAGCTTTATGAAATGATACGTCATCTTGCTGGAAGTAGCCATTAGAAGGTGATTGCATTGTAGTTATGAACAACAACAGTCAACAGCAATACTCCTGTAGGCTGTAGCATTTAAACAATGCTCGGTTGGTAGTAAGAGATCACGCCATTACACCACCAGCAGCAGCTTTAATCGTTGATACAAGGCAGGATGGATCCTCTGGCATCAACAAGGCATTTTCACCCAGAGAACTGCCCTCCCTGGATATTTTTTCTGTTTTGGACTATTGTCTGTAAATCCTAGAAATGGCTGTGTGTGAAAATCCCAGTAGATCAGCAGTTTCTGAAATACTGCCTGCCTTGCACCATAAATCATGCTCAAGTTCAAAATCAGTTAAATCACCTTTCTTCCCCATTCTGATGTTCACTTTGAACTTCAGCAGGTCATCTTGACCATGTTTACATGCCTACATGCATTGAGTTGCTACCTTGTGATTTGCCGAATAGATATTTTTGCTAACAAGCAGTTGAACAGATGTACCTAATGAAGTGGCTTGTGAGTATAAATTTGGTATTATATAAGATTTTATAGATATTGGTTATGAATATATAGGAATATGAATATTTATATGAATTTTTATCATTTATAAAAATGTGGCGTCATTGGATGTGCAGCCAACAAATCTGCATCAATTGCGTTATGCTATCATGTCCAACCTGGTATTATCAAGGTGTACATAATAAAGTTGCCAGTGAGTTTATATCATTTATACATCCACATACAGTGGTGCTTAAAAGCTTGTGAACCCTTTAGAATGTTTTATATTTCTGCATAAATATGACCTAAACATCATCAGATTTTCACACAAGTCCTAAAATTAGATAAAGAGAACCCAGTTAAACAAATGAGACAAAATATTATACTTGGTCATTTATTTATTGAGGAAAATGATCCAATATTACATATTAGTGAGTGGCAAAAGTATTTGAACCTTTGCTTTCACTATCTGGTGTGACCCCCTGTGCAGCAATAACTGCAACTAAGCGTTTTCTGTAACTGTTGATCAGTCCTGCACACCGGCTTGGAGGAATTTTAGCCCATTCCTCCATACAGAACAGCTTCGAACTCTTGGGATGTTGGTGGGTTTCCCTTTCCTCACATTACTGCTAACTGCTCGCTTCAGGTCCTTCCACAACATTTCGCGATTTGGATTAAGGTCAGGACTTTTGACTTGGCCAGTTCCAAACATGAACTTTTGTTCTTCTATATCATTTCTTTAGTAGAATGGATCTAGAAGAAAACTTTTGTGTGTTTAGGGTTGTTGTCTTGCTGCATGACCCACCTTCTCTTGAGATTCAGTTCATGAACAGTTTGGTCCTTGACATTTTCCTTTAGAATTCTCGGATATAATTCAGAATTAATTGTTCCATCAATAATGGCAAACTGTCCTGGCCCAGATGCAGCAAAACAGGCCCAAACCATGATACTACCACCACTATGTTGCGCAATTGGGGTAAAGTACTTATGCTTGATTGCAGTGTTTTCCTTTCTCCAGACATTACGCTTTTCTTTTAAACCAAAAAGTTCTATTTTGGTCTCATCCATCCACAACACATTCTTCTAATAGCCTTCTGGCTTGTCCACGTGATCTTTAGCAAACTGCAGACGTGCAGCAATGTTCTTTTTGGAGAGCAGTGGCTTTGTCCTTGAAACCCTGCCATGCACACCATTGTTGTTCAGAGTTCTTCTGATGGTGGACTCATGAACATTAACATTAGCCAATGTGAGAGAGGCCTTCAGTTGCTTAGAAGTTACCCTGGGATCCTTTGTGACCTCGCCAACTATTACACATTTTGCTGTTGGAGTGATCTTTGTTGGTCGACCATTCCTGGGGAGGGTAACAATGGTCTTGAATTTCTTCCATTTCTACACAATCTGTCTGACTGTGGATTGATGGAGTCCAAACTCTTTAGAGATGGTTTTGTAACCTTTTCCAGCCTGATGAGCATCAACAACTCTTTGTCTGAGGTCCTCAGAAATCTCCTTTGTTCATGCCATAATACACTCCCACAAACATGTGTTGTGAATAGCAGACTTTGATAGATCCCTGTTCTTTAAATAAATTAGGTTGCCCACTCACCCCTTATTGTCATCCCATTAATTGAAAACACCTGACTTTAATTTCACCTTCAAATTAACTGCTAATTCTAGAGGTTCACATACTTTTACCACTCATTAATATGTAATATTGGATCATTTTCCTCAATAAATAAATGACCAAGTGTCATGTTTTTGTGTCATTTGTTTGACTGGCTTCTCTTTATCTACTTGTAGGACATGTGAGTAAATCTGATGATGTTTTAGGTCATATTTTTGCAGAAATATAGAAACTTCTAAAGGGTTCACAAACTTTCAAACACCACTGTATATATGCAAATATAGGTATGAGATGTCTGTAGAAGTATTATATATGCATGTACTGGTATTATATTATTTATATTGTATATGTATTTCTAAGTTTGATATGTAAGTGGATACAAATATAGTATATTGTAAAGAAAGTATACAGTGGGACAAAAAAGTATTAAGTCAGCCACTGATTGTGCAAGTTCTCCGACTTTGAAAGAAGAGAGAGGTCTGTAATTTTCATCATAGATACACTTCAACTATGAGAGACAAAATGAGAAAAGATCCAGAAAATAACATTGTAGTATTTTTAAAGAATTTAATTGTAAATTATGGTGGAAAATAAGCATTTGGTCAATAACAAAAGTTCAACTCAATACTTTGTAACATAACCTTTGTTGGCAATGACAGAAGGCAAACGTTTCCTGTGAGTCTTCACCAGGTTTGCCCACACTGTAGCTGGTATTTTGGCCCAATTCCTCCATGCAGATTTCCTCTAGAGCAGTGATGTTTTGGGGCTGTCGCTGAGCAACACGGACTTTCAACTCCCTCCACAAAATTTCTATGGGGTTGAGGTCTGGAGACTGGCTAGACCACTCCAGGACCTTGAAATGCTTTTGCCGGAGCCACTCCTTCGTTGCCCGAGTGGTGTGTTTTGGATCACTGTCATGTTGGAAGACCCAGCCATGTTCCATCTTCAATGCTCTCACTGATGGAAGGAGGTTTTGGCTTAAAATCTCATGATACATGGCCCCGTTCATTCTTTCCTTAACACGGACCAGTCGTCCTGTCCCCTTTGCAGAAAAACAGCCCCAAAGCATGATGTTTCCACCCCCATGCTTCACAGTAGGTATGGTGTTCTTGGGATGCAACTCAGCATTCTTCTTCCTTCAGTTGAGTTTTTACCAAAAACTTCTATTTTGGTTTCATCTGGCCACATGATATTCTCCCAGTCCTCTTCTGAATCATCCATATGTTCTCTCGCAAACTTCAGATGGGCCTGGACATGTACTGGCCTAAGCAGGGGGATCTGAGTCAATCTCGGCATAGTGTGTTACTGATGGTAGCCTTTGTTACTTTGGTCCCAGTTCTCTGCAGGTCATTCATCAGGACCCTCTGTGTGGTTCTGAGATTTCTGCTCACTGTTCTCATGATCATTTTGACCCCACGGGATGAGATCTTGCATGGGGCCCCAGATCGAGGGAGATTATTAATGGTCTTGTATGTCTTCCAATTTCTTACAACTGGTCCCTACAGTTGATTTATTCACACCAACCTGCTTGCCTATTGTAGATTCACCCTTCCCAGCCTGGTTCGGGTCTACAATTTTCTTCCTGCTGTCCTTTTCCAGCTCTTTGGTCTTGGCCATGGTTGAGTTTGGAGGCTGTGGACAGGTGTCTTTTATACAGATAACGAGGTCAAACAGGTGCCGTTAATACAGGTAACGAGTGGAGGACAGAAGAGCTTCTTAAAGAAGAAGTTACAGGTCTGTGAGAGCCAGAAATCTTGCTTGTTTGTGGGTGACCAAATGCATATTTTCCACCATAATTTACAATGAAATTCTTTAAAAATCCTATAATGTGATTTCCTGGATTTTTTTTCTCATTTTGTCTCTCATAGTCATCTTTCTAAGTCGGAGAACTTGCACAATCAGTGTCTGACTAAATACTTTTTTGCCCCACTGTACATGCATAAATACGTTTTATATATGAGTGTATAGATTTTGTATTTGAGAGTTTTTTTTTTACGAAATTCCATTTTTATGTGAATTAGTTTAATGTCACACTGAAGGACTGAGAAAAAAAATCAACCTTTTAACTGAAGTAAACTTCTTCTGAGAAAAAAAATCAACTGGATTTACCACAGGTGGACTCCTATTAAGGTGTAATAGAATATAGGTGCCAGCCAGAACTAAATTTCAAGTGTCATAGCAATGGGTCTGAATAGTTGTGTCCATGCGAAATTTTAGATTTTCCTTTAAATTTTCAAATAATTGTAATAGTCTGTTTTCACTTTTTCCTGAAATTTATTTGTGTTTTCTTTTTCAGATATAAATGAGTGTGATCTAAATCCTGAAACTTGTAGACCAGGAACCTGCCAAAATCTGGATGGGTCATACAGGTGCATCTGCCCTTCAGGATATTTCCTTACCAATAACACATGTGAAGGTAGGATTTCCTCAAAGACAGTTCAGATCCTGTTATTGATAGACATGGCACAGTTTCCTCTGTGTCATGACGTGGAAAAAGAAGAGATAAGCAGAGGTGGGATCTCAGTAGCTAAACGTTGGGTTTTATATTTCCACAGATATAGACGAGTGTGCTCAATCTTCGGGGATCTGTATCTTTGGAACGTGCCAGAATACAGAGGGAAGCTTTAAATGTGAATGTCCTGAGGGTTTCCAACTCTCTTCATCTGGGAGGAGGTGTGTGGGTGAGTGTTTGCTGCCCCCCACACACACACACACACATACACACTTTTTCTTAATTATCCAGAAACTCTCTTTACTGTCTCTCTATAGTTTGGGTTTCTTTCAGATCCTCTGGCTCTTGCATAAGTGAATGAGTGAAAGTGTGCACAAGACAGTGGTTAAAGGTCTGAGTTTGTGTTTTGGGATGCGGAACACCAAAATGATAATGAATACCCAGGGTGTGACCTGGCAGAACCAGGATGTAACCGTGTGTAGAAACTGTGTAAGCCAAGATCGAGATACAGCTGTTACGTTGCCAGAAGTGGGATACGAATCAGAGCAACTCAGCTGGTAGAGGACGGGTTCTAAATGATGAGTGTCCCTGGTTTGTGTCAAGCCACTGGTGAAATGATGATTGCCTCTCAGACTGCCAATCATTTCCACTGGGCATCAGTCCCTGGTTCATGTATGTGCCTGTTTTGCATTGGCTGGCTGTTTTCCTCCTTGCCAGAGACCTGATATCTCTTTCAAATTTCAGAGTTTTCTGAAATCACAGGGCTGGGTCTGAAGTAGCGCAAGCAGTCCAGGGGTGCCCCACCGACATGCCAATTTTCCATAACTCTAAATAGGGATATTAGAATAATAAGATTGATGTAAAAAATCAAGACTCGTACACATACATGGACTGACAGAGAGACAGACACACCCACACACATACAACCCCAAATCATAAAATATTGGGACAGTATGTAATTAAAAAAATAAAAACAGTGTTTCTTACATTTGCTTTGAATTTTATTTCATTGCAGACAGTATGAACTCAAGATATTTCATGTGTTGTCTGGTGAACTTCATTTCATTTGTTATTATACATCCATCGGTACATCCATCCTGGGTTGATGTCCTCACATTATTTGTTTCAAATTCTCCACACATTCTCTAATGGGGGCAGGTCAGGACTGCAGCCAGGCCAGACTAGTACCCGTATCCTCTTCATGCCTTTGTAATGTGTGCAGCATGTAACTTTGTCTTGTTGAAAAATTCAAAGGCGTCCATGGAAAAGATGTCGTCTTGAAGGCAGCATATGTTGCTCTAAAATCTCAATGTACATTTCTGCATTAATGCTGCCATCGCAGAAGTGTAAATGAACTTTGCCAAGGGCACTGACACAAACTCATACCATGACAGACCCTGGCTTTTGGACAGTCTAGATGGTTCTTTGGTCCAGAGCACACAATGTCCATTTCTTCCAAGCAAAGATCTGGAATACTGATTTATCTGACCATAATGCACGTTACCACTGTGTGATGGTCCATCCCAGATGCTCCAGAGCTTAGAGAAGTCGACACTGTTTCAGGACATTATTAACATAAGGCTTCTTTTTTGCACAGTAAAGTTTAAGTGAAATTTGTGAATGTAACTCTGTATTGTAGTGATTGATAAAGGTTTGATAAAGTAATCCCTTGCCCATGTTGTTCCATCAGCTATTGATGAATGACTGTTCTTGATGCAGTGCCGTCTAAGGGATCAGAGAGCAAAAGTCTTCAGTTTAGGCTTGCACCCTTGCTTTTTACGCTCTGAAATTCCTCCATTTTTCTTGAATCATTTAATAATATTATGCACGCTAATGGGAGAAATATTCAAATCCCTTCCAATTTTTTGTTGAGGATTGCTTTTAAACATCAATGCTTTTCTCATGCATTTATTGACATATTTGGTCCTCAAATACTCTGTCTTTTGTGGATTCTGCTTTTGCACAAAATCATGATTATAATCACCCGTTGGCACCACCTGTTTGAAATCACATCATTTTTTAATTTTTTACCTCATTAAAGCCTTAAATTGCTGGGACCCTGTCCCAAGTATTTTTGGAATTTACTGCAGGCCTGAAATGCTGGAATGGATGTTTATTAACAAATAAAATGAAGATGATCAGACAAAACATGAAATATCTCATATTCATACTGTCTGCAATCGAATAAAGGCCAAAGTAAATGTAAGGAACACTGTGTTTTTGTTTGTTTGTTTGTTTGATGGGTTATTTTATTTTATTTTATTTTATTTTATTTTATTTTATTGAATTTTCCATACTGTTCCAACGTTTTCTGATTTGGGGTTGTACTTGCTGGAACGGAAAAGAGAAATGAACCAAGCATAACACATTAAAAACAACACAATATTAATGCAACACATTAAGTAATGCTCTCAAGACTTCCACTTCAATCTGGGAAAAGTTTGTTTGAAAGGTTTTGGGTTTTGGTGTTTTTGTTTGCATTTACGGAGTGACACAATAAAGAAGCTATTATTGATGTGTCATGGGAGCAATGATTACACATCACTTGTATAACGTCTCAGGGGATGATGCCATGATTCCACACAGTGACATTTTCGCTGTTAATCACCTGCTGCTCAAACTGAATGCCTGTATACTGAGGATGCAGAGTTACAGCTTTTGTTCAAGCCTCAAACCTGAGTTAACCTTTATCCGCTCCAAAAATTTGGTCTTTTTTGTGGCTGAAATGTTCTTCTGGTTCAGCTTTCCACCAGATGTTGGAACTGTGTTGATTTGCTGCTTTTCAGCTACAAAAGCTTCAGCGAAGTCCTGAGCCAATAAGTTCTGGCATGTCCCGGCTGAATGAGGTCAGGTCTCTCTGCAGCATAGTGAGGATCTTTAATACATTTCGGAACCCTTAACAAACTGTTAACACAGAGTTGTTCAGTGTGACGTTTGCAGGTTTTCATTCTGACCAAGCAGGAGCTACACCTAATTCCAATTGCAAAGACGATCTTCATCTATTTTCATCTTCATCTTCATATCTGTTTGGCTGGAATGAAAAGCTATGACCACTGCAGTGCTTTGAGACTGAACAACTCCCCTAAACTTCCTTGTGTACCCAGACCATCAAAACAGAAACAGACCTTTATTTTATAATTCCTGCATCACCAAAATTTTGATTTAACAGCATTTAACCAACTGGCCTCAACCAACACTGGATGGTGAAATGTGATCCATCACTCCTGAGAATGTTTCCGCTGTTTGGTTTTGTACATGGTGGTCTTGGGCTCAACCATGGAAACAGATGTGTAAAGCTCTTAATGAAGCTATTATATTGACGTTGCTTCCAGATCTTCTGGAACTGAATAGAAACTTCTAGATGTTTGCACTTCACAGTATGAGTCCTTACATATTAAAGAGGCCTACATGTGATGGCCTTGCTGCCAAGGTGCAACTGTATGACTATATCCGTGCACTGAATTTCGTGTACCTAATCCAAACGAATAGCCATGTAATGCTTTGTAATCTCTCTACCCCTCCCCCACCCCCTTTCTCTCTCAGATAAAAGGGTTAGTTTCTGCTTTACCAAATTTGAGAGTGGCCGCTGTTTAGCTCCAAAACCCTTCAACATCACTAAAGCAGATTGCTGCTGCAGTGCCATGCCAGGTCAGGGCTGGGGTAGCCCCTGTGAGATCTGCCCCAGCAGGTCTGCTGGTGAGACACATACACGCACACACATATACAGGTATGTGTACACATGTACCATCCCCCACCGTTACAGCTGACTACATGGATTATCACTTCATGTGATGCTTCTAATTCTGTATCTAACACTATGTATGTGTGTGTGTGTGTGTGTGTGTGTGTGTGTGTGTGTGTGTGTGTGTGTTCAGAGAGCTTTAAAGACCTCTGCCCCAATGTCGGACAGAAGTTCGCCACTGACGACACAGTCGAGGGTGAGCTGCGCCTCTTTAGACTCATAGAACAGTTACTTAGTGAACTAAATGACTGATTTATTGGTTGATTGATAATCTTATAACTGCAGACATGGATGAGTGCCAAGAGACTGGCATCTGCCATAACGGGGAGTGTATAAACACAGACGGATCATTCCGCTGCGACTGTCTCATGGGCTACACGCTCGTGCCGGAGGGAAACAACTGCACAGGTGACACTCAGCATTTGTAATAGTTCCTGCATTTATCACTAGCGGTCGACTGATATGGGTTTTTTAATGCCCGATGCCAATGCCAATTTTTAGAGAGCAGGGTGCCTGATGACCAATATATAATGCCGATATCACAATACTTTTTTGCAACTGATAAAACTAATAACAGTAAATGAGACACAAAGTTGCTGAACTTAAACGAACATTTATTTAAGCTATAAATGCGTAAATATATAAAAAAAAGGTATTTTTTATAAATAAAAAAGGTTTTATTGCTACAACATTTATTACTACATAACAGTATTACAACCCAGTATCTTTATGGGGGAAAAAACGAAAGTGTGTAAATAGTTGCAAAACAAAATAAACAATGTTAAAGTAGTGCACATAGCAGCATGTATTTGTTTTTAATCCCAGTTCACGTTAAAAGCAGTAAGATGTAATGCTGGAAACAAAGTTTTATTCTAATCATAAAATGACCCCACCCTAACTGAATCTCAGCATCTCTTTGTTACTCTGTACTCCCAGTTTATGAGCTGCAAGTTCTAATACAGGAAAGCTTCTCTGCATTCCTCCCACTGTTTTTGAATAGTGGATAGATAATAGTGGATGCCAGTTATTTCAAAATGACATTCATTGGCCGGATTAATCGGCCGACCAATTAATCGGTCTATCATTAATTAGCACTATTACTTTATATTACTTCTCTACCTCAGATAATGCCAAATGTGTCTGCATATGACACCCGGATGGAAGGCTCTGTAGTCACTTGACACAGGTCACTGCTGTGGTGGGTTAGCACATTAGAACATTGTGCCCACCAAGAGCCCACTGATATTCATATTTACCCCAAATCCTATTGAATGAGCTGGTTGGTGAATTGAGTGCCTTGAGGAAGCTGATTTGTTTTTACAGGCTTCCTATGCTGTAGCTCAGTAGTAATGGAGTGTGGATTAAACCTAAAGTGGGCTGTTTCCTAAACCAAACTATAAAGAAAGTGACAAAATAGATAGGCCCTATGCTAAATTAGCCGCTTTTATTTTTGATGTTATGTTTATTTTATGAAAATTTTAGTATGTTACAGTGCATATGCCTGGTGTAGTTTGTCAGCAAAAGTCGCATTCATTCATGTAGGACTTTTTTACAATATACCATTGTTATATACACTCACTGAACACATTAGGGACACCTTACTAATACCGGGTTGGACACCCTTTTACTTTCAGAAGTGGCTTAATTCTTTGTGGCATAGATTCAACAAGGTGCTGGAAACATTCCTCAGAGATTTTGGTCCATATTAACCTGATAGCATCACACAGTTGCTGCAGTTTTGTCAGCTACACATCCGTAATGCCAATCTCCCATTTGACCGCATCTCAATGGTACTCTGTTGGACTGAGATCTGATGACTGTGGAGGCCACTTGAGTGCAGTGAACTCATTGCCATGTTCAAGAAACCAGTCCGAGATGATTTGAGCTTTGTGACATGGCGCATAGATGGTATACTGTGGACATAAACAGATGCACATGGTCAGCAGCAATACTCAGGTAGACTGTGGTGTTTAAAAGATGCTCAGATGGGAATAAGGCGCCTAAAGTGTGCGAAGAAAATATCCCCCACACCATTACACCACCAGCAGCAACCTGAAGCATTTGTACAAGTCAGGATGGATCCATACTTTCATGTTGTTTATGCCAAAACCATCCGAATCACAACAGAAATCGAGACTCATCAGACCAGGCAACGTTTTAGCAGTCTTCTATTGTCTAATTTTGGTGAACCTGTGCGAATTGTAGCCTCAGTTGCACCCAGTGTGGTCTTTTCCTGCTGTAGCTCATCAAGGTTTGACATGTTGTTCAAAGTAAGTCAGTAGTGAGTATTTGAGTTACTGTTCCTTTTGTATCAGCTCAAACCAGCCTGAACATCACATAATGCTTAAAAAATAATATAATAAAATAATAAATATCATAAATAAAAATATAATTTGTAATAAAATATCAAGAAACTGGTTTCTGTTTTGAGCTCTTTGCTCCTAGTTCCAACAAAAGCAGAGACTGTCTTGTACCGGTTTACCAATCAAAACAAACATGAGATTTTTAAAAATATTTTATAGATATAACTTCAATATCTGTGTTTCTACCTGCTCCACCAACATCAAACCAACAAACAGAAACAACATCTTTCAATGTGAGCCATGTCTCTTGGAATCATCATTTAAATATCTGTTTTGAACATCTGTTTTGTAACTTACACAACACACAGACTCGCTCAGAGGTGGATGGGTTCCTTATGTGAGCCTGGTGTCTTAGCAACCTCTCTGATCCATTAGGGTCTATGCTTTGCTTTCTGTAACACGATATCACATCAGTTTTTTTTGTTACAGTGTTAAAGTTCTCATATTTTTCTCTCAGACATTGACGAGTGCAGCACAGACTACGCTTGTGGCAACGGTACCTGCACAAACGTGATCGGAGGCTTTGAGTGTACGTGTGATGAGGGGTTTGAACCTGGACCCATGATGACCTGCGAAGGTAGACGTGTGCACAGATGTACACACACATCTTTGGTACTAATATATAAAAATCTGAATCATGACACATTTGTTGTATCTAAGTCCTATATTTATTATCTTATGTTTAACCCTGCTTATTCCTGGTCAGTGCCACAGGGTGCAGGCGTAAGCCAGCAGGGTTCGCTGTTGCAGTGCCAGAGGATGATCCCCCAACTAGCCTCCCCATACTCAGGCACAGCCAATCATGTCTGCATGTGATGCTTGACCTGGCTGTAAGGCACTGCTGCGCCTCGAACCTTTGCAATATTGGGCTAGCACATTACTCTGCTGTGCCAACTGTGTGCCTCCAGGTCCTAGTATTATTTAAACAATAATACATGATAGGGTATATATGTGAGAGCTATAATGCGAGAGGCCACAGGCCGAGTTCCGAAGCTCAGTACACCAGTGACAATATCTCACGTTATAGCATAAACCTCAAGTGTATTATTGCAATTATACTAAAGTACCGTCATTGCCGGTTATTGTTAGCTTTTAAGATAAAGTGGACAGAAGAAACTATTTGTTTATCAACATTCCGTGAGGTAAAATAGTTCCATTCTGCTAAAACAACATAATCAGGCTATGCCCTTCAGTCATAATAGTTAAAACATCATTTCTCAATAACTGTTTATTACACAGACAATAAACAAAAATATGTTGATTGATAAATTCATTAAAAAAGAAAATTCTGAATCCCGGTGTTAACAAAAGTCTAGGACCCTGTTATAAATTATGTTGCTGGATTAGTGGTTATATGTTTAGAAAATGAAGCTGTTAGTGTTAATGTTATCAGTCAGAAATGTTAAGGGAGAATTATAGAGGGACATTTTTAGCCTAGTGGTTAAGATAATGGACTATGAACCAGAAGGTCCAGGGTTCAAATCCCACCTCTGTCAAGCTGCCACTGTTGGGTCCTTGATCAAGACTATCAGTTTTACATTGTTCTGGATAAGGGCGTCTGCTAAATTATGTAACTCTAATGTAAATGTAATAGAGCATCAGCAACTTTGTTGGATTAAGAGCTGGGCTTGAATGAATGAACCTCCAATCACTCGCGGATGGTGGATATTAAAGGACGAAGAGTCTACACCAGCAAACAACGTCTTTGTGAGTTTTGCAAAGAAAATAATAAGGATGTGATAGGACCAACGAACCTGCTGATGCTGTATAACTCTCCTTTTCTGACTGATCCATTAAAACGACGTAGAAGCTGATTTCAACTGACTTCAGAGTCATTGCTCTTCTAAGACCCCAGGATGTTTGATTTTGTAACTAGCAGGTGGACAAACAGGAGAGAGACGATTGCAGATTCCAGTGCAAATAAGGTGATATTTATAAGGAAGCAAAAACAGGACAAGCATCCAAAAAACAGGGCCAAAAACAGCTCAAAAAATTGGTCACAGCTCCCCGCTTGGATCTTGGTCATTTTGGCAGCCCATTGTAGTGCCTTGCCTGAGAGGCGTTAACCAACGAACGATACCCGTACAAGATCAGAGCTGGGGGGTAGAGCCTGAAAAAGTTCGAACACTGTGAAACAAAATCATACCAGGACTCTGGGGTGCCATGAAAATGATCTGGCATGCTTACTGTTGTCCTGGAATCTGCCGTCTGCATTTTTGGGCAAAGTATTCTGTAACGAGCAGGTGGACGACCGGGAGAGAGAAGCTTGCAGATTCCAGTGCAAATAAGGTGATATTTATTAAACAAAAGCGAACACAGCGAACACAAACAGGATAAACATCTGAAAAATGCAATTAGTGTATGAACGCTGGCATGCATGGTGATGGAGAGTAACAACGAGAAATAATCCAGTGAAACACGAGCAACAGAAAACCGTTCAGTATGCTCGGATGGAACCAAGATAATATTTCACAAATAAATTCAAAAACAGCCGAACTTAAATAAAGCGGGTGACAGGTGATCTCAATAAACAATCCAGAGTTGTGAGGAGTCCCGGATTGGTCTGCGGGTGTTATGTGATACACCGGAGGATTTTGTGTGATATAGTCTCGTTCGCCCACAGCAGAGGCACATGAGGGGGAAACCCAGGTTTGGCTGCGGGGTGTGACAGTATCCCCCCAAGGAGTCCGAGACAGAGCTGGGACTCCTCCAACAATAGCCCCTCTCTGTGGTCTCTGGTGGTTTCCTCCCTGTTGTGCTGCTAGCAAGCAGGGTCACTGTCATGCTGCTGGTGAGCAGTGTTGCTGTCATGCTGCTGGCGATCGGGGTCACCGCTGGGTTGCTCTAGAACAGATGCCACCAAGGCCCTCTCTGGAAGGGATGCCACGAAGGTCGTCTCAAGATTGGATGCTGTCGTGACGATGTCTGGAGTGGGCGCACCTGGGATGGTCTCTGGAGCTAGAGCAACCGTGAACTGTCTCTGGAATGGGTACAACCAGAGCCATCTCTGGAACAGGCGCAACGTAATTGTCTCTGGAACAAGCACATCTGGAATTGTCTCTGGATTGGAAGCCTATGTCGTGACTGACTCTGTAAAAGAAGTCATCGTAGTGACTGACCCTGGAACGGAAGTCATCGTCATGACTGACGCTGGAACAGAAGTCATCATCGTGACTTACTCTGGAATGGAAGTCGTCTCCGTGACTGACTCTGGAACGGAAGTAGTCTCCGTGACTGACTCTGAAACATACGTCATCTTCGTGAACGACCAGGAGTAAGCATCTCCATTGTGGCCGACTCTGGAGCGAGCGTCACCATCGTGGCCAACTCTGAAGCAAGCGTCACCATTGTAGCTGACTCTGGAGTGAGCATCACCATCGGGGGCCGATTCTGGAGCGAGCTCTGCCATTGTGAATGATTCTGGAGCGAGTGTCGCTGTCGGGCCGACTCTGAAACAGATGTCGACTTCGTGGATGACCCTGGAGAGAGTGTCGACTTCGCGAACGACTCTGGAGTGGGCGTCACCTTGACTGACTCAGGAACAGGCGTTGACAAGATTAGAACAGGTGTCGACATGACTGGCTCTGGAACAGGCGTCAGTGTGACTGGCTCTGTAACTGGTGTCGTCATGCTTGTCATTGGAGAAGGCATCATGTGACTGACTCTGGGATAGATGTCTTTTTGACTGACTCTGGGACAGACATCTTCTTGACTGACTTTGACATCTTTGGGACAGACTCTGACATCTTTGGGACAGACTTTGGAACTGGTGTCTTCAGGACTGGCTCTGAAACTGTCGTCTTTGGGACAGACTCAGACGTCTTCAGGACTGACTCTGGACCAGATGCCTTCTAGACCAACTCTGGAAATGACGTCTTTGGGACAGACTCTGGCATCTTCAGAACAGACTCTGGAACTGATGCCTTCTTGACTGACTTGGGAACTAACGTCTTCTGGACTGACTCTGGGACAGATGTCATCTGGACAGACTCTGAGGCTGACATCTTTGAAACTGACTCTGGAGCTGATGTCTTCTGGACAGACTCTGGAGCTGACATCATCTGGATCTACCCAGGAACTGACGTCTTCTGGACGGACCCAGAAACTGAAATTGTGTGGACAGACCCTGGGACTGATGTCATCTGGATGGACCCAGGAACTGACATTGTCTGGACAGAATCTGGGACTGACGTCATCCGGACGTTCCCTGGGACTGACATGATCTAGACGGACGGGACTGTGGTAGCCTAGCGGGTAAGGTACTGGACCATGGACCAGAAGGTCCAGGGTTCAAATCCCACCTCTGCCAAGCTGCCACTGTTGGGTCCTTGAGCAAGGCCCTTAACCCACAATTGCTTGGATTGTAAGACTGTACCAATTGTAAGTCGCTCTGGATAAGGGCGTCTGCTAAATGTTGTAAATGGAAATGGACCCAGGAACTGAAATCATCTGGACGGACACACAGACTGACGACATCTGGACGGACTGCGAATGCAGAATTGGGCTTGGTCCTGGCAACAACTGGACCCACTCAACAGCCAGCGAGCTAAGGATCCAGCAAATGGCAGGCAAGATGAGGCACAGGCTGATGGCTGGTGAGTTGAGGCCAGCTTCAAGCTAGCATGTGTCCTGGCTTCGAACTAGCCAACGTGGATCTTGGCGTCGAGCTAGCATTGGACAGAGGAGCTACAGAGTTCCTCTGATCCTCCACAGGAGGAAGGCCAAAAATAGCGCGGGTCTCAGGAGTGGTCCCTCTGGAGCTGACGGCCTCTGGGGAGGCCTCTCGAGAATTGACGGCCTCTTGGAAGGCCTCTCTAGACTGGACAGCCTCCGAGAAGGTCTCGCTGGACGGGACGGCCTCCAGGAAGACCTCATTGGACTTGACGACCTCTTGGAAGGCCTTTCTGGACTGGCCGGCCTTTTGGAAGGCCTCTCTTGATTTAACGGCCTCTTGGAAGGCCTGGCTGGACTGGATGGCCCCTGGGATGGCCTGGCTGGACTGGACGGCCTCTCTTGGCTTTATGGCCCCTGGTATAGCCTCTCTTGGCTTGACGGCCCCCGGGACGGCTTCTCTTTGCTTGACGGCCCCCGGTATGGCCTCTCTTTGGCTGACGGCGCAGCGGGCTGATGACCTCAGCGCTGGCACAGGGGCAGATGACCTCGGCGCTGACACGGGGGCTGACGACCTCGCCACTGGCACAGGAGCTAACGACCTCGCCGCTGGCACAGGAGCTGAGGTCGGTGCGAAGTGCCCAGCCACGAACCCAGGAGACCCTGCGACCATGGACACACCACTAACCGGTGCGACTATGGGGCGAGGCGACACGACAGACTTAGAGCGAAGTCGCCTTAGAGACGTCACCTGTGGGCGAGGGCACGCTCTGGAGGGTCCCCGGAGTGAGGCAGATCCTCTGGAGTGTCTCCAGAGGGAGTACGCCCCGGTCTGGATTGGTCTTGGTACCAGACCGAATCCCCTGCCGACCAATGGACGGTCGGTCGCGGGGGAATCTGGGACCTGCCATCTGCTGGTCTGGTGGGAGCATTCTGTAATGGTTGTGAGGACAGAGGCAGACGAGATTGCAGGTCCCAGTCGGACAAAAATAAAACATGTTTATTGTCCTTCGCAAAATACGGATACAACAAATAGCAAACCAGGCTATAAACAAACAGGCAGTAACAGAGAAGATTACCTGAAACAAAAACCTTACATGGAAGCCGAAAAAAAAGAACAAGGGCACCGTCTTCAAAGCCGCGGCAAATTGTGGGGAATGTAGTCCGTCTCCACAATTGCCACAAAAAAAATAAAAACGGGGGGCAGGGCATGAATTCTAACAAAAGTGGGCGACAGGTGATCTCAAAGAACAATCTAGAGCTGAGAGGAGTCCCGGATTGATCTGTGGGAGTCACGTGATACGCCGGAGGATTGTGGGCGATGTAGTCCCGTTCACCCACAGTGGAGGCAAAAGAGGGGGATCGCGGGTTTGGCTGCGTGGTGTGACAGATTTACTGTACTGTCTTCGTTTCTCTTCCTTTCCAGCTCGTCCAAATCCTTGTTTGTAAAAGTGACAAACCTTGGCTCATTGGAAGTTTCAGGCTGGTCATATATGAATAGCTTCATCTTCGAAATTTAAATCGACACAAATGCTTTCAAAGAGAATAGATTTTCTAAACTAATTCTAATTCATTTTGTCAGACCTTTATTTGCATATTTATGACGTTGCTACTTTGGTTGGCGTCATTGCTAGGTTACATGTACATGGCTAAGTGATACTTGAAGAGTTTCAGTCATATTGGCAATCATAGAATGTCTTTCAGCCAATCAAATTCAGTCAGAACTAACTGTGGTATAATTTTAGATAAGCTACTAAAGACAAAACCTGTATCAAGGACTTTAGCCCAAGGAGAAACAAACAGATACAACAGCACACAAGAATACACAAAGAGAGAATGAGTGTGGAGCTCTTAGAACTAAACACCAGAACACATCAGAGCAAGCAACCTGCTGGCGGATCAAACACACAATAAGAGCATTCCAATGACAAAAACACTGATCAAACATCCCAAAGAACTCAGAGCTCAAAACCGAGACAGACTTAGTACAAGCGCCAATGGACAATCTGATAACATGACAAAGATGAAGTCCACAATTAAATGATAGTGGATTTTCTGCAGAGGTTCCAAAACTTGCCAGTTCTGATGTTTCATCTTTTCCAAACATGTCAAAATGCATCTTGTTGTGTAACTTGTTTCATTAAAAAATCAACAAAGCATGTCATGTGAACATGTGTGCCAAAATTTTGGCTTTAAGTCTGGTGTGTTGTGTGCAGATCTGAATGAGTGTTCCCAAAATCCTTTGCTGTGCGCCTTCCGCTGTGTGAACACATATGGCTCCTACGAGTGTAAATGCCCTGCAGGATATGTCCTGAGGGAGGATGGCCGGATGTGCAGAGGTTTGCACACACACACACACACACACACACAAAACAAATATACTCCCCTGAAAAAATATTACTCATCCTTGCATGTATGAGGTGGTAATAACTTCAGGTTCCTGCAGATGGAGCTGCACAAGGATGATCTTGCTATAAATACCTGTGGGGTGTGCAATGGGATTCATAGATTGAGAAGAGATGCAGTGCAGTGAATGTCTCCTTTGATGAGTGGAAAATGGGTTGCAAAGCAGATGTTAAAAATGAGTGATTGTATTTGGGTGTGCCAAAAGCTGTGTAAAGGAAATAGGTGAATTTATGGTGTATCGAGGTGAACAGTTATATGGGTCTACCAGCAGTGGCAAAAATCCCTAATTACAGGAAATTCTCTGCACTCTGTTAGTTATGTTTCAGTCACAGGCTCCAGACTCATTTTTGACTCACTCTGGGTGAGGGTTGGTCATGACAATTTTTGCCTTGGACATATAGCTTCTTCGCAGCTTTATTCTGAAAAATCAAAAGAGTCAAGACAATTGATTTAAATTACTGAGGTTGAGGTTAGCTATAGTAATTATTATAGGTCAATGGAAAATCCCCACCAGGATAATGAGACAAATGTGTGTGTGTGTGTGTGTGTGTGTGTGTGTGTGTGTGTGTGTGTGTGTGTGGTGTGTGTGTCTTTATCTGTGTGTTTCAGATCAGGATGAGTGTACGGACGGTGTGGATGACTGTGCAGCCAGAGGAATGAGCTGTAAGAACCTTATTGGAACATACATGTGTATCTGTTCTGAAGGGTACACCCGAAAACCAGGAGGAGAGGGCTGCATAGGTGAGTTATGTCCCATAACAATAATAACAACAACAAAAACAATAACAATCATAATAATATGGGTTATTATCACATTATAACAAGCTATTATGTTTATTTGTGCATCACCTGATGTTCTTCGTGTTGGTAATATATATTACTAGCAAAAGTGTTATGAAGCATATATTTGTGTGTGTGTGTGTGTGTGTGTCTGTGCGCACATAGATCTGAATGAGTGTACAGCAAAGCCTAGAGTGTGTCAGAATGGCCGGTGCGAGAACACACTGGGAAGCTTCAAGTGCATCTGTGATCAAGGATTTGTCCCCAGCTCCACCCTCACGGAGTGTATTGGTGAGTGTGTGTGTATGTCTGTGTGTGTGTGTTTGTGTGTGTGTGAGTGTGTGTGTGTGTGTGTGTGTGTGTGTGTGTGTGTGTTGAGAACTTGGTCTGGTGGAAACACTGAGTGTGTTTACATGCACCTAATAATCCCATAGCTGCCTAAAATCAGATTTTGTCAGTAATCCGATCAGCTAATATACATACTGTACATTTCGGGTTCTGGGCATTAGAGAACAGAGTAAAGGGTACTAACAAAGTATGTAAAGAAACAGATGGACTACAGTCTGTAATTGTAGAACTACAAAATGCTTCTATACAGTAAGTTGAACTGATAAAATGGACAATGAGTATAGAAACAAGGAGGTGTACCTAATAAAGATATCAGTAGTGTAGAGGTTTCTGTGTTGTACAAACCCAAGTCAGAAAAGGTTAGTAAGGTATGGAAAATACAAATCCCTCAGTGCCGTCTTAGGGATCGAAGATTACAGTCAAACAGCTTAAGCTTGCGCCCTTGTGTACTGAATTTCCTCCCGATTCCTTGAATCATTTAATGATATTAAGCACTGTAGAGGGAGAAATATGTAAATCCCTTCCTGTCTTTCTTTCAGGAACATTGGTTTTTTTAACACTTCTGTAATGGTTCGCCGCCGTTGTAATTATGGCGAACCGTCAAAACAAAACAATAAGCTGGTTTTAGGACCCAATTGCAGTTAGCTCCAGATGGAAGAATTGAACCAAAATGTAAATAAGTGAAAAGAAAGTGGTTCACAAAAGGGAGAAAATAAATGAACAATAAAGAAAGCCACCTCAGTGGCTGGGAATTGAACCCTGGTCAGCTGCTTCGGTGATAAGTGTTTTAACCGAACGTGCCACCAGACCACTGAGGCAGAACTGAACAAATACCCAACAAAACGGGATCCTGTGTGTGGGGGGGGAAAGCTCACACACACACACACACACAGAAGCTCAGGCTCGCAAGGGAGAGCAAAGGGAGGGGGGACTGACATCACCCAGCGCGAGCGAGTCTGAAAAAGGGGGGTGTGCGGCCAAGCGCGGCAACAGCGCGAGTCACTTCACTCGCCGGAAAGCGCAGGCGTAAAACGGCGCCAAGCGTCCCAGGGCGAGGAAAGAATCAAAGCGATCGTTAAAAGATGATCGCAAAAACACAAAAGAAAACGAAAGTTCTTATCCTACTGTATGTCTAAGCGCTGAACAAAAGATTACCTTGGGCTTCTCAGCCCTATGGGAACTGAGCCCGTAAGCGGGGCAGCTGTCAGCTGTCCCTGACAAACTCAAAAAAAGAAAACGGAAGAGAAAGAAACAACTGCGAAAAAGCCAGGGTATGCTCTCTGAGAGCATGGGACAGGTGAGGTCTCCTGTGTATGCGTGGGGATTGCAATATGCAACGCAGAAGCGAGGCAATCCGCATATGGTGTACAAGAGTGCTACACTGTCAGTGCAAGAGCGAGCTCTTATATAATGCCACTGACAGCTGATGGCAATCGTGCCGCAATCAATGGGCACGTGCACGATATCGGGCACTGTGTGTATCCTGATACAACAGCCAAGTCGACATTACCCCGATGCCTCCTAGCCTATCTACTATCCCCCTCTAGTTTGGCGAACACGTTCAGGGTTGAGTGTGTTGCGTACTGGGGGACCCTGATAAACAGGGCAAACCCTGAAGCAAGGGACAAAAGGGAGGATGGGACCACGGGAGCTAAACACAAAGCTGGCTTCTGATCCAGGACTAGCCCCAAGCAGCTCAGGGGCGGAGCCCAGCACAGGCGGCTCAGGGGCAGAGCTCGGCACAAGCGGCTCAGGGGCAGAGCTCGGCACAGGCGGCTCAGGGGCGGAGCCTGGCACTGGCAGCTCGGGCGGAGCTCGGTGCTGGTGGCTCAGGGGCGGAGCTCGGAGCTAACGGCTCAGGGGCAGAGCCCGCTGCTGGCGGCTCAGGGGCAGAGCCCAGCGCTGGTGGTTCAGGGGCAGAGCTCAGCACAGGTGGCTCAGGGGTGGAGCTCTCCACAGGCGGCTCAGGGGCCAGATCTGACCAGATCAAGCCAACAAAAAAGGTCGGCGGCAAGCACCTGGCCAGGAAAGCAGACGCCAAGGGCCCCAGCATCAAAGCATCAAGGCCAGCAAGGGCGAGCATAGCGGCGCGGGAGCCGAAGCCAATGACCGTAGCGTGGAAATTGGTCCGAGTGACTGTGGCGTGGGGATCGGGGCCAACGATCGCGGTGTAGGGACCAGTCCCAGTGACCGTGGCGAGGGGGTCGGGCCCAACGACCGCGGCGCAAATGGGCGTGGTGCAGGGGTCGGTGGTAGTGACCGGTGCATGAGATTCGGTACTGAACCAACTTGCTGCGAGTATGGAGCTTGGCAGCATTAGCTGCTCAGTTGCAAAGCAAATGGATGCAGAAGGCTCAGGCACGGAGCTGGGCGGCGCTAGCTGCTCAAGTACGGAGCTTACATTTACATTTTATATTTACATTTACATGTACATTTACCGCTAGGCTACCACTGTACCACTGCTTACGTGTTCAGGTACGGCGTTAATAGGCGCGGTGGACTCAGGTACGAAGCCAGGCAGCGCTAGCTGCTCAAGGACAGAGCTTAAGTGCTTAGGCTAATAGGTGCGGCCAGCTCAGGTACGGAGTTGGGCGGCGCTATTCGATCAATGGAGCTAACGGGCTCAGGTACGGCGCTAATAGATGCGGCGAGCTCAGGTACGGAGCTGAGCGGCGCTAGCTAGTAGTGAAACTAGTAGCTCAGGTAAAGAGCTTTCAAGCATGGCATGCTCAGATGCAGAGCTAGGCGGCACCAAATGCTCAGATACGGAGCTTAATTGCGCATGTAAAAGGCTTACAAGCGCGGCGAGCTCAGGTATGGAGCTTATAAGTGTTGCGTGCTCAGATACGGATCTAGACGGCGCTAAATGCTCAGATACAGAGCTTAGTTGCTCAGGTAACAGGCTTATGGAGCTAGGCGGCGCTAAATGCTCAGATACAGAGCTTAGTTTCTCAGGTAACAAGCTTACAGGCGTGGTGAGCGCAGGTACAGAGCTTACAAGCGTGGCGTGCTCAGATACGGAGCTAGGCAGCGCTAAATGCTCAGATACAGAGATTAGTTGCTCAGGTAACAAGCTTATGGGCACACGAGCTCAGGTATGGAGCTAGGTGGCGCTAAATGCTCATGTACGGAGCTTGAGGGCGCTAGGTGCTTCAGTGTGAAGCTAGTGGGCACGGCGAGCTCAGGTACGAAACCGGATGGCACTAGCTGCTCAAGTATGGAGCTTACGTGCTCAGGTACGACGTCAATAGGCGCGGCAGGCTCAGGTGCAGAGCTGGGCGGCGCTAGATGACCAGCTTCAGAAGACTCAATAATTTTCTCACACATTTGTTGACCACTGGAGACCTCCTCTTCATCTTTAGTACTCAAAGACTCAGCCTTTTGCCTATCATGATTATAATCACTTGTTGACATCACCTGTTTGAAATTACATCATAAATTTAGTTTTTTACCTCATTTCTATCCATAAATTGACCCCCGTCCCAAGTTATTTTGGAATGTGTTGCAGGCCTGAAATGCAGGAATTAATGTTTTTATTAACAAATAAAATGAAGTTTACCAGATAAAACATGAAATATCTTGGGATCATACTGTCTGCAATGATATAAAAGTCCTAGTACATGTAAGGAGCACTGTTATTTTTTTGTCTCAACTTTTTCTGATTTGCGGTTGTTATAACCAATCTGCATTGCTGTCTTTTTTGTTCAAAATGGTCATGGAGTTTCTCTGAGTTTCTGAAATTGCACTAATTTTGTATGTTATATTACGGATAACATTCAGGATTCTTTGTGTATTATGATTCCTCTATTTTTGTAACTAAAATGGGCATTGTTATACTTTGTTCTAGATAGCCATCAAGTTTCTGTAACTGGTCTGCTTTTTTCACTTTATGTTCTAGATAGGTTTTGTAACTGATTTGCTTTGTTCTTTTATATGGTCTAGATAATCGTCAGGGGTTCTGTTTCACGGAGGTTCTGCAGACACTTTGTCAGATGGGCTCCTCTAATCGAGTGAATGTGACTAAATCAGAGTGTTGTTGTGACGGTGGTCGTGGATGGGGACCAAACTGCGAGCTGTGTCCTCTTCCTGGAACTACACAATATAAGAAGATGTGTCCGCTTGGTCCGGGCTTCACCACTGACAAACAGGGTGAGGTTCTGCATTTAATGTTCAGTGTGATTCTCCTACTTTAATGTTATGTCTTTTGAAATATTTACAAAGAAAACCCTAAAACTTGTTCTTGTTTCTATTTTATTTTCATGTGTTATAGAGTTCAGTGTTCATGAACTCTTTAAGTCCTCATCGATAGCTTCCTATTTCACTGGGGTGTCAATATGAGGTGGCAAAGAGACCAGATTCCCTTGGGGCTGTAATGAAGCTGCCTGGAAGGGGGGTACATGAATTTTGCCACCACTCAGATTGAGGGAGGATCTCTGAATCACTTCACAAATCAAGATTTAGACTGCTGTCTAGGCATCAAGACTGTAGAAGCCTTGAAAAACATTAAGAAACAAAAGTCTAAGAAATTAGGACTCAAGAGGAAGAAACGGCAAACACAGCAGTCTTATTATAGTAAAATTTTATGTATATGTGTGTGTTTGTGTGTACAGATATTGACGAGTGTAAGGTCATGGGGAATCTGTGTAAGAATGGACTGTGTCTGAACACTCATGGATCGTACAAATGCATCTGCAAAGTAGGATACACAACCGACATCAGCGGCACTGTCTGTGTTGGTGAGTGTGTTTTTGTGTATGGGTTAGGAAATAAGGTTTAGTGTTTAGGATATATGGGTTAGAAAATAAGGGTTAGTGGTTAAGAGATCGGGATTACAGAGAAAGGTTTAGTGATTAGGAGATAGAGGGTAGTGAATAAGGGTTAGTGGTTAGGAGGCAGTAGATAGGGGATACTGGTTCGTGGTTAGAAGATAGGAGTTAGGGGATAACGCTTGGCGGTTAGGGAACAGAGATTGAGGAATAAGTTTTACTGTTTAGGAGATAGGAAATAAGGATTAGTGGTTATGAGATGGGTTAGGGAATAAGGATTAGCAATTAGGAGATTAATAGGTAGGTGTTAAGGAATAAGGGTTAGTGGTTAGACTTAGACTAGAGACTTAGACTTTTATTTGTCACGTATATGGTTATACACAGTACAACTTGCAGTGGGATTGGACGTAGTTATTAGGAGATAGTCTAAACTTGTAAAGTTGCTTTGAGACAATGCTCCATTGTAAAAAGCGCTATATAAATAGAAAAAAAAAATGTTTCTTTGCAACACACTGAAAATGTGCAATATTACTGGAAATAAAAATATAAATAGTAAATAAAATAGTAAAAATAAAAATAAGAATTTAACAAAGGTTAGGTGATAGGAATAGGGAATAAGTGTTAGTGGTTAGGTAGTAAGGGTTAGGGGATAGGGTTAGTGGTTAGGGGATAGAGGTTGGGGATAAGAGTTAGTGGTTAGCAGATAGGGATTATGAGATAAGGATTAGTGGTTAGGTGGTAGGGTAGTGGATAAGGGTTAGTGCTTAGGAGATAGGGGTTGGGGATAAGAGTTAGTGGTTAGGAGAGGTAGTTAGGGGATGAGGCTTAGTGGTTAGGAGGTAGGAGATGGGGGATAAGGGTTAGTGGTTAGGAGATAGGAAGTAAAGATTAGTGGTTATGAGATGTTCGAAGTTAGGAGATGGGGTTAAGGAATAAGGGTTAGTGGTTAGCAGATAGGGGTTAGGGAATAAGTGTTAGTGGATAGGAGATAGGGGTTGGGAATAAAGGTTAGTGGTTAGGAGAGGGGTTAAATGATAAGAGTTAGTGATTAGGAGATAGGAGTTGGGTATGAGTCTTAGTGGTTAGGAGGTATGAGATGGGGGTAAGCGTTAGTGGTTAGGAGACAGGGGTTAGGGGATTAGGGTTATTGGTTAGGAGACAGGGATTAGGGAATAAGGTTTAGTGTTTAGGAGATAAAAATAAGGGTTAATGGTTATGTGATGGGCTTAGAGAAAATTAGGGTTAGTGATTAGTGATTAGGGGATAAGGGTTAGTGGTTAGGAGATAGGGATTAGGAATAAGTTTTAGTGGTTAAGTGATGGGGGTACGAGACAAGGGTTAGTAATTAGGGGATACAGGTTGGGGATAAGGGTTTGTGGTTAGGTGTGAGGGATTAAGCAATAAGGATTAGTGTTTAGAAGGTGGGGTTATGAGACAAGGAGTAGTTCTTAGGGGATTGAATTAGGGAATTAGGGCTAGTGATTAGGAGATGGGATAAGGGAATAAGGTTTAGTAGTTAGGAGATGGGATTATGGAATAAGGATTAGTGGTGAGGATGTGGGATTAGGGAATAAGGATTAGTGGTTAGGAGATGGGTTTAGGAGATAAGGGTTAGTGCTTAGTAGATATGGTAGGGAATAGTTGTTACTGGTTATAAGATAGGGATTTTGGGATAAGACTTGGTGGTTAGGAGATACAGGTTTGGGAATAAGAGTTAGTGGTTAGGATATACAGGGGGTCCTCGACTTACGACGTTGATCCATTCCTACGTCGCATCGTAAACCGATTTTCGGTGTAAGTCGGAACATACGTACATACTGTACGTAAATAACATACTGTAAGCACTTATCCTATTCTAACACCTATCCTAACACAGTAATTATCAAAAAACGATCCGTGTATTCTTCCGCAGCGCACACCAAACATGAAGTTCGCGCTATGACGTTTACGACGCAAAACCACTTAAGTTGAAACAAGGCTTTATACAGTAAATGGGAGATGCGTCGTAACCACGAAACGTCGTAACTCGAGACCGTTGTAACCCAAGTACTACCTGTAATTATTAATGTATAATGGTTAGTAGGCCAGGGTTAGGGAATATGAGTTATTGGTTAGGAGATAAGGGTTGGGGAGTAAGGGTTACTAGTTTGGAGACAGGGATAATATTGCATAATACAACAGATGCTCTGGATAAGGGTGTCTGCTAAATGATGTAGATGTAAATGTAACTGGGTAGGGAATAAGTGTTAAAGATTAGGAGATAAGCATTAAGGAATACAGGTTAGTGGTTAGGTCATAGGGTGTTATTGAGTAAAGATTCATGATTAGGAGATAGAAGTTAGGGCATAACCTGTGTAGTATGGATGACGTAAGTGTCTGTGTAGTATGGATGATGTAAGTGTGCAAGTCTGGAATTAATAGATCAGGTTTATATTACACTTACAGTGATGCTTGAAAGTTTGTCAACCCTTTAGAATGGTCTATATATCTGCATAAATGTGACCTAAAACATCATCAGATTTTCACACAAGTCCTAAAAGTAGATAAACAGAACCCAGTTAAACAAATGAGACAAAATATTATACTTGGTCATTTATTTATTGAGGAAAATGATCCAATATTACATATTAGTGAGTGGCAAAAGTATGTGAATCTCTAGGATTAGCAGTTAATTAGCAGGTGTTTTCAATCAATGGGATGACAAGCAGGTGTGCGTGGGCACCATGTTTTATTTAAAGAACAGGGATCTATCTGCTCTTCACAACACACGTTTGTGGAAGTGTATCATGGCATGAACAAAGGAGATTTCTGAGGACCTACGAAAAAGAAAAGGTACTGAAAGCAAAGGTTCACATACTTTTGCCACTCACTAATATGTAATATTATGTAATATATTATGTAATATATTATTTTCCTCAGTAAATAAATGACCAAGTATAATATTTTTGTCTCATTTGTTTAACTGGGTTCTCTTTATCTACTTTTAGGACTTGTGTGAAAATCTGATGATGTTTTATGTCATATTTATGCCGAAATATAGAAAATTGTAAAGAGTTCACAAACTTTCAAGCAGCACTGTATATTGTGATTTTATTGACCTGTTTCTGCCAGTAGGTGATGTCCTAACAAAGGTGTGTGTGTGTGTGTGTGTGTGTGTGTGTGTGTGTGTGTGTGTGTGTGTGTGTGTGTGTGTGTAGATGTGGATGAGTGTATTCAGGCTCCCAAACCCTGTAACTTCATTTGTAAGAATATCGTTGGAGGTTACGTCTGCTCCTGTCCACGGGGTTACATCCTACAGGACGACCACAAGAGCTGCAGAGGTAACACACACACACAAAAACACAGATCAAAGAGTGAAGACAGCAATGTGTATTTTTCAGAACCAGAAGCTAAGTAATCCCTCTCTATTCAATTCAATGCAGTTTAACGCAGCTTTACTGGCATGACAAACATTAATATTTGTTTTGCCAAATCTTGGACACAGAATAAATCAGAAAATAACTACAACCCCAAATCAAAAAAGGTTGTTACAGTATGGAAAATACAAATGAAAAATAAATGAAATGTGAAATCACATCATACATATTTTTTATTTGTAACCTTATTACTAGCATTCATTTTTTAAAATGTGTTCATAGGCATGTCTAACCCATTTCTAGTCCCTACATTGTCAGCAGTCCCAGTCCCAGCACCCCAAATTTAAGATTAAAAAGTCAGGGTTTTTCGTTTTTGTTTCTTTTTATATTAAAACCATAGAAAGTATATGGTTTAAACATAATATTTTAACAAAGAAAATATAGCAGTCCCCCCTTGCCTGACGAATGATATGATCCCCAAGCCGTGCAGTCGCTGCACTAAGCACACACATGCGCACATTAGTGCCAGTTCCAGTTTGACTCTGAGTGGTGTGGTGGCTCCAGTATTTAATACCGTGTAATACGGTAAGTAATAAGTGGTACTGTGCTGCTAGGGTACAGCTCTCTTTGTGCCCCCTCAGTAAGTGGGGCAGTTTGTCTGTGTCTGTGTCAGCCCTTTTCGATGGTGAAGCGATGCTTGCTGAGACTGTTTCTCAGTTTTTTTTGCTCAGATAATCTGCCATATTGTTGTCACGACGGGGGCCTAATGACAAATAGGAGACGGTTGCAGGTTCTATAGTCATCACCATAGCAGTTTATTACAAAAAATGCAGAGTTCACAACAAAATCTCAACAACATAAAGACTATGGCCGGCACAGGACTGCAACATGAAACTATACGACCTTCAAAGGAACACAGAGATAACCGCGGGTTTGAGATCACAACCTAGAAACGAAAGCGGGCTTAATACCACAAAACAAACACATATCAGCTTAATCGCTGCTAACCGTGAAGAAAGCGGCCTTAACCGGAAAGCAGATACACTTCTCCCTAAAGCTGTAAACCGTAACGAAAGCGGACTTAACCGCCAACCAGATACACTTCAGCCTAATGCTGCAAACCGTAAAGAAAGCGGGGCTTATCGGCAAAACGTAGAACGCGCTCACACAACCCGATCGCGGCGCAAAGAACGCTAACCGTCACAACAGTCCGAAGGGAAGATTCCCACAAAAATGACCCGCGTCCTGAGAGGGCTAGGACCCTGCCTAAATACTCGTATGAACACCTGAACGTACTACTAATCAGGGTCCTAGCTTCTCCTTCAGGTGCTTCACAGTCAGTGGAGCACTGCTACAGTCCCTGTCCGGATCGCCCCCACGCGACCAGGAGTAGCACTTAACGTCCAAATCCCTGGCGATCCGTTACATATCCCCCCTCCTAAGGGGTTCGAGACGAAGCCAGGGATCCTTAAAAAATGGGCCCCTCGGACCCCAATCGTCCTGTCCGGGGGCTTCCTCTCCGGGCGCAGCTTTGGGAAAAAAGTGGCAACCCAACCGAAGACTGCAAATTAACCGAAGACTCTTCACCCACAAGGCTTCTAGGGAACTGATGACCCCATGCTGGTCCCCGCAAGAAAACAAGGCCTCTGGCAAGGCCTCTCTCAAACTCACGGCCTCCAGTATGAACCACTTCGGTGCAGGCACGGGACTCCTCTCTCTCGACATGGCCACTGGACCCGTTGCCCTCGGTACTGACACTGGAACACTCGCGCAAGTTGAAACGGAACTACCGGATGTACTAAGCTCATATATCAAGCCAACGTGTTCTGAACCGAGATGACCAGATACTAACGACTCAATGACAGGACCAGCGAGTTCAGATACACAAACATCTGACATTATCGACTCATTTACAGAGCTAGCCTGGTCTGAAACATAACCACAAAACGCTATCGGCTCAGTAACTGGACTGGCTTGTTCAGACACAAAACTGGACCCTATTGGTTCAACAACTGAGCTAACGGGTTCAGAAACTTTTACAGAGCTAGCGTGCTCGATAACACCTTGGCGAAAAGCTCCTGGCTCGATAGCTGAGCTAGCGAGCTCAGAAACCCCACGATGAGACACTGTCGGCTCTACAACTGAGCTAGTATGTTCATAAACTAGACAACAAGAAGCTATTGGCTCAATTACTGAGCTAGCTTGTTTAGAAACAGGACAATGAGAAGCCATCGGCTCAATAACTGAGCTGGCTTGTTCAAAAACAGGACCACAAGAAGCTATCGGCTATGTTACTGAGATAGCTTGTTCAGAAACATAACAAGACGCGTTCAGCTCCTTTACTGAGCTAACGCGTTCAGAGACACCGGAACGCAACGCTTTCAGCTCTTTTACTGAGTTAACGTGACCAGAATCAGGACTACAAGACGCTATCGGCTCCACCACTGAGCTAGCGTGTTCAAACAAAGGACAATGGAAAGCTACCGGCTCACTGACTGAACTAGCTTGTTCAAGAACAGGACGATAAGAAGCCATCGGCTTTATTATTGAGCTAGTCTGTTCCGAAACACAACAAAAAGACGCCTTTGGTTCAATAACAGAGCTAGCATGTTCCGAATCAAGAACATCCATAGCTACCAGCTCACATACTGAGTCCGTGTGGTCAGAATCACGAGTATCCACAGCAATCGGCTCAACCCCAGAACTAGTGTGGTCAGAAACAGGAACATCCACAGCTAGCAGTTCTTCTACTGAGCTAGTGTGGTCAAAAACACGATCATCCACAACTATCTGCTCTACTATTGAGCTAGTGTGGTCAGAAACACAATCATCCACAACTATTGGTTCAGATACGGAACTACTGTGGTTTGAATCACGAACATTCACCGCTAGCGGTTTAACTACAAAACTAGGGTGGTCAGAATAACATACATCCACAACTAGCGGCTCAAGTAATGAACTAGTGTGGTCTGATACTAAGCTAACAGGCTTCAACATAGGGTCAACGGACACTAGCGACTCATGTGCTGAGCTACGAGGCGCTACCGGCTCGCCAACAGAGCTACGGTGCACTGACTGCTCAGAAACATTGCGTACTGACCCAAAAGTTGAACTGTTGAGCCTTAATTGCTCGGGTATTGAGCTACAGGGTTGTAACTGCTCCTCTACAGAGCTAACCTGCTCAAAAACTGAGCTACTTACTCATCCTTGGAGCTTTTGAGCGTGGCGTGCTCAGATTCTGGACTGCGGGACATAGGCCTGTACCTGGCTAACCCCTGTCTGAAACTAATGAATGGGGAATCTAGCAACTGGCACACTAGAGGCCTACCGGGTACAGTACGAAAGCCGGTTAACAAAGACTCGCTACCCCCTGGCTTAGTCTGTGAAGGGAGACCAAACCTCTCCCAGAGTCTATCAAAAAACTGGACGCATGTGCCAGATTCCAGCTGGGAACAATTATTAAGTGCCCAAAACAGTGCTGGTCCAGACAAACACCAGTAAACAAAAACTACCCGCTCGTACTCAGAAAAAAACTGCCTTGATAGCGGAAGCAGCGGAAGTAGCGGAAGCACTGAACCAAAAAGTCCCCATATTTAAGAGGATCACCATCATACTCTTCAAGGAGGGGCACCCTGACAGACCGAATCAGGGTAACGTGATCACCTGCCGTCTCCATGGTTTGGCGGGTCATTATGTCATGACGGGGGCCTAATGGCAAATAGGAGACGGTTGCAGGTTCTATAGTCATCACCATAGCAGTTTATTACAAAAAATGCTCGCAACAAAATCTCAGCAACATAAAGACTATGGCCCACACGACCAGGAGTAACACTTAACGTCCAAATCCCTGGCGATCCGTTACAATTGTACTGTCTGTTTAGGGCCAGATAACACTGCATTTTAACTCTGGAGTAAAGTTATTGTTTTAACAGTTGGCTGAATAGTTTACTTCAGTGTTTGTGTAATTAATGTATATAAGCCTAATTCTGCCCTGAATGCATTGTTTGTGGTGTTTCTGTGCTCCTTTAAAAGTTTTGCAAATCTCCACATGCATAGTCTCAGTTGGATGTTTTTCCCACTTTGGTATGTGTAAGTGGGCCCCACACTTCACTGCCATACAGGGCAATTGGTTCAATAACTGATTGAAATATTTTGAGCCGAATTCAGATTGGAATTTCTACCAGTGTTTGTTGCTTTATGCCATAGAAAAATCGCTGTGTGCTTTTTCACTTAGTTCACTCACTGCCAGGTTGTGGTTTTCTTAGGATATCAACTGTAGTCCTAGGTAAATATCATTTTTGGAATGTTCAGTTTCATGTAGACCTAATCTAAATGATGGTTTTATTCCCTGAGAAGTGGATCATTTTTGGAATATGAAAGTTTTTGTCTTTTTGAGGTTGACTGTCAGGGCCCTAGGCTCACAGCACTACTGTGCAGGCCCAGGTTCTGCCATAGACCCTGAGCAGTGGAGGACAGCAGGACCAGGTGATCTGCATACAATTGAAGTGTGATCTCCGAGTCATCTATAGTGAGGCACTGGCCGTACATGTATATGTGTAACTGTATACAGTGGGGCAAAAAAGGATTTAGTCAGCCACTGATTGTGCAAGTTCTCCTACTTAGAAAGATGAGAGAGGTCTGTAACTTTCATCATAGGTACACTTCAACTATGAGAGACAAAATGAGAAAAAAGATCCAGGAAATCACATTGTAGGATTTTTAAAGAATTTAATTGTAAAATCATGATGGAAATTAAGTATTGGGTCACCCACTAACAAGCAAGATTTCTGGCTCTCACAGACCTGTAACTTCTTCTTTAAGAAGCTCTTCAGTCCTCCACTCGTTATCTGTATTAATGGCACCAGTTTTACCTCGTTATCTGTATAAAAGAATCTGGGAAAAGAGAATCAACAATAGGCAAGCAGGTTGGTGTGAATAAATCAACTGTGGGAGCAATTGTAAGACAATGGAAGACATACAAGACCACGGATAATCTCCCTCGATCTGGGGCTCCATGCAAGATCTCATCCCGTGGGGTCAAAATGATCATGAGAACAGTGAGCAGAAATCCCAGAACCACACAGAGGGACCTGATGAATGACCTGCAGAGAGCTGGGACCAAAGTAACAAAGGCTACCATCAGTAACACATTACGCCGAGAGGGACTCATATCCTGCAGTGCCAGGCGTGTCCCCCTGCTTAAGCCAGTACATGTCCAGGCCCATCTGAAGTTTTGCCAGGAGAGCATATGGATGATCCAGAAGAGTATTGGGAGAATATCATGTGGTCAGATGAAAACCCACAATAGAACTTTTTGGTAAAAACTCAACTCATCATGTTTGGAAGAACGCTGAGTTGCATCCCAAGAACACCATACCTTACTGTGAAGCATGGTGGTGGAAAACATCATGCTTTGGGGCTGTTGTTTCTGCAAAGGGGACAGGACGACTGATCCGTGTTTAAGGGAAGAATGAACGAGGCCATATATCATGAGATTTCCATCATGAGAGCATTGAAGATGGAACTGGCTGGGTCTTCCCAGCAAATGACAATGATACCCAAACACACTGCTTGGGCAATGAAAGGAGTGGCTCCATAAAAAGCATTTCAAGGTCTTGGAGTGGCCTAGCCAGTCTCCAGACCTCAAACCCCATAGAAAATTTGTGTGGAGGGGAGTTGAAAGTCTGTGTTGCCCAGTGACAGCCCCAAAACATCACTGCTCTAGAGGAGATCTGTATGGAGGAATGGGCCAAAATACAAAATACAAAATACAGTGTGGGCAAACCTGGTGAAGACTTACAGGAAACGTTTGTGAAAGGTTACAGGAAAGGTTATGTGACAAAGTATTGAGTTGAACTTTTGTTATTGACCAAATACTTATTTTCCACCATAATTTACAATTAAATTCTTTAAAAATCCTACAATGTGATTTCCTGGATTTGTTTTCTTATTTTGTTGCTCATAGTTGAAGTGTACCTATGATTACAGTTCTCTCTCATCTTTCTTGCACAATCAGTGGCTGACTAAATACTTTTTTGCCCCACTGTATGTGTACATGTATGTATATACACATTATGTATACCTTGCCAGTACTGGATTGGACCAGTTTTTTGCCTTCAGAACTGCTTTAACTCATTGTCACATAGGTTCATCAAGGTGCTGGAAACATTCCTCAGAGATTTTGGTCCATATTTACATGATAGCATCACACATTTGCTGCAGATTTGTCAGCTGTACACCTCTGATGTGAATCTCCCATTCCACCAAAACCCAAAGGTGGAATTACTGGATCGAGGTCTGGTGACTGTGGAGTCCATTTGATTACAGTGAACTCATTGTTATGTTCAACAATCCAGTTTGAGATTATTTGAGATTTGTGATATGGTGCTGTTACCTTCCTGGAAGCAGCCCATCAGAAGATGGTACACTGTGGTCATTAAAGAGATGGAAATGAACAGCAACATGGCTTAGGTTGGCTGAGTTGGTAGTAAGGGGCCCAAAGTGTACCAAGAATATCACCCACACCATTACACCACCACAACCAACTTGAACTGTTGATACAACGCAGGATGTGTTCATGCTTTCATGTTGTTTAATGAACATGAATCAAATTTTGACCCTACAATATGAATATCGCAGCAAAAATCATGACTCATCAGACCAGGCAATGTTTTTCCATCTTCATCTTCTTTTGTCCAATTTTTGCTGAGCCCATACAAATTGAAGTCTAAGTTACCCCTGGTCTTAGCTGACAGGACTGGCACCCGGTGTGATCTTCTGCTGTTGTAGCCCATCTGCTTCAAGGTTCGATGCGTTGTGAATTCAGAGATGCTCTTCTTCATACCTTGGTTATAACGAGTGGTTAGTGGTCTCTGTCAACCCGCACCATTCTGCCCATTCTCCTCTGACCTCTGGCATCAACAAGCCATTTTTCTCCCAGACAACTGCTGCTCACTGGATATTTTCTCTTTGTCTGTCCATTCTCTGTAAACCCTAGATATGGCTGTGTGTGAAAAGCCTTATTGAAGCTTATACAACAGGCAAATATTTAATAATTATTATTATTATTAAAATTACTCTCTGGCTCTTTCTGTCTGTCTCTCTCTTTCTCTGTCCATTTCTGGATCAGATCTGGATGAATGTTCCACTAAACAGCATAACTGCCAGTTCCATTGTGTAAACACCATCGGTGGATTCACCTGCAAATGTCCTCCAGGGTTTACACAGCATCACTCGGCCTGCATCGGTAACACATACAGCCTGCATCAGTATGTGTGTGAAAACAAGTGTTCGTGCATGACTGGAATATTTCCCTTTGAGTGATTTTAAAGGAATGTAACATTTTGTCATTTACCTGCTGCTTCATAGCCTGTCAATATCTCATACACACACGTACAAATAATCTGATCATAGTCGGATTTCTGCAGTTATTTGATTATTCAAGTGGTCTAGAAATCAGATTAAATAATCCGATAAAGAGAGCTGGATTTTATTTCAGTAATCTGATTTCTCATAGCTATACCAGTTACCCAATTTCAATCTGATTTGGTGGTCTGCACATGTGCACAGAGCAGTTAGAGAAAAAAAAAAGGTTGCCAGGTCCACTTTTTCTTAGAGATTTCACTTCTTTGGGGCGTATTTAAATAGACGAAGTGGGGAATTCTCTCATGGCATCTGGCGACCCTGGAATTCAACACAGTAGAAAGTAGAATCCCATTATTGCCTGGATAATTGCAAACCCAGAAGTTTCCCTTTAAATGATTACTCAAGTGCATGTAAACTCCTTGATCGCATTACTGAGAAAATCATATTATTATGTGCATGTATACGCACTCATTGTTTGTGTGTGTTTGTTATTATTATTTGAAGATAATAATGAGTGTACATCTGCACCTGGTCTCTGCGGTCCTAACGGAGCATGTCAGAACAGTCCGGGAAGCTTCAGCTGTGAATGTCAGAGAGGATTCTCACTGGATCCAACTGGCCATCGCTGTGAAGGTCTCACATAGCTACACACACATACATGCACGCTAATGTTTTGTACACTTTCATAACGGGTAAATTTACTGTTTTATTGTCTCTGCGTGTGACAGACGTTGATGAGTGTGATGGGGAACATCGTTGTAACCACGGCTGTCAGAATATGATTGGTGGGTTCAGGTGTGGCTGCCCACATGGCTTTGTACAACACTACCAGTGGAACCAGTGTGTAGGTAAGATATACAAGAACTGAAAAGATAAATCAATAAAACCACCCAAAGATTGAATAACATATAATGTTGATCTATCTGGTTCCAAAAGTGCATGGTAAGCACTGGGATATAATTGATGGTAAGTGAACAGTCAGTTCTCACAGTTTACATGCTGGATGTGGGAAAAATGTTCAGGAGTAAAGACTTGAGCCACTTTAACAAGACACAAATTGTAAACAAATCAACTAAGTTGAAGCATCTCCTAAATAACAAGGCTTGGGGTTGTGCTCCCAGTCACTAGGGCACAGGTACTCATCATGTGAGCCTGAGGAGGGACAAACCACCAACATCACTCCACCAAAAATCCTGTTTTCTATTCCATCATGTGTCCGGTCTGGTATGTGTGAAAAGCTAGTGAAGGGAGTGTGAGAATATCTGAGTAATTAGGGAACATTAATTGGATGTGTATCCCTTACCTAAACATTGTTATAATTCAAGATTAAAGATCATTTGTCACATGTGCATTTGTGGCTCTTACAAAAGTACAGTGAAATGTAGAGCGACTGCTCTGAGACTGCAAGAGAAAAAAATAGATAAGGAGAATAAACTTAGAAACAATGATAATAAAAAAAAAAAAAAAGTAAGATACAATAAAGTGAAATAATAACAATAGCATAAACATATACATGTACGTATGTGTGTGCGTGTGTGTGTGTGTGTGTATATATATATATATATATATATATATATATATATATATATATATGTATATGTATGTGTATGTATGTATGTGTCACGCCCCCTTCCAGCGCCGCTCCCGATTCACGCAACCTGCCTCGCTCTTCCTCACCCGCCTACTGATCACCTGCACCTGTTCCACATTCCGACCTACCCTCCATACCGCATATAAACACCACTCAGTCACTAACACTCCGCTACACAACAAGGTATCAACCTCGTTACATAGCTCCTCTGTCAAACCTGCTAATAAAAGCCTTCTTTCGTACTGCCTACGTCTGTCTCCTACCTCCAGTCGGCATTACAGTTTGTGTAGCCTGAAACATGGAGACAGCAGTTAGTGGTGCTGACCCTACCTTGACCACAGCGGAGCAGCTCGCCGAACTCCGCTCTCAGCTCCAGGAAGTGGCTCAAGCGGTTTCCCTGTTGGCGGACAACCAGCGATCGCTCAACACGCTGGTTCCCTCTGTTAGCGAGCTCACTCAACGCGTGTCACAGCTAACGCCGCCTGGTGCCGCCCGGTGCCTTCGGCCTCAGTTCCGCTTCCTCCCAGCCCACCACGAGTACCGCACGCCGCTTACAGAATCGCCCTACCGGGGACATATGACGGCGATCCAGAACGCTGTGAGGGCTTCCTTCTCCAGTGCGATCTGTACTTCGCTCACTCACCGCCGGAATCCGACGCAGCCCGCATCGCCTTGGTAGTCTCCCTCCTCTCCGGTCGAGCCTTGGATTGGGCCACCGCCATTTGGACCCAACAAGGTGAGGAGGCCCGCGATTACGGGCGCTTTCTGACTGCTTTCCGCTCTGTGTTCCAGCATCCTCGCGAGGGAAGGTCCACTGGAGACGTCTTGCTCACTCTATGTCAGGGTCGTCGCTCTGCCGCCGACTACAGTCTTCGCTTCCGCACGCTGGCGGCTCAAAGTGGATGGAACACTCCTGCTCTGCTCTCCGCTTTCCATCAAGGCCTGTGTCCCAATCTCAGGAGAGAACTGGCCGGGCGTGACCTCAACCTGTCTCTGGAGGAGCTCATCACCCTCACCATCTGCCTGGACCAGCTCTTCGTTTCTCGGTTTGCCTCCGCTACTCGTCCCGCTCCCCGGGCCTCCTCTTCTGACTCCCGTGATCCCTCACCTCCAGCGGAACCTATAGAGCTTGCTCGCACGCACCTGTCCTCCAAGGAACACTGTCGCCGCTTTGAGCAGGGCCTCTGCTGTTACTGCGGCTCGGATCGCCTTCTCCGTCCCGCCTGTGACCTCGCTCCGCCCGCTGGACTAAACCACACGCGTGCCAGGGATCCGGCACGCACACCCCGGGTGACTCGACTCCCTCTTGACTCCTCATTCACTCTGCCGGTCCTCTTGCGGCTAGCTCACACTGACGTCTCTCTCGTAGCGCTGATCGACTCCGGCGCCCAGGGGAATTTCATCTCCGACCACCTTGTCACCAAATGGAAGATCCCCTGCTCTACACTCCCGGCCGGACGCCGGATCACAGCAGCCGACGGTCGTCCGCTTGGACCAGGACTGCTCACTCGCATCACAGCTCCTCTCTGCCTGCTTACCAGCGCCATCCACCAGGAGTCTATCTCTCTGCTTCCAGTGAGCTCTCTCACCTACCCCATCATTCTGGGGCTTCCCTGGCTTCCCTGGGGCTTCCTCTCATCTCATGGTCTACCCGCGAGCTCATTCGCTGGTCACCGTGGTGCCAAGACCATTGCCCTGGCTGTCCTCCCCCACCCCTCTTGCCATGTCAACTCTCTCTCTCCCCGCTCTCAGAACCCGCATCTCTTCCGACAAACGTGCCCGACAACACAGATCTGGCCTCGATTCTTCTCGCGTCGGGCTCGCCTCCTCCTCTTCCTCCGCATCGCTCCTCACGACGTGCTATCGACCTTATTCCGGGCGCACCGCTACCCAAGTCTCGTCTGTATCCTCTCTCGGCGACCAAAGAACAATCCATGTCGGAATATATCACTGAGTACCTTGAACTCGGCTTCATCCGTCCGTCCACCTCCCCCGTCTCGGCGGTGTTCTTCTTCGTGCCCAAGTGGGACGTCGGCCTTAGGCCCTGCATAGACTACCAACTCAACCAAATCACCCGTAGGTACACCTATCCGCTCCCGCTGGTGCCCTCATCCCTCGAAGAGGTCCGCACAGCCCGCTGGTACACCAAATTGGACCTTAGGAACGCATACAACCTGGTCCGTGTGAGAGAGGGCGACGAGTGGAAGACCGCCTTCAGCACTAGCACTGGCCACTACGAGTACCTGGTGATGCCCTTCGGCCTGGCAAACGCGCCGTTGTTCTTCCAGGCATTCATCAACGACGTGCTCCGGGACATGTTGGGTCGCTTCGGTATTGTCTACCTAGACGACATCCTGGTTTACTCATCGGATTTTGCCACTCACATCTCCCACGTCCGCCAGGTACTCGAGAGGCTCCAGCTCCACCATCTCCGTGTGAAGGCAGAAAAATGTGAGTTCCACTCCCAGTCTGTGCGTTATCTGGGCTACATGATCTCCCCCTCCGGGGTCGCTATGGACGACTCCAAGCTCTCCGCCGTCCTCTCCTGGCCCACACCAACCTCCATCAAGCAGCTACAGCGTTTCCTGGGTTTCGCGAACTGCTATCGCCGCTTCATCAGGAACTCAGCCGCATGGTGGCGCCCTCTCACCGCGCTTCTGCAGGGCAAACCCCACTCTCTCCGTTGGTCTCAGGAATCCGAGCAGGCCTTCTGCGCGCTCAAAGTCGCCTTCACCCGCACTCCCGTCCTGGGACATCCCGACCCGGAACGCCCCTTCGTCTTGGAGGTCGACGTTTCGTCCGTGGGGGTAGGTGCCGTCCTCTCTCAGCGTCTCGGAGATCCGCCCAAGTTGCGTCCGGTTGCCTTCTTTTTGCATAAACTCACCCCTGCCGAGCGCAACTACGACGTGGGGGACCGCGAACTGCTGGCCATCAAGCTGGCTCTGGAGGAATGGAGGCACTGGCTTGAGGGCTCCAAACACCCCTTCACGATTCTCACCGATCACAAAAACCTGGAATACCTCCGTTCAGCCAAGCGCCTCAACGCTCGTCAGGCTCATTGGTCTCTCTTCTTTTCCCGCTTCTCGTTCTCTATCACCTACCGCCCTGGGACAAAGAACGCCAAGGCTGACACTCTGTCCCGCAGCCTCGACCTCGAGCCGGCTGCCCCGGAGACACCCACGCCCATCCTCCCAGCCTCTTGCACCATCGACGCCATCACCTGGGACTTCGAGCGCGAACTGGACGACAGGCTTTCCCAAACACGCATTCCGCCCAAATGCCCGCCGGACAAGATGTTCGTACCCCCTGGTCTCCGCGACTGCCTCCTCGCCTGGGCTCACCTCTCTCTGTGTTCTGGCCATCCCGGGGAGACCCGCACCCACCAGCTCCTGACAGCACGTTACTGGTGGGACAATATGTGCAGGGACATGCACCGTTTTGAGTCATCCTGCAGCATGTGCGCACAGGCCAAGACTCCTCGCACTCTCCCCTCGGGCCTGCTTCATCCTCTGCCCGTGCCGCAACGACCCTGGTCACACATAGCGCTCGATTTTGTCACAGATCTACCTCCCTCCCATGGGTTCACTGCCATTCTCTCCGTGGTCGACCGCTTCTCCTGCGCCCAAGAATCCCTCCGCACTTCAGACAGCGGAACTGCTGTTGGAGCACGTCTTCCGCAGTTTCGGCATCCCGAAGGACGTCCTTTCAGACCGCGGACCTCAGTTCTCCTCAGCGGTGTGGTGCGCTTTCGTGGCCAAGTTGGGCGCCTCCGTCAGCCTTTACTTAGGTTACCATCCTCAAACCAACGGCCAATGTGAGCGAGTCAACCAGGAACTAAAGAAATTCCTCCGTTGCTACTGCCTCCACAACCCGCACGACTGGGCTCAGTTTCTCCCTTGGGCCGAAATAGCCCAGAACTCCCTCAGGCACTCCTCCACCGGCCTCACGCCGTTCCAGTGCGTGCTGGGCTTCCAGCCCCCTTTTGTGCCCTGGGGATTCCTCGGCCCTCCAATTCCCCGTCCGTCACGACTGATTCAATCGCAGTCCAGGTCCACTCAACATCGACAAGGCCACCGCCGATACAGAGACACGCGTGACGCTGCACCGGGGGGGGGGGGGCCGCGCCGGCGTGGCGGGCGGCACCCCCCCCTACCAACCAGGATAACCGTGTCTGGGCGGTCGACCGGGGACTGCGCAACTCACAGGGAAAGTACCCCCTTTCCTCTCCTCGCTTTCGTACTTATAAAAATACACACCGTGTTAACCGACGATTTTTTTTACCTATCGTTTTAAAACTGCCTGCATTTACGGCAGCTCTCCTCTCTCTCCAACATTCCATGGTGGTGCATCTGAAACCCTGGGTCCCCCGCCCACTGGCGTAGTCCTCACCGTCTGACATTCCTCCGCCCGCTGACCTGCTGGAGGCTTCCACCTACACGGTCTGGCCCTCCTGGACTCTTCGCCGGCGCGGCGCGCGTCCTCCAGTACCTGGTTGAGTTGGAAAGGGCTAATAGCTAAACGGCGTTGCGAGGAGAATGCGGGTGGACGCAACGGCCGTCCGCTGTGGATCCCCTCCTTTGCCCAGGAATTCCCGCCGCCCGATCCCGACGACCGGCGCCCAGGCCGCGCGGTCGCCCACACAAGTCCTCCTCGCTCCCCTGGTCCCTCTCCGACTCCTTCCAGCGTCTCCCCTGGCCGGCACGAGTCCTTCGGGGGGGTACTGCCACACCCCTTTCCAGCGCCGCTCCCGATTCACGCAACCTGCCTCGCTCTTCCTCACCCGCCTACTGATCACCCTGCACCTGTTCCACATTCCGACCTACCCTCCATACTGCAATAAACACCCCTCAGTTACCTACACTTTCCGCTACACACAAGGTATCCACCTCGTTACATAGCTCCTCTGTCAGACCTCTATAACACCTTCTTTCGTACTCCACTGCCTGCTTCTGTCTCCTACCGCCAGTCGGGCGTTTACCGTATTGTGTAATTTATACTTCTTTGCCCCACTGTCTACTGTGTTTTATATATAATAATATAATATATACACACACATTATACAGTATATATACAGTAATACAGTGGGGCAAAAAAGTATTTAGTCAGCCACTGATTGTGCAAGTTCTCCTACTTAGAAAAATGAGAGAGGTCTGTAATTTTCATCATAGGTACACTTCATCTATGACAGACAAAATGAGAAAAAAAATCCAGGAAATCACATTGTAGGATTTCTAAAGAATTTAATTGTCAATAATGATGGAAAATAAATATTTGGTCACCCACAAACAAGCAAGATTTCTGGCTCTCATAGACCTGTAACAACTTCTTTAAGAAGCTCTTCTGTCCTCCACTCGTTACCTGTATTAATGGCACCTGTTTGACCTCGTTATCTGTATGAAAGACACCTGTCCACAGCCTCAAACAGTCAGACTCCAGACTCAACTATGGCCAAGACCAAAGAGCTGTCGAAGGACACCAGGAAGAAAATTGTAGACCTGCACCAGGCTGGGAAGGGTGAATCTACAATAGACAAGCAGGTTGGTGTGAATAAATCAACTATGGGAGCAATTGTAAGACATACAAGACCATTGATAATATCCCTTGATCTGGGGCTACACGCAAGACCTCATCCCGTGGGGTCAAACTGATAATGAGAACGATGAGCAAAATTCCCAGAACTACACGGAGGGACCTGATGAATGACCTGCAGAGAGCTGGGTTCAACGTAACAAGGCTACCATCAGTAACACACTACGCCAAGAGAGACTCAGATCCTGCAGTGCCAGGCATGCCCCCCTGCTTAAGCCAGTACATGTCCAGGCCTGTCTGAAGTTTGCCAGAGAGCATATAGATGATCCAGAAGATGATTGGGAGAAGACCATATGGTCAGATGAAACCAAAATAGAACTTTTTGGTAAAAACTCAACTGGAGGAAAAAGGATGCTGTGAAGCATGGGAGTGGAAACATCATGTTTTGGGGTTGTTTTTCTGCAGAGGGAAGAATGAACGGGGCCATGTATCGTGAGATTTTAAGCCAAAACCTCCTTCCATCAGTGAGGGCATTGAAGATGGAACGTTTCTGGGTCTTCCAGCATGACAATGATCCAAACACACTGCTCGGGCAACGAAGGAGTGGCTCCATAAAAAGCATTTCAAGGTCCTGGAGTGGCCTAGGCAGTCTCCAGACCTCAACCCCATAGAAAATTTGTGGAGGGAGTTGAACGTCCGTGTTGCCACAAAACATCATTGCTCTAGAGGAGATCTGCATGGAGGAATGGGCCAAAATACCAGCTACAGTTTGTGCAAACCTGCTGAAGACTTACAGGAAATGTTTGACCTCTGTCATTGCCAACAAAGGTTATGTTACAAAGTATCGTGTTGAACCAAATTTATTGACCAAATACTTATTTTCCACCATAATTTACAATTAAATTCTTTAAAAATCCTACAATGTGATTTCCTGGATTTGTTTTTTCTCATTTTGTCTCTCATAATTGAAGGGAACTATGATGAAAATTACAGTTCTCTCATCTTTCTATGTAGGAGAACTTGCACAATCAGTGGCAGACTAAAAGCTTTTTTGCCCCACTGTAATACTGTTTACTGTCTGTAATAATGCAGTTTTATCTTCCATAAAACAGAAGTATCAGTTGTTTCAGTCACTAATCAATCACTTGTCTTTACAGAGGTATATCTGACAAACTCAGTTTTCTTGTGAGAATACCCTTTATATTTACTTTACAGTAGCATAAAAAAAACATGTGACTATAATGTCTGGTCAATGTCCATTTCGGTCAGCATCCTGACAAAAGGCAACCATAACCCATAACCCTCCACATTTAACTGGGCTTTTGACAAGCTATAGTACAATAATAAGAAGAAAAACATCTGAAAGCACATTCACTCTAATCTACACGTTGTGTGTGTGTTTGTGTCTGTGGGGGGCATTGTGTAGATGAGAACGAGTGTCAGAACGGGGAGGTGTGTGGTGGCGCCTCATGTCACAACACACTGGGCAGTTTCAGGTGTGTGTGTCCAAGCGGCTTTGCCTTCACACAGAGAAGTGGAGCATGTGAGGATGTCAATGAGTGTTCGTCCCCTCAGAACCCCTGCACCCATGGCTGCTCCAACACCGACGGGGGCTTCCTGTGTGTGTGTCCATCTGGGTACTACAGAGCCGGCCAGGGGTGAGGGACATATGCGCGCGCACACACACACACACACCCACACACACACGCGCATGCAAATAGAGAAACCTATAGCACAAGGAGTAAATTTACCATTTATTTTTTGGTGTGCTTACACATATGTACAGTAGTATATAACAAGGTATGTTTGTGTAGGCACTGTGTATCAGGCATTGGTTTCGGCAGCAGCAGCCATTCCTCTGCAGAAGGAGAGGAGAATGCTCTCTCCCCTGAAGCGTGTTATGAGTGTAAAATCAATGGTTTCCCCAAAAAAGGAAGGAAACGGAGAAGCAGCAATGCTACAGAGGAACAGAACACACAGGTACCCACCGCCCCCTACTGGATAGTACTATATAGCTCTAAAACTGCATGCAATGCAGTGAAAGGTCGGGTAGTGTAAAAAGTACATACCGTAGTAGTAAAAATATCATTTTTCAGCATTTTAAGTGTCTACATTGCAAGAGATTGAAAATGATTGGCATATATCATGCAGATATTTATAAAGTTATAACTTTATATGAGCTGCAGCACATTAAGTTTTATATTTTTTAATTTACAACCCCGAATCAGGAAAAAAGTTGGGACAGTATGGAAAATGCAAATAAAACAGTATGCAGTGTTTCTTACATTTACTTTGACTTTTATTTAATAGCAGACAGTATGAACCCAACAGGTGATTATAATCATGATTTGGTACAAAAGAAGTATCCACGAAAGGCTGAGTTTTTGAGGAGTAGAGATGGGCCGAGGATCTTCAGTTATGTGAGAAAATTAATGAAATGTTTTAAAACAATGTTCCTCAAAGAAAGACTGGAAGGGATTTACATAATCCTAACTTTTTCTGATTTGGCTTGTTTTGTGTTGTCTTGTGGAAAAATGCCTAAACGTCCCTGTGCCTTGAAGGTAGCTTATGTTGCTCTAAAATCTTAATGTACTTTTCTGCATTAATGCTGCCATCACAGAAGTGTAAATGACCTTTACCAAGGGCACTGCCCCAACCCCATACCATGACAGAGCCTGGCTTTTGGATTTGTTGCTGACAAAAGTCTGGATGGTCCTTTTCTTCTTTGTTCTGGAGCACACAATGTCCATTTCATCCAAAAAAGATCTGCTTCCTGATGCAGTGCTGTCTGAGGGATCAGAGCTCACGCCTCTTCAGTTTAGGTTTACGCCCTTGCAATTTATGATCTGAAATTCTCTCACGTTTCCTTGTATTGTTTAATGATATTATGCGCTGTAAAGGGAGAAATGTGAAAATCCTTTCCCATCTTTCTTTGAGGAACACTGTTTTTAAACATTTCAATAATTTTCTCACCTTTAATGAACCCTTGGGTGGCTTAGATGTTATATGTAAGAATTAAACTAAGGTAAGTAATTAATAAGTTTATTGTAATAGTTTAAATAAGACAGAAACTAAATAAATATTAAAAGAGAGAACACATTTAAATGTAATAATTAAAATAAAGTATAATAATATGTAGAATAATATTTTAGAGTAAATATAATATCATGATTGTAAAGGTTTCACAAACTTTCAAGCACCACTGTGAAGAAAGAAAAAAATTGCATTTTCCATACAGTGCCAACTCTTGTCTTATATGCTATAGTTTTATATTCTCTATTTTCTTATACTCTTCATGATATTATATTTACTCTAAAATATTATTCTACATATTATTATACTTTATTTTAATTGTTACATTTAAATGTGTTCTCTCTGTTAATATTTATTTAGCTTCTGTTTATTTAAACTATTACAATAAACTTATTAATTACATACCTTAGTTTAATTCTTACACCTAAGCCACCCAAAGGGAATGGGTCTTTTTGAGTTGGCTTTTTTGAGTCTTGATCCTCCCAAGGTTTCTTCCTTAAAATGTTTATGGGGTTTTCCTTGCCACTGTCGCCCTAGGCTTGTTCTATTTGTGGGAGGCGCAAATCTTCTGGAAGCTCAGTTATCACTAATCACACAGTTATAGGTGTCTTAACAGATTCCCAGAATATATTTTGTTTTCTTCTAAAGTTGTGACATTTGTATAATAAATTTCCAGTTACTTATATAATAAATAATCCCTTAAACCCCTCTTTTTTTGTCTCGCTTTCAGTTGGAACAGGATGGGTTTGGCATGGACAGCGTGGACATTAATGACATCATCCGCTTCAACCTGAGTATCGGCGAGCTGAGCACTAAAGATCACATCCTTGAGTTCCTCCCGGCTCTGTCTGCGCTCGAGAACCACGTCCGCTACGCCATCGAGCTCGGCAACGATGCCGGCCTGTTCAAACTGAACCGGCGCGACGGGGTCAGCTTCCTACACTTGGCCAAGAACAAGCACCACCTGCTGCAGCCCGGAGCGTACCACTTGCAGATCAGCGGCGTACCCATGTACGCAGAGAAGCAGCTGGAGGCATTGGAGGACGAGAATGATAAAGACTACCTCAGTGGAGAGCTGGGAGAGACGCTACGCGTTAAAGTGCAGATCAGTCTGCATTAGGCTAAAGAGAACTTGCTCCATATCAGATACACCATGTCTACTACAGATCACATCTATTATCATATCACTACAACCTTTCAATTGAGCTGCAGCGTCTCTCTCTCTCTCTCTCTCTCTCTCTCTCTCTCTCTCTCTGTCTCTCTCTCTCACACACACACACACACACACACACACAAACAGGGGCTGCGTACCGATCCTGTTTCCAGGACACACTTGTCCATTTGTTAGCAAGTGTGTCGCTTCTTTCACAGCATATAGAGTCTGGTGCTTTCATTAATCAGCAAGGCTTAATTACTCCATTCAGTTTTCTGTTATTATTTCTTTAGCGCTTTGAATGAAACACATACAGATCCCAAATGATCAGCCAGACGAGACCAGACAGAGGTAAGAAAGTACAAACTCTGAAAGGAACCAGGTTTCGAAATTAACTAAATTAATTCGAAATTAAGTCCTTGTATTGTAACCTGAGCAGTATTACAAGTACAGTTTTTTCCCATTTAATCTCAGTATCTCAGGCTCTGGCGTCTGTCCCCACAGAACACAGGGTGCAAATGTATTCCCTGGATGGGATGCCAGTCCATCACAGGACTCACTATTGGGTCTCCCCTGCTATTTTAATGCCATATGTGCCCAATTGCTCCTAACAAGGAGTTTAAATAGCTGGGATTTGGGCTTGGTCGGAGGAGTGAGAGGGATTGATAAAGTATGAAGAACACTTAATCATAGTGTTAACAGAACTGAGACGGTAATTAAAACACTGTTTGTTTGGCTATCCTGTGCCAGTCAGTGCAGACATGTTCAGTTTGAGCAGCAGCAGTTCAACAGACGTTAGACTTTAGATGCAGGATCTGCTGTCACTGCTCAATAATAACATTATTTTGTTTAAAATAAAAAATAAATAAGTAAAACCTTTCGTCCCACTTCTAAAACATACAAGTAGGTGGATTAGTGACACCATGGTGGTTCAAATAAGTGGTCAAGTGATGCCCTGATGCCTTGCTTTAATAAAGTTTCCAGGTTTAGTGCAAAAGATCAGGGATAGAAATAAAACTCTCCGATGGGACTTCCCTTTTTGATGTTTCTCTCATATGAGGAAAACAAGGCCAAGTAGACAAGGGTGCAATTTCAACAGTACTGGAACACAGCCATGAACACTAAGCTAAACAGACTGAATAAGCTGTGTTAACGAACTGGACTGAACCAAAGCTTATCAAATTCTTCTAACAACCCCACACCTTTTGAAACATTTTAATTAACACAGCTTAGAATCTGTGGCAGAACGGAGCACACCCCAAGCAAAGTGGATCAGGTTTAACGAGCTCCAACTAATCGAGTAGGTTAAGCAGGAAATGTTGTATTTCAGTTTGGGTCCCACAAAGAAGGTTTGTACTGAAAGAGGAAGGTTCGTGTAAAAAATGGGGCTGCAGCCTTCAATTCCGCTTCTATCATTTCCACATCTCTTTTTTTACGGATTAGCTCAGAGTTTTAATCGTATTTACTGGTGCTAGATTTCTGAACGCACTACAAACCCGTAACGGCTTTCGCTCCCTCGTTACTGTAACCATGCCTCGTTTAACCTGGGAATCCTTTAGAAACGCATGTATCCTGCCCTGAACTGGAGGGGTCGCAATGGTGCTCATTATAAAGACCAACTACTTGTATTGTTATGTTGTGTAACTGTGTACATTTCACATACAACTACTGCACTGAGGCCCCGAGGCCCAAACACACCCTCGCAATACAGTCAGTGCCTTCAAACGCTCGACATCAGCAGCGTCCTGTGTTCACATCTGTGAGGAGTTTGGGTGTACAACCACAATAAAAATATTTTTGGTGTTAAAGGGGCGCACGAGTGAATCCTTTATTTCTCACCGAGTCTCTAATCCAGCGTTTTTAAACAGTTATTCTTTGCTGGATGATTTTTCTGTTCATAAGATGCGCAGTAGGGATGGGTTATTTTTAAGAGAGCTACCTAAACTCTGCTATAACTTCAACTGTAAACCAAGACAGTTGCAGACAGTATGAACCCGAGATATTTCAGGTTTTTTCTGGTCAACTTAATTTCATTTGTTAACAAGCATATATTCCTGCATTTCAAACCTGCAACACTTTCCAAAAAGTTAGGATGGGGCAATTTAGGGCTAGTAATGAGGTTAAGAAAACCCTAAATAATAGTGTGATTTCAAACAGGTGATGTCAGGTGATTGTAATCATGATTTGATACAAAAGCAGCCTCCACAAATGCCTGAGTTTTGAGGAGCAAAGATGGGCAGATGATCTCCACTTTGTCAACAAATGCATGAGAAAATTATTGAAATGCTTCAAAACAATGTTCCTCAAAGAGATTTTAATGGATTTATTTATTTCTTCCTCTACGGTGCATAATATTAGATGATTCAAGGAAACTGGAGGAATTTCAGTCTGTAATGCTTTCACAAATGCCACTTAAAATTTTACTGTGTAAGAAGCCTTATATCAACCACGTACAGAGGTGGTGTCAACTTCTCTGAACTTGAAGGCACCTGGAATGGAGCATCACAAGTAAACGTGTATTGTGGTGAGACGAACCAGTATTCCAAATTTCTTCAGTTTTTTGAAGAAATGGATTCCATGTGCTCCAGACCAAACTTGAAAAGGTCCATCCAGACTGTTATCAGCAACAAGTCCAAAAGCAAGGGTTTGTCATGGTATGGGGTTGGGTCATGGTAAAGTCATTTTCAGTTATGTGATGGCAGCATTAATGCAGAAATGTACATTGAGATTTTAGAGCATTATATGCTGCCTTCAAGACGACATCTTTCACAGGGATGTCCATGCATTTTTCAACAAATCCAATTCAAAACCACAAGCTGCACACATTACAAAGGCATGGTTGTGAACTGAAGGGGGTTCCTCCAGCAGTCCTGACCTGTCCCCAACAGACTGTGTGGAGAATTTTAAACAAAAAATGTGAGAACGACAGTGCGTACTGTTGTACATCTTAAGACGTGTGTGCAGGAAGAGTTTGGCAAAATAACACCTGAAACACTACATCACTTGGTATCCTCTGTGCGAAAACGTCTTTTAAGTGTTGTGAGGAGAAATGGCTCACAGTGCAAAGTGGTAATTGCTTTACCGTCCCAACTTTTTTTTGGAATGTGTTGTAGGCCTGAAATGCAGGAATGGATAGTTATTAACAAATGAAATTATGTTGATCAGACAGAACATGAAATATCTCAGGTTCATACTGTCTGCAATGAAATAAAAGTCAAAGTAAATGTAAGAAACCTTGCATTTATTTTTGATTTGCTTTTTCCATATTATTCCACCATTTTTCTGATTTGGGGTTGTCACACATGCAAACAGTTGTTTCTTTAAATATCTTTTCAAGGGGTCCAAATTGTATAATCACAGCAGAATTTGTGCAATACAAAATAAAGAAAATAGCTTTATTTAGCTACAGTGGGGACCAAAAGTCAGAGAAGTAGTGAAAATGCTTCTAGTTCGCATTCTTCTCTAATCTTAATATTCAGTGTTTTCATTACAAATTATGTATTGAGCAGAACACTTTGAGAGAAAAGTTAAAACTTACAAAAATACAAATTTCAGAATTGACTAGTATTTGGTGTGTGTGTATATGATTATTACTTCATTAGTATTTAATCAATACTTTATGAGTATGTAATTAGTACTTTATTAGTATTTAATTTGTACATTTAGCATTTGATCATAACATTTGATCAGTGCAAGACTAATATTTGATCAGTACTTTATTAGCATTTGATTAATATTTTATTTGTATTTGATTAGCATTTGAGCAGTACTTTTAATATCTTATTAGAACTTTATTAGTGTTTGATTAGTACTTGTGTGGGTTTTTTAACGCAGAAAATTGTCAGCACAGAGTCTGTTGGACAAAGCGTTAATTTAAACTTTGTTCATATTGCTTGCACATTTTAACAGCATTTATGCATATTTAAATATATATTCTAATATATACATTCACCGGCCACTTTATTAGGTACATCTTGCTACTACTGGGTTGAACCCCTTTTGCCTTCAGAACTGCCTTAATTCTTCATGGCATAGATTCATCAAGGTGCTGGAAACATTCCTCAGAGAAACTGGTCCATATTCACATTATAGCATCACACAGTTGCCGCAGATTCATCAGCTACACTTCCATGATGTGAAATTCTGGTCCCACATACACAGTCATTAGGACAAAAGTTAAAGAGGGCACAAAATACGTCTAGATATGTATCTACTAAATTTTTTTGCAGATTGTATCTATGCCAGATAAAAAAAAAGAGGACAGGGAAATGAAGGAAGTACAACCCAGTGAACTAGGACAGAAAGTGGGGTGCCATTAATTAGTACCAAGAGATAGCTGAGAGAGGGCAGACACCAAATTTTTGCTTGTCTTGGAACATTTCAAGACTCACTTTTCAACGGCGCCTTAGTGGTAACGTTGTGGGCTCTGGTCATGCATTGGGGAGGAAGCCATACCAGCCAATTATATCAAGCTCCTCTCCAAAAGAGATGTTAATTATATAAAGCCAATAAGATCAAAGACCTTTCTGAAGTAAAAGACAGTACTGGGTATTACTGGTTACTATTAGCATTGGTAAACCTAGGATTTTTTTAATGGAATCCAGACCTCACCTCAGTTCTTACAGCAGCAAGAGCAGCAGGGTTGAACCTTGGAAGTGGTTGAAAGTGGTTTGAACCACTGAAAATCAAACAAGTTTCAAAAAGTTTGTATCTGCAATGTGCTTGGTCTGCAAGATGTGTTGTTGGGGAGGTGGATAAGCCTTGTGCAGAAGCAATTGCTACACAAAGGAGAGTCCACAAAAGTTCTTGCAATCTTCAGAACATTGGGAAAGTTTAGTCACACAATGATGTGTTCTTTGTTTGAAGTATGAAATATACCAATTTTGTACCCTTGACACCACATTTATTAGTCTCATCAAGTCATATCAGCATCAATGGCTATACTCACGACAGATGATGTCATGGGCCAATTTACAGTGACCCATTATAGTGGGAGGAAACCAGAGCAACCAGAATAAGCCCACAGACACAGGCAGTCCTGGGTCAGGATTGAAGTGGGGACTTCGATAACCCCATGCACCCTGCCAACACAGTTAGTGTGCTCCAGGGTCAAAATCTGTACTCAAATCCAGCAAAACGAAAACTAAACCAGCAGTCAAAACATGTCAATTATTTGTCACTTGTAAGCTTTTACAAGCAAGCTCAGTACAATGAAGAGGTCAAAGGTTTTTCAGTCTAGTTTTTCTGGAAGCTCATTTGTATTTAAAAAGGCCATAAGCTGAGATCTTAAAAAAAGAAAAAAAGAAAAAAAGATTTTCTGAAGCGGTCATCTATCAGATATAAAGTAATTCCATTATGCAATGTAATGATTTTATACAGTCAGCCCCAATAGTGAATAACTGACCTTGAACTTTAAACACATGCCTTTAACCAGAACAGAAAGCTGTCAGGATGCTTTCTGTGGCACAAAATTCAAGAGGCTCCAAGCAAAGGCAAGACTGCAAAATCTGTTGTCACAAATGTTTTACATGACTTCAATATTTTCACAAAAAATACATGAGAAACACATACTTATTTAAATCACCTCAGTTACTTGCGAGTTATTATTAGGCGTTAACTGAAGCAAAACAGTCCAAGGGAAAATTGTAAACAAAACATTAGCAACCTTAGAAATTATTGGTTTTCCTTTTCATTTTTCAGGATGGGAACAAGTGAACACAACTCAAATAAAAGTAGTGTGCTGACCTTTACAAGGCAGGGATTGGCTATAAAACAAGGCTATTGCAAATGCCCATATTTACTGTCAGGGCAATAAGGAAAACCCTTACAGAAGGACAATGTTCCAAAACATGTCCAGTTTAACACAATGCCCATCTCCATCACAAATACTTATGGAGTGAGATTAGTCATTTGTGAGAGCACAACACATTACTTGTGACATGAGCAGGTATTTCAGCACCAAGCAGAACTGAAGCAAATGTAAGGAACTCCACTCCAGCGGGTTGTGGCTACAGTCCTGTTGCCAAACTTTCTTGATTCTGTGCATTTTGCTCAATTCAGTAGTTTTTGCACCCTCACACAAGGCAATCTCACACCACTTGGTAATTAAAATAGCTGCAGTGAAGCACCTTATTTATACTTTTTTTTTTTTTTTTTTTTAACAGTATAACAGCATGGAAGAACGACCACTAATGTGACCGCAAGCACCACCTAGTGTATGAATGCAGTATAAACCTTATACAGTTCGAATTAAAACGGACAGCACCTCTATAAAAAAAACAAACAACTTTATTACATTATACACGTCACATTTTAGTTCTTCCCTGTGGAGCCAAAGCCTCCAGAACCCCTCTCCGTCTCATCCAGTGTCTGAAATGGGATAAAAAGAATACGAACATGAGCTGGGGCCAAACACTGGATGAAATAAATATGCTACAAGCCTAAAGTCTAAAAAGAACTTAATTATGGTGAATGTTTGCATTGACTGCATTAAGCTGATATTCTGATCCAGAGTGACTTGCAACTGAGAACATGCAATTCAAGAGTTACAAGCCTTGCTCAAGCGTCAAACAGTGGCAGCTTTGGTTTCAGACAAAGCCAACATTCAGAGCACTGGTTAAACACGATCAGCTCTATCACAGAGTATGACCTCTGTATTACAAATACACACCTCAACTTCCTGCAGGTCAGGATAACAGATTCTCTCACACACCAGCTGGGCCACTCGATCTCCCCTTTTCACTGCAAATACAATCGAGCACCATGAACACCCCCATTCAAATCACACTTTGGCTTGGCAAACAATCGAACTTTATTCAAAACAGACATTCAGGACCTGGAATCATTTTATCTTGCCCATGTCAGTAATGTAGGTTGCAATTAAATTCTATTAATGTTTTTTAAGAATTATTATTCTATTAATACCTTCCCCACTTCATTTCTAAAAAGGTCCCACCCAGTGTGTGGTCACGAAACGTCACCCCGTCCAGTCAGTAGCAAGATGGCTCACACATCCCAATCATAAGTACGTGTACATTTGCTCATGATCCATTTCTGACTTGCCCAGAATGTGGTTCGACTGATCCGAGCAAAGAGTCTTTGATGCATTTACTCCTGGATTCTGATGCGGTCCCCATAAGGTGCAAACAGTTTGGGAGTCTCATTACCTTCAAACGTCTCCCTGCTGAAGTTAAAGAGCACAACGCCAACATTTCCTCTGTAATCTTCGTCCACAACACCGGCTAAAACACAAGAACAACATTATTACAAATATATACATACACATTTATTAGTTCCTATAAACTTCGTTAAAATGAAAGGAGGGACAAACACAGGAATGCAAAAGAAATCCAAGCTTGAACATTTGTGGAACAGTGCAGCACATTTACACAATTATTCTCTTACCTCCAACATCAATAAAGTGCTTGGCCGCCAACCCTGAGCGAGGAGCTGATGACAAACAGTCACGTTAGTCCAAAATACCAAGCATCATAACCACCTATATAAAAAGAGAGTACTAAAAGAATACCATACCAACTCGTCCGTAGCAGCCCCGAGGAACAGCGATTTGAATATCTGTCTTCACTATGGCTTTGTCCATTGGCAAAATTGAGTAATCATATGCACTGTGTTTAAAAAAAAAAAAAAAAAAAAAAAATTTGAAGTCTAAATTTTAGCACAAGATCATCTTTTTCACATGACTCATCTATACAGTGGAACCTCAGAACTCAAACTTAATGGGTTCCACTTAACTGGCTGTTCAAATTAGAATTTATTCAAAATCTGAATCTAATTTGCCCATAAGTAGTAATAGGATTAATCTGTTCCGAACCACCAAATGATTCTTACAACGGTGTTTTATTTGTGATTAACAGCAAGAATAAAGCAAAGTAATTTAAAACAATGCATAAAACCAGTATAGAGAATAGTAAACTTATTATATTATTATAACCACTGTGGCAACGCAGTTTCGGCACATCTCCTCACAGACAAAGGCACGTCTAAAAATCGCACCCATAGATCAATACGCATAAAATCATAATATGCCCATCATCTCACCCTTTGAATTCCAAATTTCCCACATTTAAAATAAAGTCTGATACACACTGTAGGACAGTACAGGTATGCACCATTTAACATTTGCATTATGTTCTGTGAAACAGGATGCTGTTGATTAATGCAGTCTTTTTAGACTACCGTCACAAATATAAAGAATATTTTAAAATTTTTATTTACAATAGGACAGGCACAAACATTTACAGCTTGCTACAAAAACAGCAGAAAGTCTCGACCAAACTAGTGCTAAGCAGCAAGTCAGCACAGGATCAGCTTCTGCTCTTCAACTCCCGCGTCTGCAGCACTGATCAGCTTTTCCATGCTTTGATCCATTGGTGGCTGTCCTGGCAAGCCTCTGCACAGAACCTGAATCTACTGGACGAGAACCCACTGCAGAGTGTGACAGGGGGCAGAGGCAGCAAACTGCACTGCTCTGTAATAACATGCTTCCATATGGGGAGCGATGTAACGTGGCTTCATCATTTTACCCTTTAACCTTCAGAGTTAAGACATTTTTAATTTCCCCTTATAATTTAATACTTCTGCCATTAAAGAAAATGCATGTTGATCAGCTAGAGATTAAACCGCACAGCTCTCTAAAAACCAACAAAACTAAAGCAGCAGCTTTGTCATATACTATCCTTTGACATTTTTTGTATTTTAAGGATAACCCACACAAAATGCTTTTCATCAGTTGAATTTAAAGCCTTCATTTCCAATAACTACATTGTTAAAGTATATATTTAGATATTAAACCTACTAGCCTAAGACAAGTGTGAGGTCATGATATGGTTAAGAAAACTACTAAGAACAATGGGTTTCAAGACTATCACACTCATAGAAAGGTTCTTAAGAAAAAAAAATTGGAGTTCTTTTTTTTTCCCGTAAGAATGAAGTGAAGAATAAACATTTAAGAGTTTAAATCACTTTTGTAACCCTGGTAAGTCTTTATCCAAGTTTTTCCACTTATACGTAAAACAGTTATTCATTCTCTACACACTTTTTTCGACGTAATCAAATGGTCTACCCTACAATTACACTATGCACGCATAACACAAATGCTAAATAATAACCGTTTGCAACTCTCGCGACCAACCACTGAATATCCAACTACAAAAAAGCTTTTACAGCATACCTTTGTCATGGTGTTAACTTCTAAAACTTCACATAAAAATGTTCTAACCTGTACAGATCGTATCCGGCGGCCTTAGTGGATCCTCTGGTCGGTGTTGTGGCGTTTTGTGTGAGTTTGGCGAATTTTAACACAACACCATTTTCATACATGTTCTCAGTCCTGTTTCTCTTCGCGGGAGAAACAGCAGCGTCTGTTCCAGCTGAGCACGGCATTGTGTCTAAAATATAATTTATTACAGTACAAAATAAAACCACAAACTGCTTAAAATCTTAAACAAATAGTGAAACACAGACTATACTTATTACACGGATTCCTGACTAGTAATGCTATAAGCGCTTTCGCGCCTCTACCGATTTAAAGAACCCGCCAAAGAACGCCACGCCTCTACCGCACTTTTCTAACCAATCACACTACTATATTTCACGCCGCACATGGATCAAGCGGGTCCTTCTTCAGCCAATCGGGTGAATTTGAGAACGAGGCTGCGCAGTTTAGCAGCCATTTAGCGCGACAGTAAACAATTTGGCGTTACGCAAAGTTAAAATCTTGTCTTAAGTAACACAAAAATCGTAACGTCAATATTGTGTCGTTTTACATAATTCTGGTTCATCTGAACTGTAGTGTGATATAAAAACATAAATAGTAAGATACCGTTGTTGTGAGAAGAAAGCCATATTCTCTGCACCAGTCTCTGCAGGCTATGAGTACTTCTGGTCGTTATTAAACACTTCACGAACGACGCGAACACCGAAGTCATGGCGGATTTAATTCTCTTGACATGTTAATTTCACATTGTGTAGCAAAGTCGACCTTTTCCTAAAGAACACAGATGCAAATCTGCAGCTGTAGACGATCTCCAGTGCTACCGCGAGTTCTTCTTCGTTCGAGAACAGTCTAGACCGCACATGCGCTCTGCTGCCCCATAGTGTAATGTTTAGGCCACAGGTAACTGATCTTATGCTTTTTGTTGGGAATCAAACGTTTCATTTCATTTCTTCGCCCCCTCCCCTTTTAAATCCATTTTATCTTAAGAACAGCCAACAGAGAGAAAGGAAAATGCACAACACAAATAAAGAGATCCATTAGTAAATAAAAGAGACAAAAATACAATATACTATTATAAAATAGAATACCTGTAATTACACAAAGTGGCAAAATCCGAGCACATGGTTCCAATTTTTCACAGCTTTCCTAAAGCAGGAGCAAGAAAAAGGATACAAATAGTGACAACGTGCTTGAAAGTTTTTGAACCCTTTAGAGTTTTCTATCTAAATTACAGCCTAAGACATGATCAGATTTCAAGTCCTAAAAGTAGATAAAAATACTTAACTGAACAAATTAGAGAAAAATATTATACTTTGCCATTCATTTATTGAGGAAAATGACTCAATAATACATATATGTGAGTGACAAAAGTATGTGAACCTCTATAATTAGCAGTTAATGTGAAGGTGAAATAAGAATCTGGGTGTTTTTAGTCAATAGAATGATGGTGAGGGGGGTATTCCATGAAGTGAGGTCATAAAAGCCAAGCTTCTTTGAGTAAGCCTTGCTTAAGTTAGACAAACAGTCCACTTCAGGTTCATTCTGTTAAACTAATAAAAAACAGGTGCAATATATTCCCACTAATTCTAGCCAGGCTTTTGTCAGTGAATATCAATATAGCGAATTTGTAGTCCTCGGCAATCGATTTCATATAGAGACCAAATTATGAACTGCAGTGTGCTTTATTTTTTTATATAAAAGATTGTATTAAGTTTACACTCAGTTGAAAGAGGACATATAGAGCCAAGAATATACTAATATTTAGTCAGGTTTTTAATAATATTCTACTCAGGTACAAATAAATGTTGTTTTGGTGTTAAGCAGCGTCTACCTGACAGTCATGGTCCACAATAATACATCAACATATCTAGCAATTTAATTTTACACAGATCTGAATTTGTTTCAGTAAATGCAAGAAATTAAAATGTGTGTCAGCTTAAGTTATTAAGAGTGAATGTTTGAAGACCTAAATTGTGTTTATTGTGTATGTGTTAAAAAACATACTGTTTTGTTTGCTTATTTTTGGAAATGTACGTAAGTAAAATTAAGTATTACATTTTAATAAATATAAATCTTCCAATCTTCCAAAACAATAATTAAGTACAATACTCAAGTAATATTATTCAAATGTAATGGGATATATCAACAAATATTATTTGGATTGTATGGCATCACAAGGCCTGGCCAGTAGAATTGATGAAGCTAAACCTCAGCTTTAGCTTGTCACGGAGCAGGTTTGTCCAAATGCATATGTTGCTACAGTAACTTAATGGGGCTCAAGTTTAGCCTCTGGAACCGAAACTGAACAAAATGAACTGACTGAGCTAAAAGATCTTTACACCATACACATGCTCAAATTAGCCTATTCATTAGAAAAGCAGAACAAATATAATCCTTCAAAAGACTGCTGCAACAGTTAGTTAATCAGAAAGGAAGAGCTTTTTTTTAGCAGTGAAGACTTGCCCATGTACAAAGCGTGCAAGTTTTCTTGCCTTGCACACCTTGCCTACCAATGGCCAAAACTTCATCATCCTTCTTTACACAGATCTTCTGCAGCTTTGCAGAACACGTTCACCTCTGGCAACCTTTTGGCAAGCTCCGACACTAAAGTATGACAAATTTGAAAAACGTCTTTCCTCACATCTTTGTCATTCACTTTCTCGTGCACACCATGTACTTAGAGGTTCTATTGCCTTGAATTCCTCTCCTTCTCAGCAATGCACTTTTCCAACATTGGCAGCATGATTTTCTCTTCTCAGAGAGAAACCTCAACTTGGGAAACATTCCCTATCAAATCTTGGCATACAGAGTCCATCTCCAACCTCAGGCTTGCAATTTTCTGAATCATATTCTCTAGTTTATCTGACCTGGTGTAGATTATCTCATAAAATGTGCCAACTGTGTCTTAAATGCAGGGTGTGTCAGCTGTCAATCAGAATATTGGTAACAGAAGAAATGTGCTTGTTCATTTAATGTCACATCAGCATCAATAGCTATTCACCACAGGTGCAAAGTTACATCAATACTAGTCAGACACATCCACACTGGGCCAATTTAGAGCAACCAGTCACAAAGTCAAAAGTTTGTAAGATGAGGCTGAATCAAATATAGGACTGGAAGCTTCTTAATTTGTTTTTTCATGCCTAAATATCGCATGTTTGGTAGCTGAACTTGAAAGCAGGACCACTCAAAGCACTATTTTGGGAAGTGTCAGAGTTTATAAAGTAGGGCAATGATTTAATTGTTTTTACAAAAAATTGTGTTTTCTTATAATTGAATCACTGGTTTAATAATTGTTTTATTATCTGCGTAACTCCTCAGTGGTGTAGTGGTTAGTGCAGAGTTCATCTGTGTTAATTTTGCACACATGAATTCAGTTAAATGGTGTCTCCAAAGTGTCTCAGTATGTGTGTGCCCTGCAAAGAATTGCCATACTGTCTGGGGTTGGTTAACTTGTGTTAACTGGGAATGAAAATGAATTACATATTAAATTCTTATAATTAATTATAAAATCTATTGTTGTGAAAAATTACTTAATAAACTGTTATAATAATTATGTAAATTATAATAATTAAATAATTGTATATAATAATTATGAATTATTATATAAAAACAGTATCATAAGAGAATAAAATTATGATTAAGCAAAATATATTATTTAAATTATTTAAAAATTTATTTAAAAATGTTTGTATGACCACAAAACCCAAATTTAAGTTTAAATATATTCACCCAAGGTTAAATGTGTTAACATAAAGTGAAAATTGCAGAATAATGTGACACACATCACACTGATTACTTTATTTTGACAAAAAGGGAACGAAGGGATTGGGCAGCAAAAGGCATCTCATGTCATAGGAATAAAAATAACAGCAATAAAAACAACCACAACAACAAAAACTTGCTTAAAACAATTTATTTTTAAACATTTTAGTGTGCACATTACATTAGGAATATACAATAATTATATAAAACATCTCCAAAGAATAGAATTAACTTTTGATCTGTAAATTAAAGGAAGCCCAGATGATTTATAAACATAGATTTCTATATTGAATAAAATGCAGTAGTTTATCTTAATGTATTTTATGATTGGACTTGGTAAGTTACTATACAAAACTCCTACAGTGCTGAACTGTGGCTCTTAAATATCAGCTATTCATCCATACATGCACACTTTGCAGTAGCTCACATTGGAGGAAGCAAATGGCGATCCTACATATAATAAACCGCACAATTGTTACTATCATGACCTTTACTGAAGCTTTGCAGATTTATTCTTGATTAATCATGTATTCATTCATTAATTTTCCCAATTTTTTTACTCATTTATTAATGAACTCACCATCCATACATTCTTTCATCCCATCATCATTCATATCTACACTTCGCTTCATATAGTGCTCATATACAATATACACTCTGGTTACATGTTGCTATTGTTACAAGGTGACAGTAGAGAGTGGTAATTAATTTCTTTGACTTCTTATTTCCCCTTGATTAATGATGTTTGAGCAGAAGATTGCATTGTTTAGGAACAGCACCAGTGGTCTGACTGCCCAAATGTAGGTGATACACACTTTAGTAACAACTCAAGGATCGATATTAATGAGGTTAAATACACAAGGCCAGTGGTTAGGGGAAGGGAACAAGGTTGAACAGTAGATCTGGACTGAGAAATGGTTTTAATTTAGGAGTAGAAGGTTAAGACGCTCTTGTGGTTTCCACGAATCAGCAGAGTGGGAGGCAGATTCTTAGTGAGAGACTCCAGCCAGGACATGTACAGGTGATCTGATACGGAACCCTTACGACCAATGGGCATGCTCCTGTAACACACACGCGCACAGTGCAGCATTAATATACACAATGCTGTGACCATGTTTAATCAATACTATAATTGAGGGTGGTGCGAATGTGTCACAGGTGTTAGAGAATGAGACAGGTCAGTGTAGGTACGACAGGTCTGTGACAGAGGTTTGAAACAGGTGTTTGTATAAGATAGGTGCGTGTTTGTGTTTGAGCTAGGTAAATGTGGAAGAGGCAGGTGACTGTTCAAGAATAGTTTTTGAGACAGATACAGTAAGTGTGAATCCAGGTGGTTGAGATGTTTGTGTGTGTGAGGTAGGGGTGTGTGTATGAAACAGATGATTGTAGGTAAGGTGAGAGTGCGAGAGAGTTTTTAGATAGGTGTGTTTTGAAGACAATTGTATTTATGTGAGAAGTGTGTGTAACCAGTTTGTGATGTAAATTGTGTGAGTGTAACACGGGTATGTTAGACATATCTATCTATCTATCTATCTATCTATCTGTCTGTCTGTCTGTCTGTCTGTCTATCTATCTATCTATCTATCTATCTATCTGTCTGTCTGTCTGTCTATCTATCTATCTATCTATCTATCTGTCTGTTAGTCAGTCAGTCGGTCACTCTGTCCATCTCTCTTTCTGTCTCTTTTTCTGTCTGTCTGTCTGTCTGTCTATCTATCTATGTATCTATCTCTCTAAATGTCCCCACAAGGATAGAAAGATCTGATCTTTTTTGACAGAAACTGCAACTTATTTTGGAAAAACCAAAATAGTCAAAAGATTTGCTTTAGGTTACTAAGGATAATGTTAGGGTTAGTGGTAGGTGTAGCAATAATTAGCTACAGTAATCATTATGCCAGTGGTCTGTTTGCACAAAGATAGTGAGACATAGTGTGTGTGTGTGTGTGTGTGTGTGTGTGTGTGTGTGTGTGTGTGTGTGTGTGTGTGTGTGTGTGTGTGTGAGAGAGAGAGAGAGAGAGCTGTGTGTGCAGTTGTGTGTACTCACACTATAATGAGTTTAGCTGCTCTTGAGCTCTCCTGCAGCAACTCATTCAGCCGTACTTGAAGATTTGTCTGTACACAGAGAACATCATTCATTCATTCATGCATTTATCTGTTCATTAGTTATCTATTCATTCATTTATTCTTTTATTCATTCATTCATGTTTGTTTGTGTATTTTATTTAACATCGCTTTCAGCATCAATGCCTATTTAACAACAGACACCAGGTTATATAGATACAAAAGGTTACATCGAAACTAGTCATACATACTATGATCAGGCCAATTTAGCATAATTAATTAACCTAACGCATATCTTGTGGGAGGATGACTGTGGGAGGAAACTGGGGTGCCCAGAGTAAATCCATGGTGTTGGGATCGAACTGGGGACACTGGAGCTGTGAGGCGACTACGCGAACCATTATGCCACCCTAAATTAGGCCCTAATTTATATGTCAACAACCAGCCAAGAAATCAAGTAAGAGAAAGAGATGAGAGGAGAAGATTGAGTCAAGGGGTAAGAACAAGAGGATGAATAAATGACACCAAATTACAGATGACATCAGATCAAAAATTACTGACCATGTACTGGTTCACAGCATGACCATGTTGACGAGGTTTGACCTGACCAAGTTCAATGACACTTTTTCCTGTAATATGTGACTTTTACTTGTGGGGGAGGAGTGTTCAAAAGAGATGTGTAATACAGTAACATTGACATCTGTTGAATAAGTGAAACGCTTTTGTTTGCACTACATTTGCAGTTTACTTTATATAGTTAGACTGTCCTATTTATCATTTAATTCAGTTTACAATTCAGAATATCTTTACAGGCTACAGTGTTTTCAATTGATTGCTCACTGTCCAGAAGACAGAAGTTTTGTCTGTGAGCCATTCCACTTAATGGGTCTCATTTCCATAATAAATCCGTAATATTTTACTTTAAAATACATATTTTAGTCATGTCCAAAGGTTTTCACTCAGTTCTGTTACCCTAACTTACAATATTCCCGCTTCTGAAAATCATGGAAGATACTACAATAGAAAGTTCAGTATGAAGTTGTGTCATCTGGATCTTTTGAACAGTTTTCCTGTATATTTAGTGACACTGTAACTATGACTGAGAAGGTCAATCTCAAATTACTCTCCTGTTACGTAAATTGTTTTAGATGTTATATGTTTATTGGTAAAAATATTTATGCGGGTAAATCATTAGAATTTGCTCTGTGTCCTAATGCAATTAGTATGGATGCCATATGGTTACATTTTATGTTTTTGCTAATTCTGTGCTGAAAACTCAATCCTGTTACTTATATAAAGGGTAACAGAACTGAGTAACGGTAACATGAGAAACCATGTAAATATAAAATAAAGTTGCTTAAGATTGACCAATACTCATTATGAATAGTTAAGTATGTGTGTTTTTAGATCCAGTGTTGACCAACTATCAGAACTAGATTACAGAAAATTTTTATTTTGTGATATAACTGTAATACACAAGTCCTCTACCCTCTCATTCATCCTTTCTTTTATCCATCTACTTTTTTGTTTATTCTCTTATCCACCCTTCCTCCATCTGCCAACTTATCCATTGAATCCATTCATTCCTTTTCCCATCTATTCATTCAATATACATCCATTTCTTCATTCATTCATTCATGTATTCAGCCATCCACTGACTTTGAACTATGTATTCTTTCATCCCTTATCCATCCATCACTTCACTCAGTCATTAGCCCATCACCCATTAATTTATTTTATCCACACTCCCTCACCTTTTCCTCAAAGTGAGCCAGCTCAGCATCAGTGATCTTCCATGGGTTTTCCTTCCTCAGAGTTTCAGCCTGAGCTGTGTCCTTCGATCCCTCATGCAGCCGGAATGGTTCGATCATGTCCTCAAAGAGCTTCCAGCTACGCACACACACAAACATAAACATGCACCCACTTTATCACGATCAGAACACAGAGGATAAAAATAAAAGTGAAGATTAAAAACACAGTATGACTCTTTTTCTGTCCACATTACGTTCTGTGAAACAGGACACTGACTGAAATGGACAGTAACCGGACATTACCATAAGTCACATGGTAATTTAGACACAGCTCCCCAATTTACATAGGGATACATTCTGACAAATCCATTGCATGTTGAATGAATGTATGTGCATATGTCCTGTATATATCGTAGTGTAGCCTACCTTAAACAGGCTTAACAACACTTACATTAACCTACAGTTGGGCAAAATCATTAACATTAAGCTTGTTTTGTAAAAACTGTTGAATATCTCATGTAATTTATTGGATAATGTATGGAAAGTGAACACCACTGGCACTGCTGCTCAGCTCAGTCTGCTGCCGGATGGCCAGCATCTGTGGGAGCGTATCGTACAGTGTATCGCTTGCCTGGGGAAAAATTCTAATTTCCGAATGTGGTTTCTGCTGAATGTTTATTTATGTGTATTATTGGATTCCAGGGACATCATCTGATATCTGATATATCAAGTATTAGATGAAAGTCAGCCATGCTGCAGACAAGGTAATGATAGCTCATAGCTATATGTTTTAGTTTGCCTCTTATATTCATCTAACCTACCAAAAGTAAAATTACACTCTAAAGCAAAGGTATATCACAATATGGAAACATTTAGTACACCACTGTACAATACAGTAATTCTTATTTTTGTATCTTTTATGAAACTTTTATAAAACACTTACCGAAACGAAAAAGAAAGTAGAACAACACTAAGTTTTTTCTTTCTATCAACACGTGCTGATTCTCTTTTCTGTCAGCACGTGTCGCAAGGGTTCACTCATACTGATCTTCTCTCAATCAGACGTGAATTTTATATACAATATATAAGACAGATTTTTATTTCATATTTTAACTCTTAAGACCTCAGTCATTCATGCAGACTAGGGACTTCAATCTGATGGAAGTTCAATGATGCACATCTGTACACAAACACAGACAGATCAGATTCCTCTCCTGTTGTGTTTGAGTTAGTTTACCTTTCAGAAGTGGGTTTTGTGTGAAGGTCCACAATGATGTTGATGTCTGTACATTTGACCCTGAATTTCTTCAGAAGTGACTGCATTCTGAAACACACATTAGACATTACAACAACAAGTATAGTATAAGTTGTTTTATTTTGTCACTGAATGAGGTTTACTTGATGCTTTTGTGTTCTTACTCCTCTTTGTCCTGCTCTATACGGTCGGGTTGACCTGCGATGAAAATGCGAAGCTTGCAGTGTTTCCACTTCTTCCTTGTTGTCAAAATGTACGGCAATAACAGAGTCAAACCTGTACACAACATTAACACAACACTAAACTCAATAAAATAAATACACAATAATTAATATAGCAAATACAGGGTTAAGCTCATGTTCCCAGAGTTCCAATTCCATCCATCCATCCATCTCATTTCACCCATCTATGAATCCATCAACTTAGCGATTCCATACAGCAGCCAATTCTATTTAACCATCAAATATTATCCATCTAGCCACCAATCTATTCATCCATCTAATTTTTTTATTCAGCTACGTCCACCAATCTGTCTATCCATCCAACCAAAACCCGTTCACTCATCCACTTAGTTATGTTAATTTACATAATTCCATTGATTCATCAGTCTCTTCTCCCTAATTCTATTCCTGTTTTCCATCCATCTACCATCATTGTGTGCCATAAATAATTAAAAAAAAAATTCCACCCATCTGCAGTTTGCTAAATATCATGTAGACAAGCCAGAAGGCTATTAGAAAGAAACTTTCTGAACAGGATGAGAACAAAATGAATTTTGATTTAAATGAGAACCATTATGTCTGGAGAAAGAAAAACACAGCCTTCCAGTATAAGAACTTTATTCCATCTGTGAAAAATGGTGGTGGTAGTATCATGTTTTGGGTGGGTTGTCCTGTATCTGAACCAGGATGTCTTGGCATCACGAATGGAACAATGAATTCTGAATTATACAAGCAAATTCCAAAGGAACATCAAGATATCCATCTGTGTACTGAATCTCAAGGAAATATCGATCATGCAGCAAGACAACAACCCTAAGCGTAAATCAAATGGTTGGGGGTGCCAAGTGGCAAGTGCACTGGTCTATTAATACAGGTATGCACCTCATAACAGCTGCTATCTGGTTCAGAAAGTTTTATCACACAGTGTCAGTATGAGCAAACTTAATGCTGAGCAACATGTGGCTGCCATTGTGTTCTTTACAAACACCATAGGGATGATGATGTGCAGGTGTTTCTGCAGCATGAGAGCCATGTGTTAATCTTGGGACATTAGCAGATTTGTTCTTATTTGAGAATAACAGAATAGGGGTCATCAATATAGCTCCATTCACCTCATTTAATCTGCCCACTTAATTTCAACCAGCCTTCAAATTTATATTATTAATTTGCATATATACAACCAGCCATACACCTAATTCCATTCCTCCATGTATTTAAAACATATTTAGATCTATAGACTTTGTGTAATGTGACACGAGATTAACAGTGTATAGGAGGAGCTATACTGTTCCAGATCAGTGAGATCTGGCAGAGCTAAAGACGCTCCATGATAATGTAATACAACCACAAACCTCCATCATCAAAAAGCCACCAGACGTCGATGGTTCCTTTTCCTTGTTTCTTCTTAAATTGACAGCTGGCATCTATTAAGCGCTGATTGATCTTTGCCAGGTCAGAGGACTGAGGAATCTCCGTTGCTAGGACAACAGAGATAGAAGAAATAGATCAAGGACCATATGAGCACATGAACTGCACTGAGAGTAAAAAAACAATTACATACTACTGCTACTACATTAAAAATGAATATGGAGCTACAGGAATCACTAGGGTTATGTATTTCAGTATGTAATGCACTGCATAGGGTGGTTAAGCTATATGTACTTGACTCTGCCTAATGCAGTATATAGAGTGCAGAAGCCAACACTCTGTACTTTACATAGTGCACTTCACTGGGTGGAGAAGCTATTATTTTGTACTCTGCGCAGTGCACTACCTAGCGTACAAAAGCATTTATATTGTACTAACAATAGTGGACTTCATTACATGGAGAATCCATTATTTTGTACTCTGTGTAATGCACTACATAGAGTGAAGAAGTCAATATTATGTATATTATGTATATGTAAGTCAATATTAATGCCCTATATAGTGCATTAATTGAACACAAACCCTAATCACAAGTCAAAACCACTTCTGGACATGGTTAACATAAGACTTCTTTTTTGCACACTTCTATTTTCCACTTTATGTGGCATTTGTGAATGCAACTCCATATTGTAGTGCTTGACAAAGGTTTGATAAGTAATCCCTTGCACATATGGTTCTATCAGCTATGGATGAATGGTGGTTCTTGATGCAGTGCCGTCTGAGGGATCAGAGATCACGGGTGTTTAGTTTACGCTTGTGCCCTTGCCCGTTACAGACTGAAATATTATGTGCTGTAGAGGAAGAAATATGTAAATCCTTTCTTTGAGCAACATTGTTTTTAAACAATTAATGCTTTTCTCATGCATTTGTTGACAAACTGGAGATCCTCTGCCCATCTTTTCACTTCAAAGACTTTCGTGGATGCTGCTTTTGTACCAAATCATGTTTATAATCACCTGTTCAACTGGTTGAAATCGTTTTTAAGTTTTTTAATCGATTACTAGCCCTGAATTTTCCCCATCCCAAATATTTTTGGAATGTGTTGCAGGCATGAAACTCAGGACTGGATGTATATAAACAAACCAAGTTGACCAGACAAAACAAGAAATATCTTGGGTTCATTTCTGCAATTAAATAAATGTAGGCAATGTAAATGTAAGACACACTGCAATTTTATTTGCATTTTCCATACTGTTCCGACTTTTCTGATTTGGGGTTGTAGAGTGGAGAAGTCTCAATAGTACACTATATAGGGTGTATGAGGAAATATTTTGTACCCTACGTAGTGCACTGAATAGGGTGGAGAAGCCAATATTTTGAACCTTACATAGTGCGCTATATAGGGAAGACAAGCCTATATTTTGTGTTCTACATACTTAGGGTACTACATAGGGTGGAGTAGATATTTTGTATTAATTGTTAAAAGCATTAATTGTTTAAAAACAACAAGTGCACTATATAGGGCAGAGAAGTCAATATTTTGTGCCCTACAGTCGTATGAAAAAGTTTGGGCACCCCTGATAATTTTCATGATTTTTCTTTATAAATCATTGGTTGTCCAGCTCAGCAATTTCAGGTAAATATATCATATAGCAGATGAACACCGTGATATTTGAGAAGTGAAATGAGCAGTTTTTTTTATAGGTTTTACAGAAAGTGGTGGCCGTAATTATTCAACAAAATTAGGCAGGTGCATATAAAATTTGGGCCACCCTTTGTCATTTGAATAGCTTTAGCACTAATTATTGGAAAACACAAAATTTGTTTTGTAAAAGCTCATTGACCCTTGAAATCTAACATGACACAAGTGAATCCAAACGTTATGAGAAAGGGGTTTAAGGTGGCCAATTGGAAGTTTTTCTCCTCTTTGCATCTTCTCTGAAGAAGAGTGGCAACATGGGAGAGCCTCAAAAAACAACTCTCAAATGGCCTGAAAACAAAGGTTGTTCAACATCATGGTTCAGAGAAAAAGGGGAAAAAAGGCTCTCTCAGAGATTTCAAGCTGTCATTTCTTTTCCCACTGTGAGGGACCATAGTGTGAGGCAATGGAAGACACAGGCCACAGTTCTAGTTAAGGAATCCCGAAGTGGCAGACCAAGAAGAATCTCAGATAGCAGAGAGGCGCCGAAAGATGGTGAGGAACAGTCAATAGTCAAGCCACAGACCACCTCCCAAAGACCTACAACCCTCATCTTGCTGAAAAGATGGTTGTCACTGTTCATCGTTCCAACTATACAGCGCACTTTTGCACAAGGAGAGGGCTGTATGGGAGAGTAATGCAGAAGAAAGCCCTTTTTCTGCAGACACGCCACCAAACAGAGCCCACTTGAGGTGTGTGCTACAGCACATTTGGACCCCAATCCAGCTTCATTTTGGAATAAAGCTGTTGGTTACTGATTGAAACTAAATTTGAGTTATTTGGAACATAACAAAGGAGCGGAAAAAAAAGAAACACACAGCATCCAAGACAACCACTTGCTGCTACCCACAGTAATAAAATTTTGGTGGCGGTTTCCCATCATGCTGTGGGGGACTGTGTGGTGGGCCAGGTTGCAAAGGTAACTAGGAATCTTGTTTTGTTACACAGTTGAGGGTCGCATGGATTCCAGTTAATATCTCCAGATTCTTGAGAAAACATGTCCAAGAAGAATCAGTGGACAAAGTTGCACCGAGGCCAACGACCCCAAAACCCTGCTCAAAAATTCTAACTAAGGCATTCATGCAGAGGAACCAGTACAACGTTCTGGAATGGCAAATCTCAGTTTCCCAGACAATGAATATTACTGAAAAAGTGGGCTATTCCATGCTCGGAAAAACCATCAAACCTGACTGAACTGGAGATGGTTTTCTAAAGAAAGAATGGTCCAAAGCACCTTCAACCAGGAATCCAGACTGGAAGCTGTTGTAGGAAGCGTTTAGTTACGGCTGTTATTTCTTTACAAAAGGAGGAATCTTACTAAATATTGATGTCCCCAATTTTTCTCTGTTTGGGTGCCCAAAATTTTTATGCACCTGCCTAATTTTGTTTGAATAATTACTGCACACTTTCTGTAAATCCTATTAAAAACTTCATTTCACTTCTCCAAATATCACTGTGCTATATGATATTATTTTAACTCAAGTTGCTGATCTGAAACAACCAATGATTTTATAAAACTAAAATCATGAAAAAAATTATTTCCATCAGGGGTGCCCAAACTTTTTCATACGACTGTACATAGAGTTGAAACAGAAGCCTATATTTTGTACGCCATATAGTGCACTACATAAGGTAGGGAAGACTTTATTTCGCACCCTACATATTGCACTACATAGCATGGTGAAACCATTATGTTGTACTCTATTGTTACGACACATGCTCGCCTTCGCTTGTGTACTGATATACATGCTTGTGATTCTGGTGTCGACCTCTGCCCATTTTGACCCTGGTTATTCGCTTTTGCCATGGATTTAGGATGCTTATTGTGTATAGTTTTTGTCTGTTCTTCAGAGTTGTATGTGGTGACAGATGCTGTTGGCTGTTTTCTCCCTTTTCGTTCACCTTTTCCCTACTCTGTAGTCCCAACCCTAGACTGGGGACACAACACCTATGCACTATATAGGGCAGAGAAGACACTATTTTTAAAAATACATAGTGGACAACATAGCATGGAGAAGGCATCTTTTTAATGGTACTTAGTGCACTACATTGCGTGGAGAAGATATTATTTGGTGAAGAAGCTATAACGTTTTGTTCCATACACAGAGCAATACATAGGATGAAGAAGCCAACATTTTGTACTCTGAGTAGTGCCCTTCACTGGGTGAAGAACCTGTTATTTTACACCCTATGTAGTGCAGTACATAGGGTGGAGAAGCACATTTATTTTGTATTGCGTACTCCACTACACTATATCACAGGGTTGGTAGGGATCACTGTTGCACTGGCTTCCCAGTCCTCAAACACAGGATTCTTTCATTGAAATGTTTTTGTGTGTGACAGGACACAACTGAGGTCCTTGTACTGTATTAGGAATGTTTTAAAGCCTTATACAACTCCTTCACATTAGTCTCTCTAGGAAAGGTCAGTCTCACTGTCTAGGGTCAGGAATGAGCTGACCAGAAGTCAACATCCTAAAGTTCTTTCCCCTTTATAGTTCAATGGTGATGGTGTTATTGTTTGAGGATGAGGTGTGCCATCTTTAAGTGACTTGGATAACTTGTCATTCATCAATAAGGAATTTAAAGAAAACCTTGGGTGTAAAAGTCTAGCCAACACACACACACACACACACACACACACACACACACATTTACATTTATGTCAATTAAAAGAAGCCCTTATCTAGAGAGACTTACAACTGATACAATCTTACAGTCCAAGCAATTTTTGGACCCAACCATGACAGCTTGGCAGAGGTGTGACTTGAACCCTAAACTTTTTAGTTCAGAGTCCAGTACCTTAATCGCTAGGCACATAGCCTCAAACGTTCACCAGTTCAAGAGCCAAGTCTACTAATCCATAAATCTGATTGGTAGTGACCTTGGATAGAAGGTAATATAAATGAATGGCAATTGTTAATCTTAAAAATCAATCTTCAACCTGTTTTACTGGTACCTTTGACAGCCAGCACGTTTTTGGATGGCTTTCTGTATCGTTTAAAAAGTCCTTTCCCTCCTTCTTGGAATCCATTCTCCTCGATCTCCAGTGCTTGCTGCTCCAGGAGAAGCCGCTCCATTTCCTCTGTACACACATATACAGATACTAATTAGTTCAATATTAGTTTTGGTTTGCCCATAATTCTAGAATCAAGGTTTAATGGCAAAATAAAACATCTACCAAGTAGGTTATGTAAATTCCACTGCTTTATTATCGGATGTGGAACTTCAGTGAAACTGCATTTCCTTCATTAAGAATTAACACAATTTGCTCAATTTTTTTTTAATGAAAACTGTGTTTTTATAATGAGCCACCACATTATAACCACCTGGTCCGTATACATGATTAGGTCAGTTTTACATGGCAAATTAATGTCCAGAGCACCACACTAATTCCACTCGCTGGTCTTTTTCCCACAGTGCAACCTGTTGGCATACAAACATACACAACCATCAACATGATGGAAAAAGAAAACTGGACTCATCAGGCCAGATGACCTTCTTCCATATCTCCAGTTCCAGTGGTGGCTGGTCCATAGGGAGCACTGGGGCGCTGTCCCTGTCAAGTTATATGTTAAATAAAATACTGCCGTGGGAATTTATTGTTGGGTATATTGTTGGACTGTTAAATAATATATTATCGTGGGAATTCTAGCTCTGTTCAAGTTGAACCACTTAAGTTTCAGTTTGGTACAGAATTTCTTCTTTAAATACAGAATCCTTTTTAGTTTTATCCCTAACAAAACACCCTGTTCACTTGAAGAAAAAAGGATAAAGGAGCTTGAACCAAATCAACCTAATTTACAAATTCAGCATCAGACGCGAGGACAAGCTTACACCAGGGGCTTCTAAAGCTCTTGTTATGACAAATGGAGATGGATATCTGGATGCAATGTAAGTACAGTAATGCCCCTTTTTGCTTTCCCTGTTTGCTGCACGAAGCGTTGTGGACAATGACGTAATGATGGAGGTGCGAGAATTAAAGAGGCTGGTGACTGAGACTTTAACCAGAAAGTCACTGAGAAATTTGCAGGCCAGAAGGAAAGATGTCAAAATTTAAGTTCCTCAAGTATTTCTACTGGCCAGTGTTTATGCGGCATTACAGTGTGTTGCTGCTCTGTTTGTAGACTTTTTTTTCCAATTCGTTTGCGCCCCCTCATCATTTTTAGCACCAGCCACCAATGTCCAGTACTGATATGTACATGTACTTATATGTACATTTTCGAGTTGCACAGACACTTGCACACATACAAAAATAAATCAACATGACCTTTTTTTCTTCAGGAACTGCGTAGATCCTGTCAATAAGTAACATTTAACTAGCCCTCTGATAATCATCTTTATCAGATACACCACTGTTTAATGTTTAAAGTTTTATAAAGGACATGTGATGCTCCTTCTGTGTCACAATCGTCTCGAGACGTAATAAAGTATCGTGTGTACAATATCAGAAAACACACGTGCAACGCACAGTGGTTCCGATACCTGTTATGGCATTGTTTGATTAGAGTTTATTTAGGCAATTATACAAGAGAAATGGCTTTTATGTCTTTATATAATACAAAGAAAAAGATAATCAGAATTGTTTCTGTTCTATCATAAACAAGCCAATCCTCCCTGTAGCTGATGGATTAATTGTTCTTCAAAAGAAAGACGTAAGCATGTCACCAGGAGAAAATAAACCCAGCGATAACAAATGTACTTCAATCTCTGGTTAAATTTCATTTCATTTTAAACTTTTTTTTTTTCTTTGTGTTGTTGCATGCAGATTTGCGCTGACGTAGTTGTGTAGTGTTGGTTACTGTACCTTCAGCGGCGAGGATGAGTGAGATGTCGAGCCCCTGGTTTAACCTCAGCATCACCGTACCATACTCAAAATCAAATGCATCACTGAACAGAGGAAACACAGCAACGTTATCTGTATGAGAGGATATATCAGTATGGAGGTGTACATTGTGTGTATGTGTTGTGAGTGTGTGTGTACATACTGCAGAACTCCCACGTAAGTCTGCACATCTGAAATTGGTGCCGTCTTCCAATCTTTCTTAAACCCCAGCATCAGTGTGTTTGGTCTGAGACGGCCCAATCCTGAAGCCTGGTAGAGACACACAAACACACAGAGTGAACATGTTACTATCTATATATTAGTATGGTCACTCAGATTTTTTACTTTGTAGCATATAAATAAATCACAGATATGACAACAAACAATTTTGTTTCATTCTGGCTTCATGAAGCACACCTCAAACATCTTAAATTAAATGATTTTTATTAATGACATATTGTTTTCTGATCATGCAGAGGAAAAATTATGGAATCAACAACAAAAGATAACGTTTTTCTTTGTTGATCCTCCTTTTTAAAGAGATATGGACATGCTAATGAATAATAATATTCTACATCATGCTCCTTTCAGCTTTCTCGAATAGCAGTTGGCGGATCAGCTTTGCAGGTTGGAGCCTTATCCACCATATATTTTCAATAACATTGAGATCTTTGACTTTGACAGTTTGGTGGCCATGTCACTGAGGTGATATGAGGTGATATGACCTTCCTAAAGAAAAGTTTTAACAGCATTTGCTCTGCAGTAAGATGCATAATTATCCTGAAAAATCACTCATGATTAACCAACTATATTTTCTATCGATGGAATAAGAAACATCTACAAAATGAAATCCACAACTGCATTGGCTATTAGAGTACTTTAATTTTCTCAAAAATCGACAGTGCGCCTTTAAATGCGGTGCGTCTAATGTATGAATTAATTCTGGTTGAGCCTTCTGAATTAGAACCGATTGTAGATGGTACACGGCGCTCATAAATCTGTCAAAATGTTTTAGCCCTGTCTTGGTAAGTTACGAAGCTCACGGCCACCGTAGTCACGAAACATCGCTGAGTAATATGGTATGTGCTTCAGCATTAGGGTACGTGCATTCATTCATTTATTTTCGAAGCGGATTTCAAACTCAACGCTATCGGTTACGCAGTACAATATGGAGCAGCTGCAAGAGAATTCAACATTAACGAATCAATGATACGGAAGTGGAGGAAGCAAGAAGACGCCCCGAGCCAGGTAAAGACCAAACTGAGCTTCCGAGGGAACTTAAGAGTTTTGTTTCATTTCATGCGCCTTATAACCCGGTGCGCGTTATGTATGAAAATATACCCGTTAGCAGCAGATCGTTGATGTTTCGTCTTATAATCCGGTACGCTTTATGGTCCATAAAATACGGTAATTACTGCAATCTCCCCTGGTCCTTTACCTGACATGCATATCATAAATGAGTTGGGAAATTTGCTTTCTTCAGGCACTCATCTTTATATGTTTCATTAGTACAGCACCAGACAAAACTTTCAGCATGGCTCCTTGGGCACTGCCGATTTGTGAGTCATTGCTGAATGTCACTTTCATCATTGAGCAACACTCCATGATTGTTTCTCTTTAACCCATTGTAAGTTTGGATTCTTCTGTCAATGTGTAGGTGCTAGTTTTCATTTAACTTTTCAATACGTAAATCCCATTTAATTCAGCCCTTTTTTACAGTACTGTCAAACATTGACAGCATATTGCTTTGAGTTTTATATCACTCCTTGGTCTAACTGTATGTTTTCCTTTTATAACCTTCCCATTTTGTCAGCTTTTTTGTTGGAGTCAATTCTGAATTTTTGGTTATAGTCCCACTCCTCATTAAGGTCTGTAAGAAGTCCATTTTAATTGCAGACTAATTTGCAGTTTTAGTTTCTGCTAGTATTTATTTTAGAAATGCAAATTACAAAGTGATTCCATCATTTTTTCCTAACATTAACTGATTCTATTTTTTTTTTCTTCTACTTGATTTGGAAAAACATGCTACTAATTATTCATGGTATCTGTGATTAATTCGTTTCCTGAAAAGTGAAAAAAGCTAGATGAACATCCTCTAGGTATGGTATGTCAGATAACTGGTTTCTTTAATAAAAGAAAGATTATTTAAATCTGGATCAAGGTTCCACATTTAGTTTAATGATCTGAAACACTTGTTTGACAATAAACAAATGCAATTAAGAGCCGGAGCAAAGTCTCTTCCACAGGACTGTATGTCCCGAGTTTCTAAATATCAAACACACACTATCAGTAAATTGAAGGTCGGTTCCTATAAAGAGACAAAAACATGGCCAAACACACACACTTTCTCAGTTAATATTTCGGAAGTCAGAAATGAGCACACCTGTGCTCACATGGATTAAGATGCACAGCAGGGGTGTGATTTTTAACACCACTTAGATAATCAAGCCCAGCGTTTGGGTACTGTTTTTAGGAGCCCTTATCAACTTTCCAAATTTATCCTTATCCATGTGCCAGATTGAACCGATTAAACCCTTCATAATTACGTGAGTCAAATGACATGTTTTGCTGAACAACCTCTGTAGGAACAAACATATCTGCAGATTTTAACAAGCCATTAACACTAGGTGAAGTGTGCCAAACTTTTGAACTTAAAAACTTTTTTGCAGAAATATGTATCTTCAAGTTTATCCTTGCACAATCTACATTTTTGCTGGAAAGCTCCTGAAAAGGGGTTCAAACATTGCCTCTGGTTACCATATACTGTATGTAAAGTTTGGCATGTTCTCCTCAGTACTATGTTTTTTTGCCTTGTTTTCTGAAAACCATGTCTTAGATTATGCCCTCTGACGGACCTGGAGCCTCATGCGCAATTTTTATACAATACATATATATCAGTACAGGTATTGGAAAATAGGAACGTGACGACTGATGAGTAAAAGACTTTAAGGTCTCTGAAATTAACTGTTGTGTGTGGTTTAATGATAATTTGCAGACATAAAGCATACCATAGACCATGGACCAATAATATCATGTTTACTATTATAGGTATTACCCTTCTTAATGCTATATTACCTTGCCATATACACTAACTGAAATACAGTATTCACTGACTCTGGTGCAGGAGACTTTTATTTTCAGTGTGCAGCCAGATGAGTCTGCAAGAGAGTCTCAGAACAGCAAAGTGTATGTGTATGTGGTGCCCCACTGATAAGGTCAGGCTGAATCTGCGCTGCGATTGTAACAGCGGAGCACAGGTGAGGATGGGACAACATGACAACAGTACTGCGTGTGTACAGAATCTTGACTTTTTAGTCAATATCAGCATACTGCTGTATCCCATATAGCTTTGCTATGTACAGTATACAATACTGTGTTTGCACAATGTCCAGATCACATATGTAATTTCACAGAACCTATTGTTGACATGATTGTCTTTCTACTTTAAATGCTATCTTTTGTATCTGTTTCATATTTTGGCTGTTTCTCTTCTTCTTTATCCTAAGTCCAATGTTAGGTGCTCAAGTGGTACAGTGGTCTAAAACTTTAGTCCATCACCTTGGACACCTGGGTTCAAATCCCAACAGTGCCTTACAGCTGGGTCATGCATCACAAGTGGACCCAATTGGATGTGTCTTAGGGAGAGGAGACCAGTCAGGGGATCATCCATGGGCACTGTAATGGTCCAGCGTCTTTGTCCAGGGGACACTTACACCTACGCCCTGAGTTCTTAGAGGTTGTTGCTGTGCCCCTCCAAACCTGACCAGGAAAAGCTGGTTAAAGTTGGTCCGAATTTGCCCAGTTTTAAATTTCTCCCACAACGTGCATGAACACATTCCTGCAACTGCCTCTGCACATCTGCTGACCACTTCTTCTCACAGGCAGATGGAATTCTCTACAGTGAGAGTGAATCCACACAGAGGCTACTGTGTGGCCCCTGATGTCCTCAATCATGGGTTACCAAAACCCTGAGCAAATGGATTTTCTGTTTTTTATTTGTTTTTGGGTACAGTCTGTTGACATAGTTTGTTACAGGCACATGTATGGTAACATATTACAGGTTTTATATCAGATAGATATCAGGCTCTTGGAATAAGTATTTAAATAATTTACTATCTAATTACTATCTACTATCTATTTTACATTATACTGGTTTATTGTGCCTGACTGAAGTCCTAACACAACGCTATCATTCCTGATAACAGCAGAAGAATAACTAACTCTATTTCTCAAGAGCTGGTTAAATAGCACTAATGGTGTTCATTTGAATGCAGATTTGCATTGCATTTGTATGTCTTGTGTTCTGTCTCATATTACATCCGCTACCTTTTCTTCCTTGTTGGAGAGTTTTTATGGTTTTATATAGGAGCGCAGACAGGCATATGTTTTAATAATTTAAAATGTTGACAAGTGCAAATGTTTTGCCACCTTTCCTTATGATTCATGTGCTTTTGTATGGTCTGAGAGCTTACTTGACTTGTTAACTGATTATAAATTAGCAAAATTGCTGTTGCAGCACTGGATCATCTCCAGTCCAGCCATTTCCATTGACATTCATGCCTGTGTGACAGCTGACTGGGCCGGAAGGCACCTCCAAGACTCAGTCCGTTGCAGTGGTGGGCTAACATATCGCAACTGTTTATTGACAGGCTGATATTGATACCAGTGAAGCATTTCTGCCTATCGCACCTTTCATACAAGCCTTTCGTACAATACTTCACTGTCGTTTCACCCCTTCAATCCCAGAACCTCTCAGAATGGTAGAGCAGTTGGCAGATGGCGACAATCTCAGGCTGGTGCTCACTCAGCTGGATATAGATAGTTAGGAGGTGATACTTTGTGGCTTCTAAGTTTCTCCAGCTCTTGTCTCTTCTTCGCAGTCAGAGCCAGAAACTTCCCTTTTCAGCTTCTTCAGAAAGGTCATTTAGGAATTTACAGACTTTTGCTGACATGATATAAGTATGAGCAATAAGCATGAGGTTGAGAGCCTAACAAATCCATGTCAGCTGACTTCTACTTGATAGGACATTGTTCTCCAGCCTTTCTGTTGACATTTATTTTTTTTTTCTCTCATAGGCATCCTGGCCCTCTTTCCATGGAATGTTTTGCACAATTGTCCAGCTGTTATGAAATGAATGAGCTGCTTATTGTGACACTGGGGCTTCTCATTTACCAAGACTCTCATGCTCTCTGTGAGTTCTGCCAGCTTCTGGAGTACAGGATGTGGTGATTTACCTGGACCTTTTTGCACAATCCAGTTTTCTTCTGAGCCAAACCATTGTGCCTACTTGGCTAGATTAGAAAGGATGTCATTAGAAAACTAAATCTTGCTCGCGGGATCTGCCACAGTTCACTCTATCCCATTGGCCTTGGGGGAATGTCCTACCACTTTGTCCAGTGGACTTTACTAAGAACTGTTCTTTCTAAATTTTTCTCACTTCTGTGTCCACCAACGTTTGTCCAAATGTTTTGTCGCTCTCCCCAGCCCAGAACCTTATTCTACCTCTAAAGTCTAAAGTCTAGAGTTGGCACTGTACACATAGAGAAGACTGATGCTCTTCCTGTCTGAATCTTGGTACCAGTGTTCCTGACCAGTTGCTCAACTGTTTAAATGTCTCAGCTGTCTAAGTTTCAGCACCAGCCTTTACCCAAGTGAGATGGTCTTAAGTGTCTTAAGATCTTTCCAAACAGAGCAGCATTAGAAAAGCACCTCAAAAGTCCAAGCCACTTGGAGTCACCTGAGAGCCTGAACTGCTCAGATTAATTGTAAATCACATCTGATAAATGTTGTGAACTTTTTCATTTTCACCATGCAAAAATCAAAATAGCAAAATAGCTCATTAAGTTCTGCATAAAGTCTACTTAAATAATACTGCATGTATTAATCTAAGGTCTCGTCACTGTGAAATAAAGATTTTCCTTGTGCTTGGTCTGATCTATGTCACTCTGTGCAGTATAATTTACTACGATATTGAGCTTTGTCATTAGTCTACAGTAAGGTCTGTCTGATCTGTTCTATATTCTTCTTTGGTACAGTCTGATTGATCAAAAGGTGATGTACAATGAAGGATCTGATCTTATGAGTTTATGTAGGGGACATACCTGTAGCAGACTCATTGTTCCGTCTCGGAAAGTGTCAGCGGCTACAGCCGCATAAAATGCTTTCCTCTTATTTTTATTCAGCCACATCTGATGCTGCTCCATACAGCTGTTCAGCTCCTGCTGCTTCTCCACCCGAGGACCCTGATGCAGAGAAAATGAGCAAAACATCCCAAAAGGAATGCTAAAATAGGTCATTCATTTTAGATGGTTCACAAACTTTTTCTCTCAACTCTCAGATAGATAGACATAAATAATTTATCCCTGTCTAGCAAGTTGAAGCCATCTGTGTTGGTTGTGTTGAAAATGTTTTCAACTGATCCGGTGAATGCAGAATGCTGGGATGCACATATTGATTACACAAAAACACATGCTCTTTGCATTAAACATGGATTGAAAGGAATAAACACGTGTAAGTCGATTAATCCTCACCACAAATACTTCACAGGTGACGCAGAGACCATAATTTTTGGTGAAAGAGTGAGCAAGGTCGAGAAGAGCTGGACGAGTTTTAGGGGTTCCAGTTAACACGAGACACTGTGGCCTGAGGAACACAACAATAATCACAATTATCATCTATATACTACTACTACTACTAATAATAATAATAATAATAGTAATCATCATCACCATCATCGTCATCATCATTATTATAATAATAATACTTATCATGACTGGCAGCACACCAAGCCATTCAAAAAAGCTTTATTCAACTAAAAGAATGTGGAAGCACAAACGTGCAAATACAGTGTCAAAACAGTCCAGTGTTCAGAGATATAAGTCCTACCAGGCAGAATATCCAAATCACTGGGCAAAAGCACAATCTAGAAAACAGAGCAGAGTTCATAGGCTCAACAGCGACATGTTCAAACTATGAAACTTTGCACTGTGTGTGAGTGTGGTATTTAAATGGCTGTGATAATGATCAGTTGATGCAGTATGATGAAAAGTGGAAGGAGGGGGCAATCCGGAAGTGCCAGGGGAGCTTGAGTCTGTAAGTGATGGGTTGATTTGCTTCAGGACAGGGAAGGGGCCAAGACAACAAGGATACAACTTTTCACTGCCTCTATGAAAGCAGATGAGACATGATCGTAGGGTCGATATCAGGGTGTGCTTGGCTGTGCTGTCGATTGACTTGCCCTTTGTGGTTCTGGATGACTTCTTCCACTCATTGCTGGACCTGCTCCCAGATACCTCACTTCACCACATCCAAGCATTGATTTAAATCTGTGGTGTCAGTGGGTGATGGGTCCCAGGAAATGAATGGGGAATGGAAGCTGAGGACACACTGGTAAGATGTCATCCTCATGGAGGAGTGCTTCCAAGAATTCTGTGCAATTTCTGCACAAGGGGGGAAGCAACTCCAATCATCCTGATTGTATCCTGACAGCCATCGGAGTACCTGGCAAATGTGGTGATATGGAATTACAGAGAGGGAGAGTAAATCAGGATCTTGTCAGAGTATGCTATGACATAGACTGCCAGCAACATTGTTGACCAGGGATTGGCAAGAAAGGCCATTTTCTACTCATCCCCCTCAAATGTACGTTAGGTTGTAGGCACCGCAGAGATCCAGTTTGGTAAAATGCTGGGCTGACTGGGGACTAGAGGGAGTGGATATTTCCAGGTGTTTCCAAATGAGCCCCTACAATCAATACATGTGCATAATGATCTGTCCTTCTTCTGTGCAAAGAAGAACCAGCAGCAGAGGAGGAAGGATGGATAAAACCCAGTGGAGATGGCCTCAGTGATGTTCACTATTTTCATCATATTTTCTTAAAATTGTCTCTATCTTGCTGTGCCCTCCCTGTAATAGCTTTGCACCCCAAACCAGTTTGGTAACCACTGCACTAGTGGATACAATGCACCAATGTGACGGTAGAAGAGGCAGTAGAGTGACCAGGAGGTAATCTTAGTAATGGTTGCAGGATATGGCATGGTTGTGCAGGTGAAACCAGGAGCTTCATTTATTTACAGTGGTGGTTGAAAGTTAGTGAACCTTTTAAAATTTTCTATATTTCTGCATAAATATGACCTAAAACCTCATCAAATTTTCACAAAAGTCCTAAAAGTAAATAAATAGAATCCAGTTAAACAAATGAGGCAAAAATATTATACTTAGTCATTTATTTATTGAGAAAAAATATCCAATATTACATATTAGTGAGTGGCAAAAGTATGTGAACCTCTAGGATTAGCCATTGATTTGAAGGTAAAATTACAGTCAGGTGTTTTCAATCAATGGGATGGCAGTCAGGTGTCAGTGGGCACCCTGTTTTATTTAAACAACAAAGATCTATCAAAGTCTGCTCTTCACAACACATTTTTGTGAAAGTGTATAATGGCATGAACAAAGGAGATTTCTGAGGACCTCAGAAAAAGAGTTGTTGATGCTCATCAAGCTGGAAAAGGTTGCAAAACCATCTCTAAAGAGTTTGGACTCCATCAATCCACAGTCACACAGATTGTGTACAAATGGAGGAAATTCAAGAACATTGCTACCCTACCTAGAGTGGTCGGCCAACAAAGATCACTGCAAGAGCAAGGCGTGTAATTGTTGGTGAGGTCACAAAGGACCCCAGGGTGACTTATAAGCAACTGAAGGCCTCTCTCACATTGGCTAATGTTGACGTTCATTAGTCCACCATCAGAAGAACACTGAACAACAATGGTGTGCATGGCAGGGCTGCAAGGAGAAAGGCACTGCTCTCCAAAAAGAACATTGCTGCCCATCTGCAGTTTGCTAAAGATCACGAGGACAAGCCAGAAGGCTATTGGAATAATGTTTTGTGGACGGATGAGACCAAAACAGAACTTTAAAAAAAAAAAAAAAACGTTACGTTTGGAGAAAGGAAAACCCTCCATTCCAGCTTAAAACCACCAATCTGTGAAACATGGTGGTGGTAGTATCATGGTTTGGGCCTGTTTTTCTGCATCTGGGTCAGGACGGCTTGCCATCATTGATGGAACAATGAATTCTGAATTATATCAGAGAATCCTAAAGTAAAATATCAGGACCTTTGTCCATGAACTGAATCTCAAGAGAAGGTAGGTCATGCAGCAAGACAACGACGCTAAGCACACAAGTCGTTCTATCAAAGAATGGTTAAAGAAGAACAAAGTTAATGTTTTGGAATGGCCAATTCAAAGTCCTGACCTTAATCCAATCAAAATTTTGTGGAAGGACCTGAAGCAGTTAATGTGAGGAAACCCACCAACATCCCAGAGCTGAAGCTGTTCTGTATGGAGGAATGGGCTAAAATTCCTCCAAGCCGGTGTTCAGACCTGATCAACAGTTACAGGAAAGGTTTAGTTGCAGTTATTGCTGCACAGGGGGGTCACACCAGATACTGAAAGCAAAGGTTCACATACTTTAATGGCTATACTATATATATACAGTGAGGCAAAAAATTATTTAGTCAGCCACTGATTGTGTAAGTTCTCCGACTTAGAAAGATGAGAGAGGTCTGTAATTTCCATCATAGGTGCACTTCAACCATGAGAGACAAAATGAGAAAAAAAATCCAGGAAATCACATTGTAGGATTTTTAAAGAATTTAATTGTAAATTATGGTGGAAATAAGTATTTGGTCAATAAATTTGGTTCAACTCAATACTTTGTAGCATAAACTTTGTTGGCAATGACAGAGGTCAAATGTTTCCTGTAAGTCTTCACCAGGTTTGCACACACTGTAGCTGGTATTTTGGCCCATTCCTCCATGCAGATCTCCTCTAGAGCAGTGATGTTTTGGGGAAACACGGACTTTCAACTCCCTCCACAAATTTTCTGTGGGGCTGAGGTCTGGAGACTGGCTAGGCCACTCCAGGACCTTAAAATGCTTTTTCCGGAGCCACTCCTTTGTTGCCCGAGTTGTGTGTTTGGGATCATTGTCATGCTGGAAGACCCAGCCACGTTCCATCTTCAATGCTCTCACTGATGGAAGGAGGTTTTGGCTTAAAATCTCACGAAACATGGCCTCGTTCATTCTTCCCTTAACACGGATCAGTTGTGCTGTCCCCTTTGCAGAAAACAGCCCAAACGCATGATGTTACCACCCCCATGCTTCACAGTAGGTATGGCACAACTCAGAATTCTTCTTCCTCGGCGAGTTTGAGTTTTTACCAAAAAGTTGTATTTTAGTTTCATCTGACCACATGATATTCTCCCAGTCCTCATATGCCCCCTATGCTCTCTGGCAAACTTCAGATGGGTTTGGACATGTACTGGCTTAAGCAGGGGCACACGCCTGGCACTGCAGGATCTGAGTCCATCTCGACGTAGTGTGTTAGTTATGGTAGCTTTGTTACTTTGGTCCCAGCTCTCTGCACGTCATTCATCAGGTTTCTCCGTGTAGTTCTGGGATTTTTGCTCACCGTTCTCATGATCATTTTGACCCCACGGGATGAGATCTTGCGTGGAGCCCCAGATCGAGGGAGATTGTCAATGGTCTTGTATGTCTTACAATTGCTCCCACAGTTGATTTATTCACACCAACCCGCTTGCCTATTGTAGATTCACTCTTCCCAGCCTGCTGCAGGTCTACAATTTTTTTCACTACTGCTGCATTTTTTCACTTTCCACCTCATAAACCTTGAGACAAGCTTGGCTCAACTTCACCCAGCACTCAAGATCAAAGGAAGCCAAGCATCAAGACTCTTCTCCATACTCTGGCACCAAGGTGGTGGAATGAACTTAAACTCGATGTCCAAATGGCATCAGTATTTAAGTGAAGACTGAAACTGCACTTAACATTTTAAAAATTAGGGGTTTCAAACATATCGCCCATGAACCATTATGGTATAAAAAGACCCACATAGGAAATATGGAAGAAGACTTCCAGAGAATTAAACTTCCAAAGAATGAAATGCTTTCTGCATGTCCTTATGTGTGTGCTGGTTGGCTGTTTATCACAGGTACGAACATATGTCTCATACATTTACTGATTGGGTGAGGATTGGACTGAAATAAGTTTGGATTGCTTGTTTAGATTGAGCTCTACCTGAAGTTCTTGACATGTTCATCCACTCCTGATAATGTCAGCGCATTACCGACGGCATTCACAAAGGTCACAGCTTGCGTGGATGAACCCCAGTTCACATCTGCAACAGATCAGATGAGGGTTTAATGAGGGGTAATAATAATTAACATGGCATTTATCAAAAGGATTGATCAGAATTAATAAAAAAAAACTTATCTGTGCATCAAAAGCTGCATGCTATAAAACATCATGATTATGATCTCATTGTATAAACCTTTACACACAGTTAAACCCAATTTAATGAGTCAAGTCACTTTCTGAACTCATCTCAAATTAGTTGTGACTCAAATTGCTCCATGTGCAGCAGCTCAGTTCCTAAACAGGCATGTGCAAAACTTGAGGCATCCCTGGTCAAATAAAATGTTTTGTTCATTTACTAAATGAAAAGGAGCCACACAAACTACGCAAACTGAAATATGATACATTTCTGCTCATTTAATGCATTAACTTAACAAAAACATACCTGAAAAACAAAATAAACCAAAGTTTGCAAAGTGTAAACATTTGGACACTTTTCCAGATGATTCTTGTGTTTTTGTAAGGACATAAATGGGCTTGTTAATGATCCATTAAGTTTTGTTAAATTTCATTGTTCCCTGCATAACAGTTTACTATAAAATTTACAAAGCAAACATAAAAAGTATAGTTTTTTAAGATATTGTTACACACCAACCTACAGCAATGTGGGATAACATGAAATACAACTTGTATAAGACAGAATTATACTGATTAAAGAAATACCAAAAATCCATAGGAGCTTATGAATCAAATTTGTACTGGACAAGCTATTGGATGATTAAGGTGGTATGATGGATAACCCTGTCACCTTACAGCTCCAGGTACCAGGGTTTGTATCCGGAACTCAGTCTGTGTGTGATTCATCTCCAGTTTTCCTACACATTTCAAAAGGCATTAGGTTAACTGGCATCTCTAAAGTGTCCCAATGTTATTGTCTGTTTGTGTGTGTGTGTGTGTGTGTGTGTGTGTGTGTGTGTGTGCACGTGTTTGTACATTTTCCCTATGATGGGCTCTAGCCCTGTCTAGTGCTGGTTCCCATGTTGTGCCCTGAGTTGGCAGATGATATAAGACACAAGAAAGTTGTGGAGTGGAGGGCCCATTCCCTAACAAGCAATACAGGGCACAAGACAGGAACCAAACCTGCACTGGCCAAAAGTCCATTGCAGGGCACATGCACACACTCACTAACATTGAGACACTTTAGAGATGCTACTTGACCTCATGCAGATCTTTGGAATGTGAGAAAAATCTAGAGTACCCAGAGGAAACCCACACATACCAGGGGAGAACATGCAAACTCCACACAGGCGGCAGCCAGGCTGGGACTTGAACTCGAATTATTAACATTATATCTAACATTACATTTAACATTATATATAATATTTAATGTTAAGGTCTTTATATTCTTTTAACAACAGCTACAATCGGCATAGGTTTTTGATTATGCTAGGTGTGCACATATATCACTGAACATATTCAATGTAAGTATACTAAACTTTATCATTTCCATAATATAATAATATAACTAATATAACTAAAAATTATGTTTGGTATAAAAAGATGGAATGTGAAAACATCACATGCTATTACATGTTTTATTTGTACTGAACATTCTAGTGGTTTGCTGCAAATACTAAACAGACACTCTGCATGTTGTATAAACAATAATACCATAACCTTCAGCTTAAAAACTATCAAAAATTGAGCATTAAAACATAAAAGAAAATCACCCCGAACCCCTACATGTGCCTGGACTAAGCCCCCAATCACCTCACACCCTAGAAACACACCTGAGTTTGACAGAAAGAAAACAGAAGCATCACCATCATTTGCTTCCAAAGTGATAATTCTTCAGTTTAACTAAGACTATAATGCAATAATAATCATTCAATAATTTTAGGCTATATGTAATTTAATGTTGTAGTATACAACATCTGTGATTAAATATAATATTATATATTAATAATTATAATTATGTTATATAATGTACTGTACAGTATAATAAATGTAAAGTGAATTACAAGCTAATTACATTTTTTCCATTTTGTACTTTTCATTCTTTTATGATGGAAAAAATCGTAATCTGGTTTCGGGCTCATCTCGGTCTCAGCCACTCCTGGTCTAGGTCTTGACTCGGATTCGACCACTTAAAGTCTTGGTCTTGACTCGAACTCGGCTCTAGTGGTGTTGATTACAACACTAATTGAATTAGTATTTATTTATGACACTGTCTGAAAGCAAAAGGGATTGAAACACACCGATGACCAGAGATCTTTAAGGGATAACAACAGAGAAACCATTCAGGCCGTGTTCAATATTTTCTGCAGATGTTTCTCAGTAACAGGGTTTTGTTACTGAGTGGTATGTAGTACATTATTTAAAGGTAATGTGTAGTATTCATTGTGTTATTACCTGGTTTCTTGACAGTAACGTAGATGTAGAGGAAGAACTCTATACCGTAGGTAAGGAGCGCAGCCCACCAGTTAATCACAAACATCACTGCACAACACAACAGTGCACCAAACAGGGACAACCACATGTTGTAGTATTTATACGCTGGTCTCCAGCCTGCACACACACACACACACACACACATGTTGTTTATATTATAAAACTTGTTTATGTATGTACTTTTTCAACGTACATACATAAACAAAAAGCTGCAGTTCCATGGGAACTAAGCTGGAATCCCGGGTAGTGTTTGCAGCATGAAGAACAGTTGATGCATTTACAGAACTGACTGACAGCCTGTGCCAAGTGAATCTTGAGATATCCTATGGGCCCTCCCCCTCGACAATGACCAAAATAAGTGGAGTAAAAGCGAATGCATGCTTGAACCCTGCTTTTTGGATAAGGGTCTGGCTGCAGACCTCCAGTGAGAGGCCTGTCTCTCTCTCTCTGAGACACAGTCAACTGTGCATGTGTGTGACACCTGACCTGGCCAGAAGGCACCAACAGGGACCATGGCAGTGTTGGTTTGTCACCAGAGCAAAATATTTTCAATGACAGCTTGTTACAAATTTAGAGTCATTTACATTACATTGTTTGAATTACCATTAATAATCTGTCGCTCACTCACTAACCTGGAGATTTGGCATACGATGCGTGGAAACAGGAGAAGTTGATGAGGGCATAGGAGGCCAGGAAAAAGTTGGAGATGATGGGAGCAATGGTGTTTAACTCAGCTGTAGAGAGAGAGAGAGATCCTTCAATTAAGTCCTGAGACATGATACGATTTGAATGGGTGCCAAAATTTTTGCTACAAGCTGTAATTTATGTTCTTGTGAATTGATTGAAATGAAACCCTTGGATCAGTGAAAAACAAAACAAGTTTCCTGATGTATTTCCTCCTCACCGATGAGGATGAAAGCCACGGCGATGATAAAGGTTAGCACATAGCCACGGATAGGCTCGTTATTTTTGCCGTGACCTTTGGCGAAGAAATGCAGGGCTCTGTAGATGTTGTCCTTACACAGAGCCTGAAAATAATGAGAGATGCAGTTGGATCGACTCAATCAAATGATTAATTTATATTCAAAATACTCGAATGATTCACCGACTCAGTTAATTCACAATATGCAAAATGAATGAACAAAAGATAATCTAACTCAAATCAAGATTTGGTGTGACCACACGTTGCCTTCAGAGAAGGGTGGAGGGGTCAACTTGGCATTCCGATGAAGCTACCAGATGCTGCTATCGCTCAAGTGTAAGGGAAGATCACACTGAATTCAATGTAGCCTATAGAAACTGTTTTTCTCTTTTTATTTAGTTACATTTCCTGTATTTTCTGGTTGTATTGCAATAAAGAAATTGAGAAATAATTATATATGGTCATTATGCCATTGCTAAAACATATATAATCCATTCTAATGGTGACCTAAGACTTTTGGACAGTACTATATATGTGCTTCTGGGTGAAATGTTTGTTTTCATATGGCTAAGCTTTGGAGGAATGGCAGTACAATTTGGTGTATAGTTATTGTTATTTTATTTTGTTATGTTGCTTGTCATTATTTTGGTTATGTATTTGGATATCTTTTTCAATTTGTGTCCTGTTTGAGTTAAGTTATGAGACCCCACCTGTACCTCCTTGTGCATGCCGACTTGGCCCCTCACTCTCATAATCAAATGATTCACTGATTCAAATACTGACTTACTGAATGAAAGAGAATCAAATCTCTGTCATGGCTAAACGATTCACTGGTTCAAACACTAATTCAAAAGAAGAGAGCAGTGAATCTCAGTCATGACCAAACAATACAAACACTGGGTTGCTTAAGAGAGTCACAGTAAACTGATTCATTGATTCAAACACTGACCCAATAAATGATGGAAGAGTTATGCTAGAGTTAGGGATTTTAGCTAAAATGTCAGAGTGGAGTATACTGTGCAATACGTTACACTAGTGTGCACTTTTTTAGCATGCTAGCAGGTTACTAGTGTGTTTTTCTTCACCTGGAAGACTTTTGGAGCGCTAACAAGGGAAGCAAGTGCAGAGGAGATGGTAGCAGAGAACGTTCCTGCTGTGATCAGGGGCCCAAACCCAGACACCATCGTCATCACCTACACACACACATGTGTCAAAAGAATGTGTATTATTTCGTAATCTAACGTTCTACATCAAACTAGACAGAGTTTTCTGCTGGACATCTTACCTGGAAATTGTTCATCAGGCCGTACTTGCACTTGGTGGTGGCACAGGGGGAAAAGTCATAGCCATAATCACAGGCGATAGAGAAGTTGCAGCTTTCACCAACACCGATGGTGTCATTCCTGTTTCCGGTGGCATCACGCACCACTGTAGCAGCTTCATACAGAAACATCAGTTATTATCATTTGAGACCAGGATCGATTAATCAAACAAGCGGAATCAGGCATAGCACGTTAGCGTCCATTGTTGGTACTCACAAACGCACAGAGCGATGCCAAGATACGTCAGTCCAGTGATTAATATGGCTAGCAGAGTGCCAATGGGAATTGCACCCTGAGGATCCTGCACACATATAAATCACATGGTTTAATGGCTAAAATAATAAAATACGCACAGAATACAGAACACGCCACACTCAACAAATGTAGACTGGTTGAAAAAATTATCTGGACGTCTGATTATTTATTATACCTTCAGATCTCCGGAGATGTTCGCTCCCGCCAGAATTCCCGTGGCTGCGGGGAAGAAGATGGCAAAGACGGAGAAAAACGTCTCACCATCCCGGAAGGCTGGAGTAAAGTTCTCTGCCATGATTGAGGCTGTGTAGCGATCACACAGTACAGAGTATAAAGAGCTTTGTGAGAACTCACCGCTGAAACACTTTAAATGAAATGTTTCAATTCCAAAAACAAATGTTTTTTGTTTTACCCCGTTTGTATTCATATACAATCATGTACTCAGTGCTTAAACTTATTGTTTAAAAGCATAATTTAAAGTTCTTTGGACTTGATGATTGACTTTGGCCTTTCCGAAATCTTTGTTTAAATTCAGCATTTGAACTATCTTGCTGTATAAATTGTTTTAACCCACTCAATTTCTTATCAGCTTCATCCTAGTGAAGTGCTTAGCCCACAGCATAGGGTGCAAGGCAGGAACAACCCTAGACAGGACGCCAATCCATCATGGGGCACATACACTCTCACACTAGGGGACACCAATTAACCTAACATCCAAGTATTTGGACTGTGGGAGGAAACCAGAGTACCCAGAGTAAACCCACATGGACATGAGGAGGACATGCTTAGCAAGTGCTTAGTTCCAGGGTTGCAGTACTGATGATTAGTGATGGAAGAATTCTGATTTAGATTAGATTATGATGTGAGTGACAGTTCTTTTTCTATGTGTTAATTGTATTCCAGTCTTAGCAGATGAAGCATCAAATCATTAGCATTTTCATCATAAGCATATTCTTATCCTGGTCCACAGGTGGAAGCATGCCTTGTAGGTGGCACCAGACCACCGCAGGGTCCAACAGAGGTCATTGCTGACCTCCCTCCCATCCCTCAGCTAATCGTACCTGTGTGATGCCTGACCCAGTCAGAAGGCACCAAAGGGATTTGAACATGGGTATCTGAGGTGGTGAGTTAGCAGCCAGCACCAACATAAATAATGATCCCAGAGAACACCCCCGAAATACAAATAATGATAATGATAATAATAATAACAATAATACATTGCACTTATATAGTGCATTTCACAACACCCAAGGTTGCTTTACATTGATATCACAGATTAAACAGAGGAAGAAGGTGAGAGAAAATGTGAGAAAAGATAAGGTTTCAGGTGAGTTTTAAACTGAGAAAGAGAGGTTATGAAACTCACCTTTATAGCTGAAGAAACCTTTTGCCTCTTTATCCTTGGTGGCAGGAATGGCTGTTCCTACAAAGACATTGGCTATGGCAATTAGCAGGATCACCAGCAACACAATTTGTGCCTAAAGAGAGAGACAGAGTTTATCAGATCGATAATGAATTTGAGAAAGAAATCGAGAGCGAAATGGAGAGAGAGAGAGAGAGAGAGAGAGAGAGAGAGAGAGAGATGGAAGGAAAGAGGGAAGATAGTCCCCAGTTTACAATGGGAATATTGTAAGCAATCCCCGCCATGATCCGAGTTCTTCAACGAGGGAGTAGGGCCATCCAAACAACAAGCAGCCGCTCTATCACTGGCAGGCGAAAGACATCTATGTCAAGAGCAAGCACACTTGGAAGCAAGCACACTCCATTTACAACCTAAACTGGCAGTTGAAGACCACTGTTACTGCATTAGGGAGATGATCCCAGTCAGATATTTCCTCATTCAAGACACTGTCAGTTATGTTTGTGGAGTGCCCAGTCAGTCCAGGTGCACTGCCAAGACTAAAACTGTGGTCTCTGCATTATTAAAAAACTGCATCACCTGAACGCTATGGTTAATCATGGAATGGAATGTAAAGGCATCAAATTTAGGATAGCAGGGGGACAGGAAGCAGCACAGGATGGACCCAACCCTAGATAAGGTGCCAGACGGTTGCAACGCACACAGACAACAGTTGATCTAATGCATGTTTTTGGAATCTGGGAGAAAACCAAAGTAGAGCCAAGCAGGCACTCCAGAAAAACAAAAGCCAGGCACGGTCTTGAACTTGGGATCTGGAGCTGTGAGGTAACAGCAGTAACCAGTGCCACCATGTCATGCTTTTAATTTTGAAATGAAATCTTCAAAATATACTGATTTTCTAAGCTAATATAATTTAATACTATAAGCAGGTCATCATTGGGCTGAAAACTCTTTCACCATTCCACCATTCCACGGTTTTACCTCCACAGAAGAAGTAGATGGAAACTGAGACCATTTTATGAGTCACAGTACACTCTAAAACTGTATTAAAATGTTTTTTTTTCCATAATAGTGAAAGCAGCATCTCCTCACCTTAATTCTGTTAGGTGCCATTCCATTGTTCCAAATAATTCCAAGAGTTTTCCATTGGACTGAAGTCTGGTTGCTGGTGTTATTGGCATACCAAAATGTGCCAGCACCCTTTGTAATTACATAGAATGGTAAATCGGTTCTTAACCATTTCGAAACTCTTGCCGCGTGACTCGTCTCAGCCAAAACTTGATTCTCGATTCATGATTCGTGAGTCATGATTCATTACGCAGTGATTCAGGTTCACAATAGCCCTCAGAGAAGATCTTCGCTATTTTTATCGTGCTTTTCTTTATGTTTATCTACTGTACTGTATTCTTAGTGCAAATAAGTCTCAATTAGTCCTAAAAAGGTTAGTTTATGAGAGCCAATCGAAAGCAAAACAGTAATTGGATGCTCCAGAAAACAGGCTGAAGTTAGCTTTGCAGCTATGGTATCGCCTGGAGTTCATCAATAAAGTAAGTAACCAAAATGCTTTTACTTTTCACTTTCAATCCACTACTCACTAAATTACATGACATTTTCAACATTTATTATAAAATATGCTTTGTGTTAATTATTTTGGCCAACGTAAGGTTAATGTAAGTGTTTTAAACATGAAGGTACTTATCATTAGTTATCATAGTATCCTTTCCATATCTCCTCTACCATACAGTATAGACCGCTCTACCAAACACTTGTTCTCAGATCATGATACTTTAACAATAAGTATTGCTAAAAATTGCTGAAAATTTACAAACTGACTGGAAATCTATGAAAGTGTCATACTGAAAGTGACTGTACCTGTAGTTCAACACAACCCACTCTATTGCTACTATCTGTGGAGGTTCCATATGTGTCTGCTTCTTATAAGGAACTTGTTAGCAGTAAAATATCAGACAGCAGAGATGTCTAAGGGGTATCTACATACTACTGGCTCTGTGTGTGTGTGTGTGTGTGTGTGTGTGTGTGTGTGTGGACTGACCTTGGCCTCCCACTCCATCCCAGCCACAGAAATGCCAAGCAGCAGTACCACAGTGATGCAACCAACGATCCTAATGTCGTTCACCTCATCCATCATGATGGCATTGTTCACCTAAGATCACATCAGTTTATCAAACAGAATGAGACAGTTGCTGTATAAATTAAATGTCATACAGGATACAGTATACAAAGATGCAGATACAACAACGTGCAAGATATTACTTTGGCAAACCTTTGTTAAGCATTACAATATGGAGTTACATTCACAATTGCCACTTAAAGCATTCATTCATTGTATCCATTTTCATCGCATCTGACCATTGGCTACTCCGTAGACCAGTCTTATACTGATCCACCGAGTTTCACGGTGATGGTTTGTATCATCAGATGTAGGTCACCAGGTCTTTCTCCAACCCATTGTAGGTCACATACACTCACACACACCAATTAATCTAACACTCATGTGTTTGGAGTGTGGGAGGCAACTGGAGTGCCTGGAGAGAAAGACAAGGGGAGGACATGCAGACTCCACACAGACAGAGCCCAGAGTCGGGATCTCGGAGCTGTGAGGCAACAGTGCTAACCACTGCAAAACCGTGTCGCCCACTTAAAGCATTAATGTGTAAAAAACAATCCTTATGTTAACCATTGTCAGAAGCAGCGTTGACTTCTCTGGGCACTGTGTGCTCCAGACCAGAGACAAGAAGGACCATCCAGACTGTTATCAGCACCAAGTCCACAAGTCAGGGTCTGTCACTTTATGGGGTTGTGCCGGTGCCCTAGACAGTGGTAACTGACAGTTCTGTAATGGCAGCATTAATGCAGAAAATTACATAGAGCAACATATGATACCTTCAGGCTGTCACCTTTTCCCGTGACATCCATGCATTTTTAAGCAAGTCCATTTAAAACAACATGCCGCACACATTACAAAGGCATGAAGAGGGTACTGGTACTGGACTGGCCTGCCTGCAGTCATGACCTGTCCCCAATAGAGAATGTGTGGAAAATTTTGAAATGAAAAATGCGACAACAACGACCCCACACAACTTAAGACGTGTTTGCAGGAAGAATGGTTGACCAGACAAAGACAGAGTACATGTAAGAAACACTGCGTTTATTTATTTGCAATTTCAATGCAACAGTGCAAACTTTTTTTTGATTTGGGGTTATTTAATATTTTTGCCTCTTATATATATATATATATATATATATATATATATATATATATATATATATATATATGTGTGTGTGTGTGTGTGTGTGTGTGTGTGTATTATTATGTAATACAATTATATATTTTTTGAATTATATAATATTTTTGTCTCTGTTTAATTGTGTTCTCTGCTTTTAACAGTAGGGTACATATTATCGTGACACCATGAAGTAGTGGGAGCTTTAAAATATAAATCTGTCTGTCAGCCATCCAAAACAAGTGCATAATGGTTCAGAAAGAGAACTTGTAACCTTGTCAGTTTTGGAAGGCAGGATAAGTCATCCAGGGTTAGATAATCTTTCCAGCTCCATCCAAGGGATAAAATCACACCTCAGGTGGTAAAGGAACAGTTAGCAGAGGTAATTCAGAGAAAGTTGCCATACCAAATAGTCCATTAGCTTAGAAATGCGTTTCCTGTTTTATGGACTGTAACTATTAAGTGTTAACCTTTGAGTGAGTGAGTCCCTGCCTCTGGGATTTAAAAGGCTCTTAAATAATCATTAATAAACAGGCAGAGCTGGTGCCGCACAGCTCCAGAGTTTCACTGTCTTTTTTTCAGTCTGTGGAGTTTAGTTGGTTTTGGTTTACGTCATGTTCAACTGTACTCTAAATTCTAAACTCCTGGTGTGACTGTGGGAGTATGTGATATAATGTAATCGACCACAATTTATTATCATTGGTTCATTTTTGGAAGAATCATCAATAATCACAGTAATCGCTTACATAACATTGAAGCATAATATTTAGGTTCTCTTAGGTCTTGTGAACAAGGCACCAACAAAGTTTGTAGAAGTGAGTCTGGACCAATAACTTTGACTCTGAATAAGTCCTAATTTCCAACTTTTGCAATATTCTCATTATGTGTATAAATTGTGTACAGGTAATCACTGATTAACTTCCATCTGATCAACAGCCATTCACTTTAACTACCTTAGTGGATGTGTGCTTGTTTGCTCGTTAGCTCACGTTTGGACTAGAGACTGTTCTATCTTGGTTGATGTGTTTAGAGACTTTTTTGTGTAAGTTACTCATGTTTGTGTGGATGATTTTTCGCTACTTATATGTAACAAGCTATAAATGGCACTCGTAAATGTATGTACCTGTCCTATTGTAAGTAGTACTACTTTGTTTGTACCTCACTAACTGTAGAATCTCTCTAATCTATAACTATATAAACTGATACACATTCACTCATTGAGTGTTTCATGTGGCTGATCTTCCATGTCGTTCATAGAACTGTCTATCAATACATTTTTTTGCTTCCATCAAACAAAAGTATCAGGTCCATCATACCATCCTCTTTAGTGTTAAAGCTTTTCCCTAGACAGGATCATAACTGTACATTACTGTATTTTCTATAATTATTGTGAATGTCCTAAAACATAAATAAGATAGAAATAACAAAAAAAAATGTGGTGGCATTAGGGATGCTGGGATTAGGGATACAATCATTCGGCTGGTGTTTTCAGAGGTGTCTCTGACACGTGTATGTATCGTTTGCACATGGTGTTCTTGTGAAAAAAATTGTGTATATATATATAGATATATATATATTATATATATATATATTATAGATATATATATATATATATACAATTATACAATCTAACTTATATATATATATATATATATATATATATATATATATATATATATATATATATATAGAGGTAATTAGAAATACAATGTTAAATGGATTAACCAAAAACTTAAAACTCAAAAATGTTATCATAATAATTCTCTTAATTACAACAAACCCAATACATTTGGGTCTAATTATAAATTAGTGAATTGAAAAATAATAGATTAATAAATAGATTTATCAAAATAATTTCAAATATATGATGTAATACTTGTCCTAATTAAAACAAAGCAACCAAATATTTGCTCCAATCATAAAAATGTGACCACAAACCCTGTCCCTTACCCAAAATGGGATCTGTAATTTGGGGGCCCCTGATGAGGCTCCAGATCTTGCTTCCTTCAGTCCTCCCCAAACATTTGGTCTCTTCCCTGCACCAGACATGGTCACTTCTCTGTGCCACTGGGAGCGAGATCATATATGGTAGAGCAGTGGTTCTTGATGCTGAGCCTCTCTGATTTTAACACAGCATCTGGCCTGGTGAGGGCTGTCAGTTATGTTACGGCCCCAGGTCTGGTGTGCAGGATAGACCAAGAGAATCCGACTGATGAGAGAGCATGAGCAGTGTGAGAGTGGAGGCCGGGTGCCCATGAGAGGCCCGATGGCCATTGGCACAGAGAAGGGACCAGGTCTGGCACAAGGAAGAGACCAAAGGTCTGGTAATGAGTTTTGAAGTCCTGCCTTGCAAAAAGACCCCCTGAGAGTTGAAGACTGGTTTTGAAGTTTGTAGTCATGTGACAAAGACCATGAGTGTCCACAGCTCTCTGTTCTTATCAACCATCTCAGAATTTGTTCGTACCTTCAGCAGATCCACCACAGTCTCAGAGAATCCCACAACGTACATGGCTACAGCTACAGCATTAGCAAAGGCAAAGATCAGTCCAATAGAACCACCAAACTCTGGCCCCAAACTGCGTGAGATCAGGTAGTATGCTCCACCTGTTCACACAGAAAGAAATCAGTTAAAACATTATTAGATCAGTAATAAATATGATTATTTTATTTTTTTTAAATCAACAACTAATAAATAAAATACATTATTAAAAGACATTGTTAATAATGTAACTTTTTAAATACATAAAGAAAAAAAAAAAATATATATATATATATATATATATATATATATATATATATAATATAATGTGGAATCCTGATAAGAACATAATTGAGGTAATACTACTTCTAATAAAATATAAATAAATATACTAAATGATTTATTAAATAACGTAATTAAAATCAGTAAATAAATCTTATCACATTTTTGCATAGTATAATAAAAAATCTGCTGTAACATTTTAATCTAAATTATAAGTATAAAATCAATGAATAATATAAAGTTTTTTAATTACTGTAAAGAACAGATATATACCTATTATGCTAACTGTATTTAACTGTAAACTTACTTATCTAATTAAAAAAATTAGCTATTTCCATTGAATGGGACTGTGGTAGCCTAGCCTAGCTCTGCCAAGCTGCCACTGTTGGGCCCTTGAGCAAGGCCCTTAACCCACAATTGCTTGGATTGTAAGACTGTATCAATTGTAAGTCACTCTGGATAAGGGCGTCTGCTAAATGCTGTAAATGTTAATGTTAAATGTAAATAAATAGGAATTAATAAATGGCAGAAGTAATCATAAAAAATAACCACAGCACAGTAGTGTATAAATGAGTTCAAGTTAAAAAATAAATGTGGTGTAAGTGTGAGTACAGTCCTCACACATACACTTAAGTATTAATGAAGGGGACATGCCGGTGTGTGTGTGTGTGTGTGTGTGTGTGTGTGTGTGTGTGTGTGTGTTGTGTGTGTGGTGGTGTGTGTGTGTGTGCGCGCGTGTGTGCGGTGTGGTGTGCGACGGCACCTCCTCGCACGATGCCATTCGTGCAGATAGCTGACATGGATAGACAGGTTAGTGTGGTGACCACACAACTAAGGAGAACAATAATAATCCCCAGTCCCTGAAACACACACACACACACACACACACAACACACACCCCACACACACACACACACCACACACACTCCAAACATATTATCTCAAGCTTAAAATCAAGCACAGCACAACAAAACTTGCAGTGTGACACACCATTATACACATTTTTGTTGTGAATTAAATAATTCCACAAATGTTTGTCTGATTTAGCATTATCAGCAAGTATTGTCTACTTACCCTAAACATGGCTATCAGATTCATTTAATTTTATGCTTGACAACACTAGATAGTAATATGAGCGGTATTGCTAAGTAACATTTCAATTTTTTAAAATATCTTATAAAAAAATAAGTTTCTGTAAAAAATAAAAGATCAGGATTCTGCTTTAGCTAAAAATTTCGAAAACTACTCTAGTGGCTAAATGTGCTAGCATTATCAAAAGACAACAGTCTTGTGATTTGCTTTAAGTACCATTTTAATTTTACAGTGTTGTCTTGTATTGTAAATCTAAGCTAAATATTCAGATTCTGTGTTGTTTACCTTGTTGAAGAATTTATTTGAGCATAGCAGTGCTGCTAATTGTTAGACTGGTGTTTGCTGAAGGAATCCTCAAATTGATTGTCACTTTTTTATATTTTTCGGCCCTTCATTTTTGTAAGTAAATTTCCCTCTGATTTGAAAGTGGTTATGCTTGCCAAACTAAGTGAGTTAAGTAAATAAAATGGATGCTAAATACTCAAAAATGTACTGTGAAAATTTGAAAGTACGAGCAATGAAGTGGCAAAATTACCACTCAACATTCATAGTAGAAGAACTGTGAAATAGTTCATGTTCAGTTCATAGTCAACCAAGTGTACCGTGTACTATGGAAATTTGACAGTAAAAAACCATGCAGTGGCCAAATTACCATCAAACATTTCGTAGTATAGAACTGTGAAATAGTTCATGTTCAGTTCATTAGTTCAACCAAGTTTACAGTTGTACTATGAATTTTTGACCGTAAAACCATGAAGTGGCCAAATTACCATCAACATTTTCGTTAGTAGAACTGGTGAACTTCATGGGTCAAACTGTGAAAATTCACATTTAAAACTGTCACAGTTTACTATGAAAAATTCACAGTACGTTTTTTCCTGGGGTGTGTCACTTCATTTTTACTCAAGGTGTGAAGTTATTTGCTGTTGAGCTAAATTATGGGTTTTCGCCTCAGAGTGACTCTAAATCTCTTCATTAGTGAAAAAACGCACCATGAAGTGGAAACACATTTGTGAACTAATGGACTCTGAGGAATGGCACTTTCCTTCAATCTGCACCAACAACTGCACTTCAGCACCTGCAGGTGTGATTTTACTCCCAAGGGTGAAAGTATCACCTCACAAACACCACACCTGTATGCTTAAAATTCTCTATTCAAAAGAAAACTTTTTTTTTTTTTTTACCATGACCCCCACACCAAGAAAAGTGAAAGGAAACAGCGACCTGTGTGTCCTCCCAGACATATTTTATATGTTCAAAATATCTTTTGTTTCCCAAAGTATTGTTTCCCAGAATTCTATGTTAACAGTTCTTAGTTCTACCAAAGCAGATTCAGTTCAATAGTTTCAGAGGTTTACGTTGCTATGGGCCCTTAAATCTCAGTTGCTGGATTGCACCTCGTTGCATCTGAATATGTTGTATGTATAAATGTAACAGTTACCACGGTCTGTCAGGTCACCTATTCTTTTCTTTCTTCACAATTTCCAAACTTCTAGAAGTCTTTTGTTGACAATGTCCTATATATTCTATGTTCATACCCTTATCCTATATATCCTATACTTTCAGAGTTTTCAAATACCTATGTTTCTAGGGTCCTATAGTCTCAGAGTCAAACAATCAAGAAGAGCCCAAATATTTTCCAGTGTACTCTCTCCCCCAAGTCCTGTTCTTAGTGCTATAATTAAAATATTCTTACAACTCCAAAATCAGAAAAAAGTTGGGGCGATATAGAAAAAACGCAAATTTAAAAAATGGTGCATTCCTTACATTTACTTTGATGTTTTATTACATTGCAGAAAATGTTGAAATTTTCATATTTCATTTTCATATTTTGCCAGAACAAACTTCATTTTATTTGTTAATAAACATCCATCCTGGCCAAGGGATTACTTTGCCAAATCTTTGTCAAGCACTAAAGTACAGAGTTACGTTCACAAATGGCACTTAAAAGAGTCTTATGTTAACCATGCGCAAACGGTCAATCAGTATTCCAGATCTTTTTTGAAAGTAATGGACGCTGTGTGAAGATGAAAGATGAAAAGGACCATCCAGACTGTTATCAGCCACAGGTACAAAAGCCAGGTACTGTCATGGTGTGGGGTTTGGTCAGTGCCCTTGGAAAGGTATTGTACACTTCTGTGATGGCAGCATTAATGCAGAAAAGTACATTGAGATTTCAGAGTGACATAAGTTGCCTTCAAGACAACATCTTTTCCAACGATCCTAACTGTTTTTGGAATGTGTTGCAGGTCTGAAGTGCAATAATGGATATATATTAAGAAATGAAATTAAGTCAACCAGACAAAACATGAAATGTCTTGGGTTCATACTGTCTGCAACTAAATAAAAGCCAACACTGTTTATGTTTTATTTTCATTTTCCATACTGTCCTAAGGTTTTATGATTTGGGGTTGTATATTGAGTATTTTCAGAGCCATCTAGTCCATCATTCCCATAGGATTAAAAATATTTTGTTCTATTTTCTCAAAGGCATGCTTCACAGAGTCCTATGTTCTCATATTTCTATGTTCCTATAGTCCTATGTATTCAGGGTCCTGTGTTTACAAAGGTGTTAGATTCTCAAGATATTTTACCCTATGTTAAAAATGTCTCATGTTCCCTGGGTCCTATATTCTAAGATTTAAAAAAATACTTATGTCCTCAGTGTTCACTTCAAATTCTCATAGAGATAAGTCCCATTTCCCAGGTGTTTCATTTCCCTATGTTCAGTTTAGAGGTTTCTCTGTTCTTACAGTCCTATGTCTTTTGTTCCCTGATAATGTATGTGTTTCCAGGTTCATAAGTTCCAAGAGTTCTATCTTCACAAATTTCTGTTTCCCAGACATCTATGATCCCAGATTCCTCTGATAAAAATGCTTGCGTTTTTGCCATATTTTCTAGGTTATCATATTTGCACAATACTGTGTATCCAGGTTCCAATGTCATATGTTCAAAAAGTTATATCTTCCTATATTCTCCTGATTTCTATATCTTGTGTTCCTGGGGGAGTTTGTTCCTATGTTTCTTATGGCCAAAATGTTCCCAGAGTCATATGTCCCAATTAGCATAAATCGTATGTTAAAAATCCTGTTCTCAAAGTTGTGTGTTTCCAGGCTGATATGTTCCTGGAGTTGTACAGTCTTAGGGGTGTATGTTCCAAAAGTCCTATTAGGTTCTGGTCCTCGTGTTCCTGATGATCTATGTTTCCAGGGTCCTATGTGTTCCTAGATTTATATTGTGGCACCAGCACCTCCCCAGGCTTAAGAGGGGCACTGGAGGTTCTCAGCAAGCTTCGTGTGGTCTGGTAGTAGCTTTTTTATCGATATGTTGTTAATTGTGTAGTTAACAGTTTTACAGTTAACAGTTTTACAGTTAGATGTTATGTAGTAATGTTATGTATCTAGTAATGTTATGTAGTTGATAATATGTTTCATGTTGGTTTGTGCATTTTTATGTGCTTCTAGAGTTGTCTACTAAGCTACTGTCTACTGAGACCGTAGTGTAGATATCCAGCCTAGTCTGTCCCTTTATGGTAGCCTTATTACCACTTAATAAGGCTTTTAAAGGCTGAAAATGTGTATATTGTCAATACCCCTGGTGTATGTGGTTCTTCAAAGATGCTACAACCTAGAGTCCTGTATTTCTAACATCTTATGCTCTCAGGGTCATTATGTCGCATGTTAATTGATCAAATGTTCTTAGGACCTTCTAGAAACTCTAGGGTTCATATTATCAGAATTCAAGATTCAGGACGATTAATGCTTAGGATTTTAACATTTCATTGTTTAAGGGCAAAAATGAAACTTAATTTTACAAAGAAACATAAAAACAAGAAGAGCATACAGCACTACAAATAGATAGTAACTGGAGACAAAACCTGAAGCCTGGAGCTGTGTGGTACCAACATGTTGTACCTGCAATGCCACTGTGCCATCCAGTTAAGTTTATGTATACATTAAAAACTGTCTAACAGGTTCAACTGTGTGAGTCATTGTGTGTGTGTGTGTGCTCACCTACTCCTGCTTGTCCAAAGACCCAGGAGAGACGAATAAAGAGCATCACACCCCAAATATTCAGCATACACCTCACCTACACATCAAAACACAACTGTTACACCAACAGTACAACCAAAATACACAACCTGATGCTGAGAGTTGAGCGCTACCAATACTTTTAATTTTATTCAGTAAAAGCTTTGCACTTTATATTTACTGTGTGTGTGTGTGTGTGTTTATGTTTGTGTAAAACTCACCAGCACGCCTTTAATCCACCCAAATTTAACGATACCCCCTGCATTTTCTGGAGGAGGAGCAGCTTCCAGATCATCACCAGGAAAAACATCACTTCCTTCAGAATCTTCCACAGTGGTTGGGATATTCACTTCTCCATTCTAACACACACACAGACACACACAAAATAAAATATATAAATACATGAGTGGACACATACAATTTTTTCTTAAATTCCTATATGTTCCTAGATACAGTTCATGTTCCTAGAGTGCTATGTTCATATAATCCTTTGTTTCTGGTGTCGTATGTCCTCAGAGTCCTAGTCTCAAGAAGCCAACGTTCTTACAGTCCTATATTTCTAAAGTCCTATGTTGTAAGGCTCTTATAATTCCAGGGATCTGTGTTGGTAATGTCCTATGCTCTTATGTAATATACAGTATTTCCAAAGCCTCTATTATAAGGGTCTTTTGGTTCAAAAATCATTTCTCCATTTATTTATCCTATATCTCCAGAATCCTAATTTTACAGTCATTTGTTCTTATAGTGCTATGTTTCTAAAGTCCCATGTTCCTAGGGAATTTTATTTTCAGAGCCCTATCATTCTAAAATAATATAATAAAATAATAGTCTTATGTGCATGGAGTTCTATGTCCCTGAAGTCTTATGATTCTGGAACCTTATACACTTAGGGCCCTATATGTTCTATAGTGGTGCTTGAAGGTTTGTGAAACCTGTAGAATTTTCTATATTTCTGCATGAATGTGATGGAAAACATCATCAGATTTTAAGATCAGAAGTCTTAAAAAAACCCAACTAAACAAATGAAACAAAATAGCTGGCAAGGTGTCCTGCGTCAGATGCAGAAAAACAGGCAAAAACGATGATACTGCCAACACCATATTTCATAGAAGGGATAAGGTTCTTTTCTCCTTGCAACCCTACTATGTAGACCGTTGATTGATCATTGATGAGTGCTCTCCTTATAGTAGAATCATGAACATTAATATCAGACAATGTGAGTTGCTTACAAGTTGCTTTGGGTTCCTTTATGACCTTGTCAACTATTACAAACCCTGCTCTTGGAATGATCCTTGTTGGTCAACTTAGTAACAATGGTCTTGAAATTCCTCAGTTTGTATGCAATCTACCCAACTGTGGATTGGTGTAGTACAAGTATTTAGAGGTGGTTTTGTAATATGCTCTAACTTGATGAGCATCAATAACTGTCCTCATAAAGCTTTTACTGTTTTTACTATTATACATTTTCAAAAATATGTGTTTTGAAGAACAGACACTGATAGATCTCTATTCTTTAAACTACAAACAATATGGTGCTTGTGCACACCTGATTATAATTCTATTGGTTGAAAACAATTGCACCTTTAGTAAGTAACTGTTAATTCTAAAGGATCGCATACTTTTGCAGAGATGTAACATCGGTTTAAGTGGGTTCTCGTCATCTACTTTTAGGGCTTGTGTAAAAATGTGATGATGCGTTACATCATATTTATGCATAAATATAGACAAATCTAAAGGGATCACACTTTCAAGCACCACTCTATGTTTCTCCTGTGGTTTCAGAATCATGTTTGTGGAGTTCTACAGTTCCTATACTCTCAATGTCCTAATGTGCTAAGGGTCTTATTTTCCCAAAGTCCTATGCCTTTAGGGTCGTCTATTCGCAAAGCGTCATGTTCCTGGAGTCCTGTGCTCTCTGGATTCAATGTTATTTTAGTCCTTTGTGTTTTATGTCCTCCACTTCCAAATCCCTATGTTCCCAAGATCTATAGGTTGACTATAGGTTCTATAGTCAAATGTCATATGTTCTTAGTATCATGTGTCACATGTTTTCTCAACATAGAGATGGCACTTCACACACACACACACACACACACTCTCTCTCTCTCTCTCTCTCTCTCTCTCTCTCTCTGTCTCACACACACACACACTCACACACACACAACCACACACAGTCTCACACACACACAACCCCACACACACTCACTCACTCTCACACACTCTCTCTCTCTCTCTCTCTCTCTCTCTCTCGCTCTGTCTCTCTCACACACACACACACACACACACAACAACAACAACAACACACACAACCACAGACACACTCACACACAAACACACACAAAAAGGTTTATCTCAGTGTCAATGTTAAGACTTTCCACAGAGGTCATGTTAAATGTAGCGATTTAATACTGCACCTAACCCTAACCTTAACCTCAGTAACCAAAAGGAAAATGTTTGTCTCTTTTAGTTTTTGGAATAAAAAAGTCAGGACCTGGATTGTGACAATGAGATTTCACCAGAGTCGGAAATGTGTTTCTAACACACGTCCTGACATTTCACCTAAACCCATACAAATACACACACACTCACACGCACACACACAACCCACACACGTGCACACACACAAACATGCACGCACACAGGCACGTGCACACACACACACAAACAAACAAACAAAATGTGTTTCTGTCTGCGTGTGAGTTTGTGTGTAGTTTCTGTTTGACGTTTGTTGAAAGGTTTTATTTTCCATGGCCAAATATACTGGACTGATTGAGGTATTAACTATTCATAAACTTATGCATGTGACATTCAACCCACTCAGAAGGCAACGGACTCCAATCCGACGCACCATGGTGGTGGGCTAGCGCCACCCATTTTACAATCTGAAATATGACAAATTAGTAGTGGAACATATGAAGAGGTGGCCAAACTTTCATTTTCCTTGTCAGTTTTTTTAAATCCTATGCATTACAAAGTGTGGAAATGTGCTAGGATTGTGTGACCATTGATTTTATACTTTAATTATCTATATTAACTATCTATGTATGTAACTGTCTGTCTGTCTGTCTGTCTGTCTGTGTCTCTCTCTCTCTCTCTCTCTCTCTCTCTCTCTCTCTCTATATATATATATTTATGTATATGTATGTATATATAAAACCAAATATATACATACATATATATATATATATATATATATATATATATATATATATATATATTTTTTTTTTTTGTATCATTTACATATGATCATTCCTTATATTCATTTTAGTGTGCTCTTGTGAATTGTGTTTTTCCATCACTGACCTTCTGAAAGATGTCGTGTAGCTCCTGCAGTGAGGGTCTGATAGCACGCTGGCCACTCAAGCTCCCTGCGTTTCGGTAAAAGTCGATGTGCGGAACTCGGTCCAGTGTGTCATGCCCAAAGGTGCTCACCACTGATGGTCTGATCGAGCGATGCTCCATGTTTCCGTACCCATTAAATGAAGTTTCCTCATAGTGTGGAGGATCGTCTTTAGACTTCTCAAATGCTGGATTCTCCATTGTAAATCCTTCAGATATCTCAGTTTAGCAAGAAAATAATCAAAATTGTATCGATTTGACTGTAAAAATACACAAAATGGTCAAAAATTGTTCAGTTTGCTGCAGATGGCTCATTAAAGTGCCAATTGGTTAAGCTTAGTTAAAAAAAATCTCTCTTTTCAGGAGCAAAGGTGTTTAGAAGTCGACGATTTTAGAGCATTATAGAGCTACTTCAAAGGCTCAAAACTCAAAATCAGAGCTGCATTAATCTTGCAATACTCAAAAAAAAACCAACGTAATCTAACATGAACCTACAGCAGGTTACTCCACATGCTAACAGTTCTACCTGCTCAGGTGCTTATATACCAATTCTATCAGTGCAGGTGAGACATGATTGGCTCAGCTCACCATTTTTTTTTACCCCCAAACCAAAAAATGCTGGTGCAAGGGGCACAAACATGTCCTTGTTCCATCAAAGAGGACGCAAGGTGTGCGTTTAAAGTTTAACCGGGCTATAAAATCCAAGATGAAGATAATAAAGGCGTGAAGTGAGATGGGGATCATTGATTATTAATGGAGTCGTGTGTGATGTGTGGTTTATGGTTCTGGATCTATCGGCATTCTTTTGGACTATAACATAATTAGGGTTACGTTTCAGAATGTGTCTGGGCTCCTTGTGAAATGTCATTAAACACTGTGAGTAATCATTCCTAGTCCAGGCTGGAAAAAACTTCTTTATAAGTCAGCTAATGCAGCAAATGAGGTGTGTGAAGCTCTGCATGCATTTGTTTTTATAAATCCCAGCAAAAGACATCATACTATAGATGTAGATGGAGGTGCAGATATCTTAGAAGTAGGAATCTGGTCATGTGTTCACCTGAACCATGCCCATCTATAAAAATAATTTCTGAGAGGCTTCAAAGAAGAATTCTATAGAAACATGCAGAAGGCTGGAAATCATTTCTGGGTGAGTTGCTTCTTTAAGTTGTATCTTTTTTTCAACACTGTCTCAAATAAATGACGTTATTCTTAGTGAGGTAACTAACTTCTTTCAAAAGAGCTGCTTTAGATTTGTTGCTGATTTTTGTTTGCTGTTGATACCAGTTTTTGTAGCAACTGAGATAATCTTTAGAATCTCAATTAACACTTTCTCCCAGCTTACTTTAACCCCAAACTTCGGCTTTCTCTTCTGATTTACTCACTTTTCTAACTTGTCTTTACTTTCTTTTTGCTCTTTTAACCTCATAGGTTTTGTGCTTTCTTTTCAAACTTGACTTGACTCTCTTTTCACATGAATTTTTTCTTCTAGATTTCTCTTCTTCAATTTTTGCTTCTTTCAACTATTTTCTTTAAACACAGTCTAAGTACAGTAATGTCTGTGCTTCTAGCAACAGCACAGCCTTAAGCACAGGCTTTTGATGCGTTTACTTGATATGCTGTACTACTGCCACTGCAGCTGTCACTAATTACTGTTTATTTATTTAATTATTTATTTGTAATTTAACATCTTGCTTTCTGCACCAATGGCTATTCCTGACAGGCACAAGGTTTCATCAAAACTGGTCATACACACTCCCACCAGGCCAATTATAGCATTATCAATTACCCTAAGTCTTTGGACTGTGGGAGGAAACCGGAACATAAACCCACCGGAAACCGGAGTAAACCCACGCGGACACGGGGAGGACATGCAAACTCCACAAAGGTGGAGTCCGAGGCCAGGATCAAACTGGGGATGCTGGAGCAACCGCGCTAACTGCTGTGCCACCATGCCGTGAATTGGCACTAGTTCGAGCTGTGAAATTGAACTTCCATGTGCTATTGATCAGTGACATAATGTGCACATTGGCCTAAACTGATTAGCTGAAAGAGAAGCAGCTGTGTAGAGGTAATAATGCAGGAAGAGTGACAACCACCCTAAAAAGGCTAGACTGTGGTAGATAGTAGAAGTTTAAAATTGAAATCTCAAATCATGGTAAGAGTGAGAACAGCAATAAGATACAAGATGATTATCCTGCATGAGCAAGGTCTCTCCCAAGCTGAAATTTTGCAGCAGACAGTTATGTTTAGATGTGCTCACCAAGCTCTTTTGCACAGGCCAGAACAAACAAAGGAGGATAAGACACACAGTGGTTGGCCACAGAAACTGGGTGCAGAAGACTTGAAGTACCTCCAGCTTACTTCTCTTTGAAATTGGAAACTTTGACTTTGACCTTGACCATGTGCTTGGGGTCATTGTCATGTTGGAGAATTTATTTGGGAGCAATCAGACACCTCCCTGATGGAACTGAATGCTGGATAATGATCTGCCTTTACTCATCAGTGAGGGGGAAATGAATTTGCACCAATTAACCAAGCTCAATTTGCAGAAATACAGCCCCAAACCAGCAGGGATCAGACACTGATCCATGTAGCAGTCTCCAGCCCTTCAGCAGACAAACCTTCTTTTCAAATTTTGCGAATGCTGTCATTGTACTGCACCAAAGTCCTTGTGTTTTTGTGTATAGGTGAGTTGCTTGGATTTGAGCCATGGCTTTTTTTCGCAAGTCTTCCATGAAGACCACTTTTGACAAATTCCTGCCCATCAAAATGGAGTGATAATCCACAAATCCACAAAAAAAGACATGAAGTGGGAAATCCTGGCCGGTGGAATGGAAACATGAGCCAGGAACTCCCTGATAATATCTTGTCTCTGGCAAGGTGTGGTGAGGTTTGTCAGTCGGTTGGATTGGTGTTGGTTAAGTTAGGAAGTGTGGTGTTGGAAGTGTCCCATGATTAAGGGCAAGACCGCTAAGTTTTGCCAGGCATGAGTTCCCAGTTCAGGTCTGTGTCCAGGAACTGACTTTGCCAGTCTTAGGTTGAGTCCATTTCTGTCTGCATGTCTGAAGGTTGACTCCCTGTCAATGGGAGACCAGTGTAGGGTTGAGTTAAGCTACTATCTCTGTCATCAATTTCTGTGTTCTACCTTAAGCCATAATATAAATTGAACTATTGACAAGAAGGTTGACAGTTTAAGCTGCCACCTTTGAACCCTTTAGCAAGCCCCTTGACCCTGCACATTATATTTGGAGGAAATTAAGCATGAGGCACAATGGGCACGAGCTTCATGAGTTCAAAATTATAGTAGAAATGTCACAGGAAAAGACTTAGGATGAAATTTATCACCTCAAGCTTCGAAATGTTAGATAATGAACAAGAAAATGAGCCAAAACAAATCACAATAATCTGAGCTCAGACCTTATCCCAACTGTTGTCATAGGATGACCTATAATATGAAACTCAACTCAGAAACAAGAAAAAATGTTGCGGCTAAAGGATAAAGGGTCTTAATAGACATAATTAGTAATGAATTATATATAAATAATCAATAATTAACTAAAAGCTCAGAGATATGACAATAAAATGCTGATACTAAGTAATAAATTATGTACTAAAATAGGGTGATGGTTGAGGCTAATGAGTGAGGCCTGGATAAGGATGTGTGTTAGATACTGGAAATAAAATAAAAACAATAACTAAATAATAAACAATACAATAATTAAAATTGCAGGAAAGTAATTTAAAATTCTGACTCCTGATTTTAACTTCAAGCGAGAACAAAGAATTTAATTTAAATTCCACAGAGAAAAACAAATAAGCAAGTTCTGAAATCACTGAGGCTCTTTTAATTAAAATAGAATAAAATTAATAAGGTAAACTTCACAATTGTAAATGACAATGTTATATTTGTAAATATTCAGAGTTATTGCTGTGAATGTAAACGCAATACATTTAAATGTTATTGCTGTGAATGTGTATGTACTACCTGTACATGCAAATGTAATCATTGTTTTAAGTGTAAGTGTAAATATTATAACTGTGAATGTAACATTTGTACTTGTAAATTAATAATTGTAATTGCATAATTTATGTACATATTAAAACTTTTAATGTAATAATTGCAGTTGTATTTCATTCATTCTATCCATTCAGTTGCGTCCGACCCTTGGAAACTCTATAGACCAGTCTTATACTGATCCACAGAGTTTCATGGTGATAGTTTTTATGGAGTAGGTCACCAGGTCTTTCTCCAATCCTGTATATGTTTATGTATATGTTTGTATATGTTTATATAAATATTATAATTGTGAACATTTTAAACATTAAACTGTGATCTAAAAATACCTGAAATGGTAATTATAGCACATGTTGTAATTGTAAACATTATAACTGTAAGTGTTGTAAATTGTAAATTATAAATAACATAACTGTACATTTTATCTATGTAAATGTCACCAATGTAAATAACTCCAAACATAATTAGTGTAAACATAACGATCAATATTATAAATAAATCACTGTATATGTAAATGTTTTTACAGTAAATGTGGACATGTTATAATTTGTATATGTAATACTATAAATATAAATGTTATAATTGTGAAGGTCAATGTAAATTTTATAACTGAACATGTTTATAATTATTTTTGTAAATGTTTATGCAAATAGTACAACTATAAATATAAATGCATGACGCAAAGGTAAATGTGGTAACTGTAAAGGATATAACACAACTTTATGTAGTATATAATTGTAACTGTAAAAATTATGAAGATAAATCTAAATATGGATGTAAATGCTATAATTATGGTAAATTATAACTGTATGTGTACATTTTATCATTGTGATTGTAAACTGAGTAGAGGATATAACCATATATAAATATGGTAATTGTAAAGCTCATATAAATGTCATAACTATTTGAAATATTATAATTACATATGAAATAATTGTAAATGTCATAATTGTGACTTGAAATTATATAACTGTATGTGCTTAGGCAAATATGTGTTATCCTTGTAAATGTAAATGTTATAATTATGCCTTTACATTCTATTACTGTACAGGTAAATGTAATACCAGTAAATGTAAATAACTGAACAATAATGTAAATGTTGTAAAACAAATGTTATAATTGTGATGGCAAATAATAACTGTCTCTGTATAAGTGTTATAATTTACCCTTACTGTAAATGTAAATTTTATAATAATGAATGTGTATTTTAGAATAATGAATGTAAATGTTACAATACTTAATATAAATGTGATAATAAACAATGTATATTTTGTAATGAATTAATTTATATGTTGTACACATTGATGTAAAGAATATACTTTTCAGTATGAAGGTCAACAGGAAATAGAAATCACAAGCACCTCACTCAACATATTATTCTTTAACTTAGTGTGTTTACCATAAAGTGTCAGCATAGCGCGCGCGCGCGCGTGTGTGTGTGTGTGTGTGTGTGTGTTGGTGAGAGTTAATGGTGTGTGTTTCGCATGCTGAGGTGTCAAAGTCATGTGAAATTTCCTGCAGGTGTGTGTTAGTTAATGGGAATACACCAATAACAGGAACATACTCTGGGCATGACTCTGACACACACTCTCTCTCACACAGAAAACCATTTCCTTATTGATTGTTCTGTAAATGACCTGTTAAAACATTTCTCAGAATTTACTGAGGTTTATTCTTGTGACCTTGAAAAAGTTATAGGTCTTAAAGTGTGGAAAATCAAATAATAAAATGTCTCTGTGTGTGCGTTTAACTATTTACCATTGCTTTAAGGTGTGGGTGTTTTACCATTAAGTTTTTACTTTACTATCTCATGATCATTTTTCATTTTGTGGTTTTCTGTGTGAGCTGGAACAGTTACAATGCAAAAAAATGAGCATTTTTTCTTGATTTTCAGTTTTCTTGATGTCTGCAGGTACAAACTAAAATATGACACATTTCTCCATATTTTAAATGAAACACAAATTTAGGTCATCCCGATGACAGACTAGTATTTTAAAAGGTCTTTAAACTTGTTAATGTTTTATTAAAATGTTCAGAAATGTGTCATACTTCAGTTACCAAAGACGTCATACAGTCTGTTTTTATTTAGCTGGCAACAATAATATCAGCAACAACAACACAACAAAAACAACAACAATAAAAAAATATATATTAATAAGATGATTCGGCAAGTTTTTTTACTCTATTGAATTCATTCATTCCTTTACTCTTCCAATTCCGCTTCATCCAATTCAGAGTCATGATAGGTTGGTGTCTATCCAGCAGCACAGGGTGCAAGGTGGGAGCTAAGCCATAGCAGGGCACACATCAACACACACTGGAACACTTTAAACATGCCATATGACATAATGCATGGCCTTGGGAGGAACATGGGAGGAAACCAGAGTACCCAGATGAAACCCATGCTGCATGGAGAGAACATGCAAACTCCACACAGGCAGAGGCCAGGCTGGTACTCAATCCCAAATTTCTGGAGCTGTGAGGTCACAATGCTAACCACTGCACCAATGTGAAATGTATATTTTATTAATTTGCATATAATATTTCCATTTATTCCATTGTTTGTTTGTTTATTTAATGTCACAATCAGCATCAGTGGCCATTTCAGCGACACACACAAGGCTGCATCAAGACCAGTCTTATAAATACACTCAAATCAATGCCAATTCAGCATAATCAGTTAAGCTAACACGCATGTCTTTGGACTGTTGGACGAAACCGGAATACCCGGAGTAAACTCATGCAGACACGGGGAGGACATGCAGACTCCACAAAGAAAGGACCCAGGCCTTGAACCCAGGACCTTCTTGCTGTGAGGTGCTACCTAGCCAGAATGCCACCAGATTCCATTTAGTGATGTGATGGTGTAGTGTTGGTGTCACAGAGATTCCAATCTCTGACTGGTTACTACCTGTGTGGAGGTTGGCATGTTCTTATCACATCTGTTTAGATGCTTAGATAAAAAGAATGAGTTTTCCTCTAAGACAATTCAATTTTCTCCCACCCTTTTACAAACATATCAGTAGGTGAGTTGGCTGCTCTAGTCACCATCGTTACTGAAGTCAGAAGTCATGAGCCTTTATTGGATTAAGTGGGTATAAAAATTAATTAATAAATGAATTAGTGAATGAATGAAAATGAATATATCACAATTGTTATCATTAATATATACTAGAGTTTGGAGACTGTGTCTTTTAAGCTAACTCTTTGGCTAGTTAAAGATATGTGAGATTTGGCTTTGAATCGATTGTGCATTCATTGAGAAGGCAAAACAGCAAATATTCAGAAACTGAACTTCAGGGTGGGAAAAGGCAAATTTCATATGATTCTGGGCTTCTGACCTGCTGTGTTTTTGGCATGGTGAGTTTGACAGATGAGGTAAAAAGTTCAAGGAGAAAAGCAACAGTATTTGTTAAGGTTGAAAATAAAATTCAGCTCTTTATGACCACTGTCTGATTTAAATGTGGAAACTGGAGTCAGAGCAATCATAATTTCATATGACTTGACTTGAGACTTGCTTGAATTATAGCATGGACTTGAGTTACTTGAATGATACCACAGTAAATGGGACTGGCTTGAGACGTGAAGGTTAAGATTTGTGACTTGCACATATGTGGCTTACTCCCGCCTCTGCTATATACTGCATAATGTCCTCATTTCTATTTTACACAGAAACATTTTGACGTGGAGGAACTCAGAAGGTAGAAACTCCCGGCAAGGCAGAACATAGACATTGACAGACAGACAGGCGATACTTGATGCTGGGATCACAGACATTGCAAGCAAGTTCAGAATCCAGCAGTAACGAAACTCCTTCTACAGACAGAACGGAACTCAGATGTGCAATTTAACCGACAAGCCCCAGCTGGATATGACCCAGAGAGACACATTTGGAGTCAGCGTTATGTCTTTAAGTGGTTAAAGTACTGGACTAATGGCCGGAAGGTCCAGGGTTCAAATCCCACCTCTGCTGAGCTGTCACTGTTGCCCCCACCATTGCTTGGATTGTAAGGTTGAATCAGTTGTAAGTCACTGTGGATAAGGGCGTCTGCTAAATGACATTTGTAAATGTACTGAGCCACTCTGGTTTGAATTTGGTCCAGTTCTGTCTGTCTGTGTCTGTGTTCCACCTCACCAAAGGTTTACATCTTTCTGTGGCAATGCAAGTAGATAGGGACCCAACATGGCAAATGTTTGACACACTTTTGTTTAATTTCATTTAAGCTTACAGTTTATTTCACATGACAAGTACAAATTTACATTATGATTGACTTTGTCACACCCTATACCAGACACACACACGCACGCACACACACACACACACACACACACACACACGCACACACACACACATTACAGCGACGCTGCACATAAATGCCGCCTTTAATGATTTTCTCATTGCTAATGAAGGCACAGTACCGCAGTGACAGTAAACAGCACTAGAACACCCTGCAGAAGATTCTTCAGGATCTTACAACCCGACACCAAAGAGGATGACGAGACATTCATGGTTTGCATAATGTAGTATCTTATATATACCTCAAATCTTGACTAGACATCAGTCAACCTGAACAAACTCCAAGTCCAATAATTCACTGCAACATCACAGCAAGACAGGACAAGTTCTTCTTCAAAATGAGTGCTAAAAATCTAAGTTCTAAGAAAAATATGGGTGACACAATCATCAACCATTAAGGTACAAATCTGAGCTGGGCCCCAAATATGACCCTCAGACACATTCAACACATTCAAGTCATTCTGTGGCTTTTTACATTACTAAAAAGTGCAAAGGTCCTAGGCCACCACGCCACCATTAGATTTGTTTTAGCAATAATATAATGACCATAAATAATTATTTCACAGTCTCTCTAAAATATAGACTACAGGGGTAAGTATGTACTGTGACCTCAATTACAGTTGAGCTATAGCAGTATCTGGCTGCTTCATCAGGATGCCAAGTTAACCCTTTTACAGTCCAAAGAAGCTTGACCAGCAATGGTCTTTTTGGAAGGGTAGCAGCCAAGAAACCACCTTTTCGAGGAGGACACACTAAATACTGACTTTTGCCTAAAGAAAGCCATTTTGTTTTGAAAAGCATGTTTTTTTATTTAGTGTACATATTTCCTAGATTTTCTGTTTACATCTTAATAAAGAGACTGATAAATAATTATATTATGGTCATTATACCAGAATAGTGGCATAAGACTTTTTCACAGTACTGTATATTAGAATGCATTCATTTGCAATACGCTGCAACTTTCCGTCATACCTACAGGTGGCAGTAAATTAGCATCGTTCAGCAGCACACTGATTAGCATGGTAGCACTAACTAAATCAGAATTTAAATTTGCACACCATAACATTTAATCAAATTTAATATAAAAGAGTTGATCTGTTTTTGTTTTATGCTTAATTATTAAGTGTTGTGTGTACACTCTTTAATATATAATTTAATATGTTTAAAGTATTTTATAGATGCTTACATGTTCCGTTGTTAAAGTCCAGTTTTAATCTGTAACAGTTTAAATTAACTGTTTAGCCTTTATAAACACCCAAACTGTGTCTGAAACTACTCCTAACTATTCTCTAACACAAGCTTCAGTGCCTCTCATTGTTGGAGTGCATGAGTTCTGGCATGTATTTATGTGGATCCAGCACTTCTGTATTTTTAAATAGAAAATACCAATCAAAATAGGAAATATTAATAAACAATTTTAATTAAATGATACTTATTTGTGTGTAACTTCCAAAACCTCAAACGGCTTATTTTTGTTGATGGTAACTGCAGTCATAGTGTAATTATATCATCAGTCATGTTTTACATGTACTAGCAGATGGCAAGGTTTGGAAATGGCGAAAAAAGACACCTGATAAATGTACAGTAAGTCTTTTTCATTAATATAGATTTTCTATTTTCCATTATATTAGGTGGAGCACTTAAAACACTGTTGTGTCTTCCAGGACCTTTTCACTACCTGCCCACTTGCTGGATCACTCCATACTCACTGCTCCTTTACCTCATTTTTCACAAATTAAGAACCTATATTTGATCAACAGCTGTCTCTAAATTGTTCCAAAGTCAAGGGTTTACATTTATGTCATTTAGTAGATGCCCTTATCCAGAGCAACTTGCAATTGATACAGTTTTACAATCCAAGCAATTATGGGCAATCAAGGACCCAATCCAAGCAATCAAGGACCCAACAGTGGCAGCTTGACAGAGGTGGGACTTGAACCCTAGACTTTCTGGTCCATAGTCCAATACCTTAACCACTAGGCCACCACAGTCCAATAGGCAGAAAGAAGGTCTGGTTCCCATCTTGTTCCCTATCATGCAAGATTAAGCAGGTATATTTGGACAAGTGACTCTGGTGACGATGGTACTGGACTATGTTCCAAAAGGTCCAGGGTTCAAATGCCAGCAATGCACGCTGCCATGGTTGGGCCTTTTGAGATAGGCCCTTAACCCACAAATGCTTGATTGTACCTAGTAAGATTTTATCAGTTGTAAGTCGATCTGGATAAGAGAATCTGCTTAAGTGACCAACTGTATGAAAATTTGCATTATCAGTTGAAACATATGGACTGTTAGCACTAAGAAGAACTTGACTGGCATCATACAACGTTCACAGAACAATCATACAACGTTCATTAAAAAAATCCATACTTGGCGTCATCTTTGGAAGAACTACAATATACAGTTTAGAACACAAGGGGCAGGTGTAGGCATGCCTTGGACAGGAGGCCAGTTCATTGCAGGGTCACTGTTTTAGAACCAGGGGATGATCCCCTGACCTGCTTCCCTGGCCTCAGACACAGCCAACTGTGTCTGCAAGCGATTCCCAAACCAACCAGAATGAACCGCTGGGACTCAAGCCCAAGTCACTACAGTGAAGGGTTATTGTCTCAGACCACTGTGGCACATGAGCGCTTATACAGTATATATAAAATTAGAAAACCCAGCTTCAGAGATTATGGTTGCTAGCACTTGATAGATCATTCTTAGTGCTATTACAGTCCATTCGGTAGCTAGCTTTCAAGCTACTTAGTTGTGTGTGGAAATTTTTCTAAATCAATATTCAATCTAAAGCCTGACACAGCAATGCTAAACCTATGTGGATATGTGTGAGCATTTGGGATTGTTATAAGAAATGGTTTGCATTCTTTTACATATTCTACCTACTGGAACTTAGCTACTTCACTCATTTGTTCCCCAAAAAGTCATTTCACAGTCTAAACGTTTTTGTCATCGCTAACATTTACAAAGATGGAAAATCACAACACGTTATCATGTTCTCAGTTAGCATCACAATGTTAATGAACGCCTCACAATATTTTGCCTTATAAAGACACTTGTGTTTAAGCATATTAGCTACACACAACATCTGCTAAAAGCTGTTTTTGGTTTTGTAGAGACACGCACACACACGCAGGCACAACAGGAAGTCGATATACCTTGTTCAGTTTGGTCTTAGTGCAGATGTTCAACCTTGACATGGGTCAGTCCACCAGTCTTTGCTTGGGGTCGATTGTGATTGCATGACATCATTTACCATAAGTCCGCAGGTAGTTTAAGAAAGTTGCCAGATCTGGTCAGAGCAACATTCACAGTGTACCAAGGTCCATCCTTAGGAAAACCATCAACTCATCATATCAAACAGCATCATTTCATTCATGGGCTTCAAGGACAAAGTTGCCTTATTTGGTCATGTGTGAGCTTGGGAAAGGATGTGTTCTCAGGGAAAGGTATGGTCTCAGGCAATGGACATGTGTCAAGTAATGGAGTGTTTTATTATTTAAATGTGTAGCATTATGGAAAAGTGTGGGCTCTGGACAGGGCGTGGTCTGGGGTAGAGGTACTTTCTCAAGTAAAAGGGTGGCATCAGTGAAATTAATTGTCTCAGGTGAAGACATATTCTCAGGTATTGGTGTATTCTTAGATAACAGGGCAAGGTGTTGTCTCAGATAATTATGTACTTTTAGGTAAGTGTGGTCCCAGTTAAGTGAGGTATTCAAGTAAATCTACATTTCCAGATAAGTTTGTATTCTCAGTCAAAGGGGGAAGGTGTGACCTCAGATAAAAGTGGTGTCTTAGGTCATAAGGCGCTTTCACACCGCAGGAACTGGGGACAATTGTAGTTCTTAGAACGGCATGTATAGGGACTGTTTAGCTCCTGCTTCAAGGTAGGTACTTCTCTCAGCACATAGGAACCCTGAGTGACATAACTATGTGATGATTGGTCCAGACACAAGTGGGACCCAAGTGTATAGTGACTGGTCACAGCAAGACAGGACGAGACAAGTGCCTTGTATTTTTAAATATACTTATACACTGGTAGCTGTATACACAACAGCACTGGTGGAACTTTTTCTTAGTTCTTAGAACTGTGCCCATCTTTTTCAGATGTTTGCACAACAGGAACTGGGAACAACTGTAGTACTTAGAACACTGTGTGTGGGACTTTTTTTTTTAGCTCTTACTTCCAGGTAGGTATTTTTCTAAGCTCATAGGAACCCTGAGTGATGTAAGTATGCAGTGATTGGTCTAGACTTAAGAGTATGGTGATTGGTCCAGATGTAGTGACACAAGTCTACAGGTAGTCCCTGTTTTACGATGGTCCAACTTATGATGTTTTGATTTCACAATGGAAATCTGATAATACAAATAAATACACATTCAGCAGAAACCGTATTCTGAATTTTGAATTTTGATTTCTCCCTGGGCAAGTGATACACAGTACAATACTCTCCTGCACTCTCCTGTGCTAGATGAGGAACTCAGCGGTGCGTGACATAGGGAGTGATGTGGCGGGAGTGATGCGAGCTGGGTAATGTAGTCAGGAAAAGCTACGGTCGTGACAATAATCATTTTTGATTTTCAATACATCGTTCAATAAATGACATGAGATATTCAGTATTTTACTATAAAATAAGCTTTGTGTTAATGATTTTGCCCAACTGTAGGTTCATGTATGTGATTTAAGCATGTTTAAGGTAGGATAGGCTATGATATATACAGTATATATTAAACTCCTCATTTTACAATACATTCAACTTAACGATGTATATGTCGGAACATATCCCCATCATAAATTGCAGACTACCTGTACAAGTGATTGATCCAGACCCAGGCTCCTGTGTTGAGCACAACCACCATGTTTAAATATACTTGTACATCAGTAACATGCACATACAAAACGATTTTGATTTGATTTGTTTAAGCGAAATTCGTGTGGCTTATGCCACTTCAGCGTTTCTACTGGCAGTATGATTGCAAAGCTAAAGAAACCCTGGAACGAATGTAGTTCTCGGGGGAGCTCCGTGGAGATCAGTTCCTCTCAAATGAGTCCCTAGAACTGTTTGGGGCAAAAGTGCCTTATATGTGACGTAGGAGGTACACCATGATTTTGAGTCATCTAAGCAAAATTTGCATGTCTTATGCCACTTTGGCCTTACACAGCATTCCTACTGCCAGTGAGAATGCAAACCAAAATAAGCCCTGGAACAAATGTAGTTCTTGAGGGAGCTCTGTCGGGGGAGCTCTGTCGGGGGAGCTCTGTCGGGGAGGGGGGGGGTCTAGCTCCTCCCAAATTTGTCCCTGGATCTGTTTGGTGTGAAAGAGGCTTTATTAAGGTCCCAGGTAGAGCCATGGCCTCAGGTAAAGCTGTGGTTTTCAATAAAGGCATATTCTTAGATCATGGGGTAAATTTTTGTGTAAGATTAGTGTGGTGTCTTAGTTACTGGTAAGGCCTTGGGTACAGATATTCTTATGTAAGGTAAAGGTTTGGTATTAGTTACAAATGTGTGGTTGTCAAGTGAGGCTTTAGATAATCAGATAATGATGTGGCTTCTGGTAAAGATGTCTTCCTAGGTAAAATTGCATTCTCAGGTGAGGGGGCAAGACGTGGCTTCTTGTGGTGTCTCAAGTAGAGGTGTGTTCTTAGGTAAAGGTGTATTCCTAGGTAAAAGGGTAAGGTGACATCTCAGGTTGAGGTAAACATGAGGTCTCATGTACACTTGTTGCCTTGAATGCGTGTTTGACCTTAGGAAATACTTCAGGTCCAGAAAACAGTGTTGTCCATGGAGAGGCAGTGGTATTTGCTAGGAACGTGGCTTGAGGTCACCTCAAGTGAAGCTACTTCCCTCGATAAAATATTTCTCATTCTGTGGTCTGCCATCCTTGAGTAAGGGCTTGACCTCAAGTGAGGATGTAGTTCAGCACAGAGATGTGATCTTCAATACGGTGATGGCCTTATGGTGCGGTCTCCAACAAAGGGCATTTCCTCATGTGAGTGCGTACTCAAACGTCCCCTTTTCAAGCCCTTCCAGACCATCACCCCAGTGTGATGACGGCATGCTGCTGTAAGGGTCCAGAAGGATCCGGAAACAGCGGACAATCAGAAGAGCGAGGAAAACTAACAGCATCAGGACAAAGGCAAATGCAGTCTTCTGCTCCAAGGTCAGAGAGTTCATGTCACCGCTGCTTACAAACGAGTGGTTATAATGCACGCTACACATCGTTACCATGCAGCCAGGTCATCCTGAGAATGTATGGGACTGTAAAATCGCCAAGACACCTAGAGAAATGACATACAACCAAGCACAATCAGCTCACTACCTGGAGGCTCTGATAAAAAGTGAGAAGGTGGTGTGATGCATATATTTTAATGAGATGTTATGGCTTTGCAACAGTTCTTGTACTGTATAGGGGCAACAGTATGACAGTTTAAGCTCCCTGACAGGGAAATATACTGAACCACATCTATGGACAATTTTGGTTCACCTGAATTCTTTTTATAACTTACAGTCTCTGTCTGGGTCAACTGTCTGCTTAGAGCCCTTGCAATTATCATCCCATTCCCATTCAATAGATGCCTCTGTTTTCCCCCTTTTTGCTCCCCTTTTCAATGCCATAGTCTCTCAACATGACTTCTCCGCTGAATGAAAAGGGCGACAGGCCAGAGAATGACTCCTCGTGTAACTCACAGCTGCTGACAGCTTCCTTTTACTGGTAGGTGGCACATTATTACTATAAAGTCTACAATACCGCTGTTGCATCAGCAGGGAGATGATCCCTTGTCAGTCCTTCCTTCCCTAAGACAATTGTGTCTGTACAGTTCTTGGCCAAGCCACTATGTCTCGAGCTCCATTATTGGATGCCTTATTGGTTTGGGTCTTGTATCTCTTGTATAAGTCTTAGAGCCACTCCTGCTTCTGTGTCAATATTAGCTCCTGATTCTCATCCTGTCAGCGTTGACAACACTTTTACGCACTGTCTCTGTCTCAAGCCTTTCACCCATATCTCCAATTCTGTTTGGTCTAGCATCTGTTTTCCCACCCTGTGCCCATCTCACTCCTAATCCAATAATCTTGGCCAGTCACTCTCTGATATTGTAACTGTCTTTGGTCATGTCTCTGATCCTGAGTCAGTCTTATTTTATTCAATATTTTATTTATATATATTATATCTATTTATTATACTCTTAATACTTTTGTATTATATTTAATTTATCATAGTCTATATATTATTATATTGTATTCTTTAAATATGTTCTCTGTTTTAATATGTATTTAGCTTCTGTTCATTTAAACAATTACTACAGACTTATTGATTGGGTCAATTAGTTTAATTCTTACATATAACATTTTGGCTGCCCAAGAAGATTAGGTCCCTTTTTCAGTCTTGATCTTCCCAAGGTTTCTTCATTGTAATGTTAAGAGATTTTTCCTTGCCATTGTCACCCCAGGCTTGCTCAGTTACGGCTATGGGCCTAGCTAATTGTATAGCTGTTTTGAGACAGTAAAAAGCACTATAGAAATAAATTTGACTTTGACAAACCCTGTTCCTGCACCTGTTTAAGGGTCCCAACCTTTGTCTCAGTCTGATCATTTGACAGTATCAGCCCTAAATCCTGATTTAGGCTTAAGCTGTGTTTCTCATCCTTTGTCAAGTTGTCTTTAAGCTCCTAGTTCCTTATTTTAGCTCATGATCCCATCCCAGATTGTGTTACTGACTCTTGTACTCAGCCCTATCTGATTTACAGTCCTGTCTCTGTTTCTCACAATGAGGGTGTTAACATGCACATAATAATCCAATAACTGCAGAAAAGCAGATTTGGTCATGCATTTGTTCACATGCACTTGGGAAACCTCTGGGTTTACATGGCTATAATAATTGGCAACTACTTTGCATCTAGCCAGTATCTCACAGAAGGATGTGGCATAAACCTCAAAATTTAATAATGAAATAATACGATTCTTAATTTCCTAATAAAAGTATATATTTTCCAAATATATACTGTGTTTCAGAGTTCCCCAAAAGTGTCGGGTACTGCATTTAATTCCAGGGTTGGCAGATCCCACGAGTGGAAAAACACCATGTTGCACCCTTTCAGCCAGTACTACCTGTTTCAGAGCCCTGTTTTAGACTCTCATCCTGAGCACTAACATATTTGTCATTCCTGTTCCTGTCTGTCATTCTGTCTTTGTCCCAGTGATAATCTCTTTCCTCCCTTCCCAACTTTGGACATGGCCAGTTGTGTCTGTGCAATTCTCAACCAGGTTAGAGGCACCAATAAGCCTCGAGTCACCTTACTTTATGCCTTATAGGTCCAGGTTCCTGTGCTAATTACATAAGCCACCCTTTTTCAGATCCTGCTTCCACGTGAATTCTTATTCCTGATCCTTTTATACTGATCTAAGTACAGTCTGTGTGTTAACTGCCAAACCATTTCCAATCTTATCCGGTATATCTTCCAGTTCCTGTCTCGGGCGAATTCAGTTCTTGCATTCTTTGGCATAGGTCCTCTTTCTTTCTTTTTAAATCTGAGTCAGTCACAGCTTTTATCTATGATCTGATATCATTCCAAGTTCTTGTTTATTCCTAGGCCCAGTCCTCAATCTACTGCTGAAATTTGTGCCATGTCTTAACCTACTCCCACTTCCTGTCTGATCTCCTATACCAAATCTTGGCCCTATATCTGCTCCTGATTCCATTCTACATCATGTTGTAGTCTTTCATCCACTCCCAGTCTCTTTTTCATCCACTCCCAGTCTCTTTTGAGCCAGTCCTGATTCCCGAGTCTGGCATGATCATGACAACATCAGCAGGAACGAAGCCCTAAAATAGCAAATCTGATCAAAGAAGTGCATGCTAATGAAAGTCTCCAGTTTTGAAGATGCAATTACGTACAAACAGTCTAGCGCAAATTCTAAGAGTGTGTTTAATTCAATGATTGCTCCTATTAGGTATGTCTGAAAATACAAGGATCAACCTGTTTACTACATCACATTTAGTACTTAAACTGCAAATTAGTTCATTCAGTTTGGAGGGTGGGAAAGAAAGGCACCATGATAGAAAAATTTTACAAATCCAGAGATCCCATTAGCTATAAAATGTTTGTTGCAGAATACAATATATATATTGTATATATATATATATATATATATATCGCAATAAATATATATATATATTAGAAAATCTATCTGAAATGATAACAACTATATATATATATAGATATATATATATATATATATATATACATATATATATATATATATATATATGTATATATATATATATATATATATATATAGTTGTTATACGTTATATGTTATACGTGTATATATATATATATATATATATATATATATATATATATATATATATATATATATATATACACGTATATATGTATATTGTTGTTATCATTTCAGATAGATTTTCCATTTTTCACTAATATCAAGCAGTTCACAGGTATTTAGGACTTATATTGCAAGTACATATCACGTTTGTTGTTTTGTAAAGAAAATCAGCAGTTTAACAATAAGCATAATTTCCAATGTTTCATAAGCTATAAATTGTCTGTTATGTAACACAAAATGTCTGTAGGTGCCCCAGCAACTTGCAAATAGGCTGAAGCTCGTAATGGTACAAATGGTACTCGTAAAGGTACAAATTTACATAATTTAAAAGATTCCATTAACTACAAATTAGGTATGTTCTTAACATACAATAAAATAATAATTTCAGATTAATCTGTTTATTGGCTTCACTGAGGAGGCAGCAGCAGCCTATCTGATCCAGCAGGAGAAAATTAGAAGAGGCTTAACAGCGCCTTTGATTACCACAAATATGGAAGCTGTCGCCAAATTTGCGGAGGATCAGATAAATTCATGGTGCTCAGTCCGACAACAAGAAAAATAACGGTGTTGTACCTGTTGCACGGCGACTGATACGACAGTGACATGGAGCGTCGGGGAAAAAAAGCAAGACGGTCGCATGAGGGATGAGTCCATGTCTCTCGCGCAGTGCTGAGGGAGCAAGGCGAAGGTGGAGACGAGGATGGAGTGAGAATGAGCAGCAGGTGGATGGAGCGAATGAAATAAACAAAGGTGATCCGGTGATATTGGTCTGCCAGCGTGTGTTACATCACTCACATGCTGCTTGGCTTCTTTCAGCTCGAACCTGTTGCTGCAAATCCGCGAAGAGCCATCGAAATGCAACCCAAAGCACAGGACTCACTCTTACACAGACATCTGCAGTTAATACTGTTAGCGCTGATCAGTTTCCTCCTCCTGCTTCCCTCTGCTGCACCTTTTATTCGTCTCTAAAATGTGACATGAATATCGCCAACCTCCCGGTCTAGTCAGTCTAGTGCAGTGTGTGTGTGTGTGTGTGTGTGTGTGTGTGTGTGCCTTGACTATTGCTCGTGAGCACTAAAAGTCCTCACAATGATAGATAAACCTGAAAATTTTGATCTGTGAGGACTGTTTTTTTGGTCCTCACCTCTTTAAACACTTTTTTCGAAAACTTTATTTGAGAACTTTATTTAAAGATAAGTACAGTTTAGCCGAAAGATTTGTGTGTGTGTGTGTGTGTGTGTGTGTGTGTGTGTGTGTGTGTGTGTGTGTGTGTGTGTGTGTGTGTACGATGTATGTATGACATCGTCCTACAGTGGGGCAAAAACGTATTTAGTCAGTCACTGATTGTGCAAGTTCTCCTACTTAGAAAGATGAGAGAGGTCTGTAATTTCCATCATAGGTACACTTCAACTATAAGAGACAACATGAGAAAAAAAATTCCAGGAAATCACATTGTAGGATTTTTAAAGAATTTAATTGTAAATTATGGTGAAAAATAAGTATTTGGTCAATAATTTTGGTTCAACTCAATACTTTGTAAGATAACCTTTGTTGGCAATGACAGAGGTCAAACGTTTCCTGTAAGTCTTCACCAGGTTTGCACACTGTAACTGGTGTTTTGGCCCATTCCTTCATGCAGATCTTCTCTAGAGCAGTGATGTTTTGGGGCAAGACGGAGTTTCAACTCCCTCCACAAATTTTCTATGGGGTTGAGGTCTGGAGACTGGCTAGGCCACTCCAGGACCTTGAAATGCTTTTTACCGAGCCACTCCTTCATTGCCCGAGCTGTGTGTTTGGTATCAGTGTCATGCTGGAAGACCCAGCCACATTCCATCTACAATGCTCTCACTGATGAAAGAAGGTTTTGGTTTAAAATCTCATGATACATGGCCTCCTTCATTCTTCCCTTAACACGGATCCCTTCCCTTAACACATCCTGTCCCCTTTGCAGAAAAACAGCTCCAAAGCATGATGTTTCCACCCCCATGCTTCACAGTAGGTATGGCGCAACTCAGAATTCTTCTTCCTCCAAACACGGCGAGTTCAGTTTTTACCAAAAAGTTCTATTTTAGTTTCATCTGACCACATGATATTCTCCCAATCCTCTTCTGGATTATCCATATGCTCTTTGGCAAACTTTAGATATGCCTGGACATGTACTGGCTTAAGCAGGGGGAGACGCCTGGCACTGCAGGATCCGAGTCCCTCTCGCTGTAGTGTGTTACTGATGGTAGCCTTGTTACTTTGGTCCCAGCTCTCTGCAGGTCATTCATCAGGTCCCTCCGTGTAGTTTTGGGATTTCTGCTCACCGTTCTCATGATCATTTTGACCCCATGGGATGAGCTCTTGCATGTAGCTCCAGATCGAGGGAGATTATCAATGGTCTTGTATGGCTTACAATTGCTCAGACAGTTGATTTATTCACACCAACCTGCTTGCCTATTGTAGATTCACTCTTCCCAGCCTGGTGCAAGTCTACAATTTTCTCCCTGGTGTCCTTCGACAGCTCTTTGGTCTTGGCCATGGTTGAGTTTGGAGTCTGACTGTTTGAGCCTGTGGACAGGTATCTTTTATACAGATAACGAGGTCAAACAGGTACCATTAATACAGGTAACGAGTGGAGGACAGAAATCTTGGTTGTTTGTGGGTGACCAAATACTTATTTTTTTATTTTCCATAATGATTTACAATTAAATTCTTTACAAATCCTGTAATGGGATTTCCTGGATTTTCTTCTCTCATTTTGTCTCTCATAGTTGAAGTGTACCTATGATGAAAATTACAGACCTCTCTCATCTTTCTAAGTAGGAGAACTTGCACAATCAGTGGCTGACTAAATGGTTTTTTTGTCCCACTGTATGTCCCCACCAATGTCCCCACAATGATAGAAAGTGCACTGTGGGAACACATTGCACGAAAACAGCTTTTTTTTTTTTACCACAACTCTTAACTTACTTAAGACAAAGCAAAAGAGTTAAAAGATTTGCTTTAGGTTACTGAGGTTAACGTTAAGAGTAGGGGTACTGTTAATTAGCTACAATAATCATTATGTCAATGGAAAGTCCTCAGAATGAGAGACAAACTGTGTGTGTGTGTGTGTGTGTGTGTGTGTGTGTGTGTGTGTGTGTGTGTGTGTGTGTGTGTGTTTGTGTGTTTGTGTGTGTGTGTGATTGACTCTTATGGATCCTTAGATCAAATTACATTAGCCCCAGTACTTATAGCCTCATTAGGACGTCTATTGAGATAATCAATCTGTAAGCCTGAACTCACTGGACAACAAGGTTTTGAAAAGTGATAGAAGGTACACAGATATATGATACATAAGAGATCTCTGGTTCAATACTGACTTTGGACTTGTGTGGAGGGTGGATGTCCTCTCTGTGTCCACGTGGGTTTACTCAGGGAACTCTGGTTTCCTTCCACCTTCCAAAGACATGCATTAGGCTTACTGGTTGCTCTAAATTGGCCCAGTGTGAATATGTCTGGATGTTTCGATGTAAAATTGCTCCTGACGTGAATAGCTGTTGATGTTTATACGACAATAAATAAACAAATGGAAGAAAAGCTATCAGGATCACTGTATCACAGTTGTTGAATCATATTTAATTAGCTTTTAAATAAATGATTTTTACAAGTCCTTGACGAGGTCATAAGTGGGGGATAACCAGGCATAAAACTTCAACATCTGGGTGATGTGTTGTTGAAATGTATTTATATAGAGCTTTTTACCACAGAGCTTTGTCTCAAAACAGATTTACAGCTATTTAGGCACACATCCCCAATTGAGTTAACCATGCATTCCAACCTTAGGCATTTTTAAAGCCACGGCACATTCAAAATTAAATCAGAGCTTACCACAGTCCTTCTTCTCTAACATACATTCTGAATAAAATATTTACAAAAGGTTTGGGACTGCTAATAAAAAAACAAGCTTTAAACATAGACAGCCTATGAAAACAGCATCTTTTATTCAAAAGATTAGGCTGAAATAGCAACCCTAATTAACATATTGTTTGGGGTCTGGGAGACCCAATACCTGCTAAAAAATAACCCTAAAGTCTTTTTTAAACACCTACATATCCAATGTTTTCTATTTGCCTATAATATGAATTTGTTTAAGAAGTACTGTCTCCTGGTACTTTACTAGGCACATCTGTTCAACTGCATGTTAACGCAAATATCTAATCAGCCAATCACATGGCATTTAGGTATTTAGGTACATAGACATGGCCAATACAACCTGCTGTAGTTCAAACTGGGCATTAAAATGGGGAAGAAAAGTGAGTTAACTGACTTTGAACATTTCATGGTTGTGGGTGCTAGACGGGCTGGTCTGACCATTTCAGAAACTGCTGGTCTACTAGGATTTGAATGCACAGCCATCTCTAGGGTTTACAGAGAATGGTCCTAAAAAGGGAAAATATCCAATAAGCAGCACTTCTTCAGGTGAAAAGAGGTTAGAGGAGAATGGCCAGACTGTTTCAAGCTGATAGAAATTTAATACTAACGCAATTAACCACTCATTACAGTCAAGGTATGCATAAGAGCATCTCTGAATGTACAATAGGTCAAACCTTGATGCAGATGGGCTACAGCAGGGGAAGACCAAACTGAGTGCCACTGCTGTCAGCTAAGAACAGGCAACTGAAGCTATATTTTGCATAGCCTCACCAAACTTAACAAATTGGAAAAACATTGCCTGGTCTGAAGAGTCTCAATTTCTGCTGTGATATTCAGATGGTAGGGTCAGATTATGGTGTAAACAAAAAATGAAATGAAAGCATGGATCCATCCTGCCTTGTATCAATGGTTCAAGCTGATGGTGGTGTAATGGTGTGTGGGATATTTTCTTGGAACACTTTGGGTCCATAATATCAATTGAGCTTTGTTTAAAAGCCACAGCCTAAATGAGTATTGTTGCTGACATTGTGCATCCCTTTATGACAACAGTCTGAATAAAATCTTATAATCTTATTATAATCTATAAATCTTATCTTATCTCTGAATAAAAAATGTGCCATGTCACAAATCTCAAATAATCTAAAACTGGTTTCTTGAACATGACAGTGTAGTCAAATGGCCTCCACAGTCATCAGATCTGATCTTTGGGATTTGGTGGAACTGGAGATTCACATTACTGGAGATGTTAAGGCAATAAATCAGCAGCAATTGTGCAATGCCATCAAGACATGCTGTGCTAGTGGAGCTCCCTACAGGTCACCAAGCTGTACTGTCAAGGCAGGTGGAAAAAGAAAAGGCAGCTGGTGCTGTCAAGGAGAGTGGTTGAGTGAGTGTGCTTCCAGGGCACCACGGACTGATTCTGAGGACTGGGAAGGAAGGTGCTATGTGGAGTGCCAGGTATTGCTGTCAGGACAGGTTTCAAACCCATGAACACCAGTGTGCACAGTCAAACATTTACATTTACATTTACAGCATTTAAGAGACGCCCTTATCCAGAGCGACTTACAGAAGTGCTTTGTAATCTTCCTAGGAGACAGAACTTCATATTAGTACAAGTAAACAATAGCTCAAGAACACAATTCAACCACAACCTACTCGTATCTGGTGTAGAGATTTTTTTTTTAAGGAGGATATGCAGTTTTTTTCACTGCAGTATTCACTTAAGTGCTGGGTGAAGAGGTGAGTCTTCAGTCGCTTCTTGAAGACAGTAAGAGACTCAGCCATTCGGACATCCAGTGGAAGTTCATTCCACCACCTTGGTGCCAGGACAGAGAAGAGTCTTCCTTCAAACCATGCAGCTTTGGTGGTGCTTTCAGACCTACAAGCAGTGACACCATGGGACAGGTGACATTAACCAGGCCATGCCTTACAGGCTACCAAGCAGTACTCACACAGGTGGCAAGTGAAAGGCATGTGGTACAAAGTTTTGGTGGTGATTTGTGCAGTCTTTTTAGCAGTCTTGGTAAAAAAAAAACCAATTTAGTCACTAGCTCAAAACTTTGACCACTTCAAATGAGAACCTCTAAAACGTTTTTTTTTTTTTTGTGGGCATGATGGTACAGTGGTTAACCTCTCAGCCCCAAATACCTGGGTTCACAATATGAACCAGTTGCTGCCTGTGTGGAGTTTGTATGTTCTCCCTGTGTCTGTTACTTTCCGTGTACTTCTTCCACTTTCCAAAGACATGCTTTAGGTTATTTGGCATCTCTATAGTGTCCCAATGCAAGTGTGTGTGTGTGTGTGTGTGTGTGTGTGTGTGTGTGTGTGTGTGTGTCTGAGATATACTTTCACACCGTTCAATTTTGGTTCCTGCCTCATGCCTGGTTAACACACCCCCCTTCCCCACCTGGCCCTGAATTAAATTAAGTGGGTGTGGACAGTGAGTGAGTGATTTCTTTTTTCTTTTTCTTTTTTTTTTTGGTGCTGGATTCAGAGAAAGTGTCAGGAAGCAGGTGATCAGAGTCAGCTTGAAGTTAATGGATTCTCTACTGGCTTATTTCCCACCAAAGCATTATGGGACGAGTCAGAGTGCAGTGGTAGCACTTACTGATTGAGAGTACCAAACAGACAAACAGACACACAGAGACACACACACAGACAGACAGTCTGGAGTTCAGTCTGTCCCTCCCTTGCTGAGACGTTACTATTTGTATTTAATCTGCAAAGTGCTGCTGCGTGTTTTTCTTTTACTATCATCCCACAGTCATTTGTATTCTACTGCACTTCACCATCAGCTGCTTCATTTAGCACAGTACAGATTTCTCTATTACATTATGAATATCAATGCTAACCTTTCTTCATCTTTAAAATGGCTCCAGAGAATGTTTAGCCAGATTAAAGCTGCAGTGTGTAACATCAGAGGAATTGGAAGACCACTCTGATTGAAAATGTTTATTACAAGGATAATCGTTAGCATGCATCAGAATGTTCATAAATGTATATATTACAGGTATTCGCTGTTTAATGACTACATTACTTTCTATGAAACAGGTAATTGATCAAAATGGTCATTGACTGGACATTACTACATTACCACAGTCACAGTCTTTTTATGCTACTGTAATGTAAATACTGTATAAAGGCTATTTCCACAAGAAAACTGTGTGCAAACAATATGTAAATGTGTCAGAGATACTGCTGAAAACACACACACACACACACACACACACACACACACACACACACACACACACACACACACACACACATATACGATCTCAAGATCTCACCAACTACAGGACACTCCTGAGCTGAATGAGTATGACTGCCCAGTCCTTCACACCTTTTTCAGCTAAACTCCATAACTCTAACATTTGCATCAACAACACCTCCTCTATTACCCTCACCCACAGCTTGTTCCATTCAACATGCAATGAACATCCTTGACGACAATGTGAGATGAATAAAAAAGAACACAAAAGATCGTGACTAGTCTCACACTAAAAATCTCTGCTGACCACCTGGCCTCATACACGTACCCAAAAGTGTGTAAGAAGGAAAAACAACAAAGATTTAAGTTGCATTTGTCTGGAACATGCACCCAGCTGAAATAAACAGAAAAGTCTGAAGGTCATGAAGCATGCAGGAGGTCTAGGGCTACTGTTACAAAATCCACTTTGGACAGACATCATTTTCAGCTGTGACTGGTACAATACTGCATGTAGAAGGTTAGCAGACCTCTGTACTGTCTGGTGACTAACAACCCTCACTTAAAATTTTCAACAGAACTGAATTTGAGACCAACATCTGTGAGACGAGACCAATGTCTCCATCATGAAAAATGCACCTCAGCTAATGCACTTCTTGCGCGCTCCTATGAGAATGTACAGCAGATGTTGATACAATTCTGCACAACATTTGCACGTCCATCACTGTCTGGTTTGGCTCAGTAGCCAAACAAGAAAAAATTAGACTAGAAAAGATTGTTACGATGGCAGAGAAAATCATTGGCACAGGCATGCCCTTCCTCCAGGACCAGTACACTTCTCGAGCCAGCAAACAGGCAGAAAACATAATTGTAGACCCTTTGCATCCAGGACACTCTTTATTTGAACTTCTCCCTTCTGGCAGACGCATTATATCACTGAGTGCCAAAACAGATACAAGAACAGTTTCTTCCTGCAGGCCATCAAACTTATAAACAACTGTTATGGTCATGGTCTGATCTTAATTCAAATACTTACTCTCAGTAATACCGTGCAATACATCACTGTACTATAACACTGTGGCTTACACAGCGACCTCTTTCTTCTATAGGTGCAATATTTATCCCACTATATATTATAGTTATGATCTACTTACTAAATAGGTCTGTGTTTACAATTTGTATGATGTGTTTGAAATGTGTGTAAGCAAACCAGAGTCAAAATCCTTCTGTGCACACATAGATGACAAATAACATATTTTGAACACACAGATCTTTAGAAATCACATGTCTTCTTTTCAGTGAATTTTGTTGAAGACTCTCTTTTTAACACATGATAACATCTTTTATCTTGTCTCCTATACAAACCAGGTTTCATAGAAGCACATGGAGCTTCCACAAAGCTTCTGAGATAAAATGAGATGAACACATAAGAGATTTGGCTTAAGTACAGATTCCTATCACGGTGTTTTAGGGCCACTGAAAAAAAATGTTTTGGTTGGATGTTGAGAATAAACTTGTATTTCGAGAATAAATTTGAAATGCTGAAACTGTTCCACTATAGCCTAACTGTGAAAATGAGGGACATAGAGGATTTAAAGTTTATTCAAACATAATAAAGGATGTGCCGTCGGCTAGGCACTGACTTTCCCGTGACACTGACCAGGATTAAGCGAATAGGAAAATGAATAAATGAATGATTATAATAAGGTTATACTTTTGCATAGGTTTTATGAACAAAGAAATACTAAATGTCCTGGCACATCAGAATCAGGTTGTTATAAGAACACACTGAAACTGTTGTGCAATAAAGCTATGTTTATCCAGAAGGAAAAATCAAATGGACTTGGATGTCATTGTCTCTTTTATATAAGGTTAAATCACAGGCAGCGGTCATCTACAAGGCTGATTACATCATCATGCCCTTCAAAGAGGGCATGTAGTTTCACAGGAGACAATGAGAATGAAACTAGAATGATTGTGTGATACAAATATCGATCCAGAGTTTCAGCATTTAACTTTATTTACGAAATTTTAAATTTTTTTTTATTGTAGATCAATATTACGATTTTATTCTGCAACCGAAACATTTTTTTCAGTGACCCTAAGGTCATAGATTCCAGATTATAAAGTCATTGAACTGTGAAATAGTTCTAAAGGTTGTCCAGATTTAATATTTATATCTTGTACATCATGAAACATCTAAGTGAGGATGAATAAACGAAACAAACTACTCATATGTTAAATGAATTTAAAAGATTCTATTCAGACTGTGTGTTCGCAATTATTGCAAATTTCGCGGAAACACGACCCCACACCTTTGCTGACTCTGGTAAACGGCTAAAGGTGTGTTTTGAAAATAAAGATACACACACTGAGCTACTTTCGTTCAAAAATCATTTTTGCATTTTCAAATACTTAATTTTAACTTTTTGGCCACCCAGTAACTCCAGCTCAGAATAAATCTCGCGATGTTTGACTGTGAGATATCGGGTATGTTAAAAGCGCTAGCGCGGGCTCTCTGGCGCGCAGACTCAGTAGAATTAGAGCTCTAAGAGAAGTGTCTTCACGCATGATGGCTGAAATTAATCCTGAACTAGAAAATATTACACAAGAGGAGGAGGAATCGCTGCAGGAGTATGACGACATTAAGGATGAAGCGGACACTTCGGAGGAAAACATGAACGGAATTAAAATGTAACGTCTGATTTGATTTCTATGTCGTTTCCTTTGAGGCGAGCCAACAAAGATGGAGGCTGAACCTTAGTTTAATGACGGTTGCTCTAATATCGTGAATGTAGGCGTATCGCCGGTGTAGACAATTTTTAAATGCGGTGTAATATTAAATTTAAGTAATTAAATGTTTTATTCGTTGTAGCTAGCGTAACAAGTTAGCTAGGTAGCAATGGTGGCTGGCTAACAGTTACGCATTGTTTTTTCTCGCAGCACCAGTATTCCGTCTTCTAGTCTGGGGTTGGCTGTGTCTTTTAATAGTCGCAAACGATTGGCCGTTCCGCGTCTCTAGCGTAATTGAACGAACCAATCCCAGCATGGGAGGCGGGACATGTCGGAAAACCGGTGGGGAAAACGAATTGCTTTAATCTGATTGCGTTTTTACCTTTAAGTTATTTTCAGCCTTGCTGAACTCGTACTCAGATGCGCACACAGTTAAACACTTCACGCACACAAATCTACTTTTGGGGTTTTTAGATGTGTTGAAACATTTTTATTTTGTAATGTAACTCGACGACATGACGGTTTAAAATCTGTGGTAACGTATTAGTTTAAACACGTTTCAAAATAAAAGCCCACATTACGTATTAGTACTGTCTTAATATGATACTAATTATAATTGTACAATAACGTTTGTGTGTTTAATAGTAAATTTATCTTAAGCTGAATAATTAAACACGGTAAATAAATAAAACAAGAAGACTAGGTTGTAAAGCAAGACAATCTGGTTTGACTTTCAAAATTAGGTCAAATAAATGCTACTTTAATTAAAAAGTAGTCTGCAAATAACTAGTAGAAAGGATTTATTGTTGAATATTGAGATATATAGTTTGTCTTGTTTTTAGTTCTTTTAAGTATGTTATGAAACAGCAGAACATTTTATACAACGTTACTCTATCTGCTGTAAACCACTGCTAATCTTTAAGCCTGTTAGCCTTGGATAATGTCCATGATAACTACCAGCTAAACTTTCTGATCTGCTTGGATTGAAAACCAGCCTTCAGGATTGGGCATCTCATAATTCAACATGCTTGAGAATACCAAGAATAACTTAAAAACTAAAGAAGTTAGAAAACAGTGGCCATGGCATATAGTTCTGCTGGGTCCGAGGACACTGTGGCCTTAAAGGAAACAAACAAGTAGACTTGGCACCAAAGGAAGCCGTGGCATCCTCGATCTAGCAGTGGCCAATAAACTCTACAAGATCCACCCTACCATAAAAAAAAAAAACAAACAGAACTCCTTAACATCTCCCAAAATTCCGGGAACAAGTTATTTACTAGGGGTGTAAAGACGCATCACAATGCAAATATGGAATGATGGGCGTCGTTGAGTTGGATAAAGCATCGTTTCACACCACCCTCTAATGCAGTTGTATTTTTTGCACTCCAGAGAGCACAGTCATTCATTGTACTCAGTGAGGCTTGTAATTTACCCAAATCAAGAAAATCACTTGTACCTGCCTAGTAAAGGGAGACCAGGTGCCCACCTGCCATCATGTCCTGTAGATCAAGGATTTCTGTTAAACACATCTTCTACTCATGCCAGAAAAACAACCCAGAACAAATGCAATACAAATACAAGGAAATCCCCACCTCAAGGTCCCCCTTCCCCCCACTTCATGGTTGTACTTACTGTGACTTTTTTGGTTTCCTTTTGGGTGCGCTGACAGACCGCCCTCTCATAAGCCTTTTAATAAATGTACTGATTATGCGACACACTGACTTTGATTTTCTCGTGTTGCATGTATAAGAAGACTTTTATGGTTTTTTAAAAAGATTTTTAAGCTTGAGTGTGATTCGCGATCACATGTTTATGTGCATGAACACGCATTCGGCAGAAACCGTACTCTTAAGTTTTGAGTTTTGATTTTCCTTGGCAAGCGATACACAGTACGATGCTTTCCCAAAGAGGCTGGGCATCCGGGCAGCAGCCATCTGGCTGAGCAGCAATCCCAATGGACTAACCATTTTGTTTTTGTTTTTCCACTTTCAATACATTATTCAATAACGTGTGTAAGAAATTAAAAACTATTTAAAGTAAAATAAGCTTTGTGTTAATGAGCTTGGGTATGTTAATGTTAAGTGTTTTAAGCATATTTAAGGTAGGCTAGGCTGTGACGTGATTAACAGCAGTCAAGGAATCATTGTTATTCAAATGAATGGGTACCTGAACAGGTGCAGATCACAGTCCCTGTTTTGCAGCCCTTTAAACTTGTACGCCTTTTGTCTTCCTCCAGCGACCCAGACGAGTCCTCGCAGGACAAAGCAGGCGGGAAAGACAAGTCCAACGGTCGGAAGACCAACCGTCATCACCCCTATAAGGACAGGCACGGGGGTTCAGGAGACAAGAAGTCGTCCCACCGCAACCGCGTGTTCATTAGCAACATCCCTTACGATATGAAGTGGCAGGCAATCAAAGATATGATGCGCGATAAAGGTACCGGTCGTTGTGGTCACAGAATCGAACACTTTCTCTCTTATTTCCTTTCTGATTCAGGTAGTGTATGGAGCTTGACCCAGGGTCTCTTTTTCCTCTTGGGAGGAGTTTTATGAGATTAAAGATTTGGCCTTGTATTGTAAATCCGCTCCTAAATGTAACCTCATGTAAGAGAATCTGTTGTAAGGTGACACTGGTCTTTATCATGTTTTTTTGAAGGTAAAAGGTGGATGGTCACCTTAAAACAGTGAAGTAGTGAGTTTGGTTTGTGCAGTTTGTGGGAGGAGATTTGGTTTTGGATGGTCTTACCGATTTGATTGATTGTTTTTATTAAACTGGGTTTCTCTAGCTGTAGAGCGAAGACCCCCAGCACAGCAGTGCCGTTGTGATATAAATGCATTGTGTGTGTGTTTGTTTTTTGGTATTTTTCCTCTTGTATGTCTCATGTAGTTGGTGAGGTTACATACGTGGAGCTCTTTAAGGATGCTGAAGGAAAGTCAAGGGTAAGTGCTGGCGAGGCTGTCATGGCGGCTTCTTTCTCTCATGTGGAAACAAAAGGGTCTTTATTTGTGGGATGGAAACGATACCGCTGACTCACTGTTGACTGTTAGACTTTGGAATGGTTTTGTTGACGCCTCATCAAAGGCAAAACTAGGTTATTTGGTACATTTTAAACAGTGGTTCTTACCTTTGGCCTGCGATACAAACCTGATGATTGGACCAGGTGTTTTTTATTGGGGAATTATGTGACTGTGGAAGACTGAACGAGAAAGTTAAGGGCAACTTCATGTTTTTTACAAGACCTGCACGCCTTTTATTGTATATTCTGTGTATCTTCTGTGCTTTTGATACTCTGAACTTGATAACTGGTCTTTCCTGGAAAATTGGAGAATAGTCACATGAACTTGTTCACCATTTATTCGGATAATTTGTCCCACCAAATTGACTCAGAAAGCAGACATAATGCCATGGTGTTAATGTTGTGCAGTGATACTAACTGTGTGTTTATTCCCCTTTGACATGTGGGATTATTCTGCGCCGCCAACAGGGCTGTGGGTAAGTACAACACGTGATGTTTAGTGAAACGTTATAATCTGCATGGGTTCAGATTATTAATGCCCCGTTTAGGGCTGGGTATCAAATCTGTATGTTTGTGTCTCTAACGCTAGATTGTGACCAATGAAAATATTTAATGATCGGCCTTAACAAGGACATCACGAGAGCAGTCTTCATATAGCCATAAACGAGGAGAGACCATGCATTAAGATGTACAGTGGAATGCCTTTATTCAAGATTTAAAGTGACGCACAACCAAGGCTTACTGCTCTTACATAATTCAGACAAAAAACTATTAGATTAAATTCATCAGTGCTGAACAAATTAATGCGTTTTTAACAATAGAGACGCACAGACTGCCATTTGCTTTTTTGATTATGATTTTTTTTGATGATCATGTGATTGGCTGATTCAGATTTTCTTTGTCTAAGAATTAAAAGTTACAGCATAGACATTTTTGTTTAACTAACTTCTAAGTGACTTAGAACTTTTTCAGAGTTGTTCCTTCACAGCTTATTTTCGCTATGCTTCCCAGTCCTGACAAACATCTAATTTCTGGGACTGTGGTAGTCTAGCGGTTAAGGTACTGGACTATGGACCAAAAGGTCCAGGGTTCAAATCTGCCAAGCTGCCACTACCCCCTTCCAGACCTTAACCCACAATTGCTTGGATTGTAAGAATGTATCAATTGTAAGTTGCTCTGGATAAGGGCTAAATGGGATAATGTAAATGTACAGTATTGAAGAGCTTCCACCCAAAAGGCATGGCTGCTCACTCATTATATATACACTCATTTTATATATATATATATATATATATATATTTTTTTTTTATGAATAAAACGCTGTGAACTTTAGCTCTTTTAGTGATACTTTCAAAGTCAGCGGATGTGATCACTTTTATCATCGTCAGTGCTTAAATAATACTGACTAACTGCATGTTTTGTTATTAAGAGTGAGTAGTCAACTGTTTAGTTTGATAAAGTTCAGAACATTTTGAAAATAAATCACTACTCGTGGGATAACAGTAGATATTCAGAATCTGTCGCTACTGATGCATTTCATCTGTGATCACATGCATCATGACAAATAATGTGTATCATGTCTTTAAATATTGTAATGGTAAATAGTTTTACCATGTTGTCCACTCCTGATGGGAATAAATAAGGAAGTTTATTCCAAGTAACACCTGCAGCAGTGATGAGAGCTGGCGAGTCGTGTCGTGTGCAGGACAGTCGTTAACAGCACCATATGGCAAAAATGAACCACAAGTTTTGTGGTTGTTAAACAGGAATGTGTTCACATACTGCTCAGGAAAAAAGCTAAAGGACTACTCAATATTAAAAAAAAAACCATGTATCTACATCTGTGGCAGCAACTCTGTTCCAGTATCTGGAACACAGACTTGCCTCGATCTACCCAATGAGCTACTGATTAGATGGACATCTGAACCTAATCTTATTTTTTGAGGGGAAAAGTACAAGATGTATGAAAGCTGTGATTGAAATACTGTTTTTTGGGCTTTCCTAAGGTTTGACGACAGTATTGTTTGCTTAAAAATTGATATAAACCAGAGAAACTGATCGTTTTACCAGGTTCGTAATTTTTCCAGAGCTGCATGCAAAAGAAACCATGACTCTGTCTACTTTAGACACTGGCGAGGTCCAAGTGTACCATGCCCTTGGCTCAGAAGTGGGGTGGGGCTGAGGGGGGTAGAGACTGTTTAGCAAGCTGGTGGTAAGATACGACTAAAGATTCATTCTGGTATGCGATTGGAACAGCTGTCAAACCTTTACGCGATACCTAGCCCTAAACATGAGTGCTGCTATGTGTTGTGTTTTTATTTATTTATTTTTTAAAAACTTTATTTTTTGAAGTTCCAAATCTGGGTCATTTCTGGCTTTAACACGTGTTGCTGTTTGCAGGGTGGTTGAATTTAAGGATGAGGAGTATGTGAAAAAAGCTATTGAAGTCATGAATAAACATGATCTGAACGGCCGACCTCTGAACATTAAAGAGGTATGTACCCGAGACGTGACCCCTGGTAGACGATAAATTGTGTTGCCTTTTCATGTTTCATATTCCATTCAGTGATGGGTTTCTGTGCAGTGAGTGTAGGCCTGTGAGATGAGGCCTGTATCTTGGGTATATATATATATATTTTTTTACAGATTTGTCATAAGCTTTTGGGTGTCTGTTTTAGGATCCAGACGGCGAGCACGCCCGCCGAGTTCTTCAGCGTGGAGGTGGCTATCCTGGAGGAAGGGGCCTGGACGGTGGGCCCGGTCAGATGAACTTACCCCCTTCCATTTTGAACAATCCCAACATCCCGCATGATATCATCGCTGCCCTACAGCACGGCCGACTGGGAGCCACCGTGTTCGTCGCAAACGTAAGAGAAATTTTAAGGTGACCCTTTGCTTGTTTACACAGGGTGTCCTTGGATGCTTAGTCTTGAGGCTAAAATTAGTTTATGTTAAAAGTAATCCTTAATTTGTGTTAAATCCATCTCACAAAGATCCACAGACAGTAAATACAATGGTTTTATTTTTGCACATTCCATTGTGCAATTTCCAGATTGTGTGCAAGTTGGCTTGTTGTTTTAACGGCAGATGACCAAGTGGAACCAGCGACATTACAGATGTGCGTTATGTTCTGTGAAACGGGTTGTTCGAAATGATCGTTGACAGGACATTACCATAGATACATAGTCTTTTTATGCTACTGTAATGTAAACATAAAGGGTACTTTCGCGAGATACGTAAGAGTTACAGCAGAAAACACGAGTGGAACGCTACCATCTACATAACATCTGAAGCCTAAACTGTTATACATATCACTTAATCCATTAAATACACGACACCGTGGTTCTTCAGTTACAAGCACACACTAACGATCACACACACTGTACTGTAGAACCAAAATGTAAACATAAATGAACATGCCTCACTGACTGCCCACAATCAAGAGGAAATGCATCCACTTGAAGAAACACTCATTTCCAGAATAGACAATGCAGAGCTGCTTGCTTCAGGTCCTTCCATAACATTTTGTTCGGATTAAGGTCAGCACTTTGACATGACCATTTCAAAACATTAACTTTGTTCTTCTGTAACCATTCTTTGATAGAACAACTTGTTCTTAGGGTCGTTGTCTTGCTGCATGACCCACCTTCTCTTGCGTTTTCAGTTCATGGACAGATGTCCTGACATTTTCATTTGGAATTCTCTGATGTGATTCAGAATTCATTGGTCCATCAAATGATGGCAAGCCGTCCTGGCCCAGATGCAGCAAAACAGTCTCAAACCATGATACTACCACCACCATGTTTCACAGATGGGATAAGGTTCTTGTGCTGGAATGCAGTGTTTTCCTTTCTCCAAACAAAATGCTTTTCTTTTAAACCAAAAAGTTCTGTTTTGGTTGCATTTGTCCACAAAACCTTCTTCCAATAGATTTCTAACTTGTCCATGTGATCTTTAGCAAACTGCAGATGAGCAGCAATGTTCTTTATGGAGAGCAGTGGCTTTCTCCTTGCATCCCTGCCATGCACACCGTTGTTGTTCAGTGTTCTTCTGATTGTGAACTCATGAACATTAACATTACCCAATGTGAGAGAGGCCTTCAGTTGCTTAGAAGTTACCCTGGGGTCCTTTGTGACCTCACCAACTATTACACGCCTTGCTCTTGGAGAGATCTTTGTTGGTCGACCACTCCTGGGGAGGGTAACAATGATCTTGAATATACACATAAATGAACATGCTTCACTGGCTGCACACAACCAAGAGGTAATGCGTCCACTTGAAGAGACGGTCATTTCCAGAACGGACAATGCAGGATCACCTTTTAAATACTTTTAACCTTTAAGTATGTAAATCCAGCACTGTGCTACTAGTAGGAAGTCACAGCGGTTAAATGACCACCACTTCTAGGTGTGTGTATATATAGGTCGAGCCAGCACGGCGCTTGGTGTTGAGCAGAGTACAAACTTTTCCATGTAATGTCCCTGTTTGGCAGAGAAAACTGTAAGTGTCCATGTGCAATCCAGACCATGACATAGTTCATATGCACGTTGTTAATGCAAAGCAAGTCAATGTTCATGAAAATACATAGTCAAAAATATTTAAACAAAATATGAAAGTATGACATTAAATAATGTTTATGGCCGTGAAAATACACATTCTAAACCGTTTTAAATTTGGCCAGCTGTTTACAGCTACAACATCCAGAGTTAAGACAGATTCCCATTATACGGTCAGCGTGCATCACTCTTCTGTTTGTGCAGCTGGACTTTAAGGTGGGCTGGAAGAAGCTGAAGGAGGTGTTTGGCATGGCAGGAGTGGTGAAGAGAGCGGACGTGAAGGAGGATAAAGACGGAAAGAGCAGAGGAATGGGAACTGTCACCTTTGAGCAGCCCCTGGAGGCCGTACAGGCTATCTGTATCCTTCATGAACTGTGTGCATGTACTCCTATTGTTGTGGGGACTTCAGTGCATTTTTTAAATAAAATCTGTTAAGGTTTGCTTTAGGCTATGAAGGGAGACATCAGGAATATGGTAGTAGTTGTGTGTGTTAATGGGGTGTGTTTTCCTCCTTAACTCTGATAATCAGCCATGTTGAACGGTCAGATGCTGTTTGACAGACAGATGCACGTCAAAATGGTGAGTGTCTGTTTGTGTTCAATTTCTGTTTGTGCCTTCTGATTAGGTGTGTTTTATAATTTATTTATTTATTTTGCAGGATGAGAAGTCTCTTCCTCCAGATGATTTCCGTCCGGTTGATAAATCTCCCCAGTTGCCCAGTAAGGATGTTTGTTTGTGTATTAAACTTGTTTACAAAAAGTGTATTGATGCTTATTAGCCCAGTGTTATGGCTCTGATTCAATGGGGGTATGTGCTCGTTTGTAGGAGGCCTTGGCGGCATTGGGATGGGTCTGGGTCCTGGTGGGCAGCCAATCAATGCCAACCGTATAAGCGGAGGAGGAGGAATAAGCTCCATGGGCCCCGGGGGTCAGTAACTAACACACACACACAGGCTGCTTTGCTTGGTTCTCTCACACACTTTGTGTAGTTGTGATCATTAAAAATCATCTACAGTGGTGCCTCGGTTCTCATCGTTAATTCGTTCCAGAAGGCTTGTCTAGAACCAAAAATAACGAATACCAATAATTAAATTTTAACCATAAGGAATTATGTAAATTGAGTTACTGCATTCCGGACCCCCAGAAAATCTATAAGGCATTATATACATTGATGGAGTTCTGTTGTACAGGTGCTCCCTGATTTACGATGGGGATATGTTCCAACAAATCCATCATAAGTTGCATGTCATGAACTAAGGAATTTCGTATAGTCTATACTGTATCATAGCGGAGCTGACCTTATTGTCTACAACATTTATGCATTATCCTACAGTTGGCCAAAATCATTAACTCGAAGGTAGTTTTATAATAGTGTTGAAAAATCTCATGTAATTTTGTGAGCATTGGATTGAAAGTGAAAAGTAAAAGAAACACACACCGTTGGTGAACTGCTATGCCTGAAAGTGATGTGGAGGACTCCTTTTGGTTTTTCTGTAATCAACTGTTTTGGGATCCATGGAGACTTATTTGCACTAAGAATACAGTACTTTAGATGTAAAAATAAACAAACATGATAAACTCAGTGGAGATATGAACTGACTGAGAGCTAGTGTGAGACTGAATCACACTACTGAATCGTGAATGTTTCAGCTGGAAAGTCGAGTGACGTGACTCGTACAAGTTTAAGCAAGTGCGCAAATTTTTCTAGTCACAATGCATCGACGTCTGACGTGGTCGAGAACCGAGGTGCCACTCTAAAACAAATACACCTTTAAAACTGTCTCGAGTATATACAGAAATCTAAAAATACATGTGCACATGAATAACTTGATGCTAGGAGCATACCGATATACTCTGCTAATGGTTCGATTTTCTCCAGTTTATCGGTTTCACATTGAAGTAACACATTCCATTTATCATTTCTTAAGTGTACAGTGGTGCTTATTTTTGTGAACCCTACAGAATTTTCTTTATTTCTGCATAAATATTATGTAATACATCATCAGATTTCATGAAAGGAGGTGAAGAGAACCCACTTAAACAAAAATATTATACTTAATTTATTTATTGAGGAAAATGATCCAATATTAGTGAGTGGCAAAAGTATGTGAACCTTTGTACAATAACTGCAACTAAACGTTTCCTGTAACTGTTGATCAGTCCTCACTAATATTGGAGGAATTTTAGCCCATCCACAGAACAGCTTCAGCTTTGGGATGATGGTGGGTTTCTTCACATTAACTGCTCGCTTCAGATCCCTCCAACAAATCGATTGGATTAAGGTCGGGACTTTGACTTGGCCATTCCAAAACATTAACTTTTATTCTTCTTTAACCATTATTTGGTAGAACGACTTGTGCTTAGGGTCGTTGTCTTGCTGCATGACCCACCACCTCTTGAGATTCAGTTCATGGACAGATGTCCTGACATTTTTCTTTAGAATTCTCTGATATAATTCAGAATTCATTGTTCCATCAATGATGGCTTTCCATCCTGGCCCAGATGCAGCAAAACAGGCCCCAACCATGATACTACTACCACCACCATGTTTCACAGATGGGATAAGGTTCTTATGTTGGAATGCAGTGTTTTCCTTTCTCCAAACATAACACTTCTCTTAAACCAAAAAGTTTTATTTTAGTCTCCTCCATCCCCAAAACATTCTTCCAGTAGCCGCCTGACTTGTCCACGTGATCTTTAGCTAACTGCAGACGAGCAGCAATGTTCTTTTTGTAGAGCAGTAGCTTTCTCCTTGCAACTCTGTCATGCACACCATTGTTGTTCAGTGTTCTTCTGATGGTGGACGCATGAACGTTAACATTAGCCGATATGAGAGTTGCCTTCAGTTGCTTAGAAGTTACCCTGGGGTCCTTTATGACCTCACCAACTACTACACGCCTTGCTGTTGCATTGATCTTTGTTGGTCGGCCACTCCTGGGGAGGGTAACAATGGTCTTGAATTTCCTCCATTTGTACACAATCTGTCTGACTGTGGGTTGGTGGAGTCTCTTTAGAGATGGTTTTGTAATCTTTCCAGCCTGATGAGCATCAACAGCTCTTTTTCTGAGGTCCTCAAATCTTTGTTTGTACCATGATACACTTCCACAAACGTGTTGTGAAGAGCAGACTTTGATAGATCCCTGTTCTTTAAATAAAACAGGGTAACCACTCACACCTGATTGTCATCCCATTGATTGAAAACACCCGACTCTAATTTCACCTTCAAGTTAACTGCTAATCCTAGAGGTTCACATACTTTTGCCACTCACTAATATTAAATATTAGATCATTTTCCTCAATAAATAAATGACAAAGTGTAATATTTTTTTGTCTTATTTGTGTAATTGGGTTCCCTTTATCTAATTTTAGGACTTGTGTGAAAATCTGATGTTTTAGGTCATATTTATGCAGACATTTCTAAAGGGTTCACAAACTTTGAAGCACCACTAAGCAATGTAAAACGATGCACATCTTCTAGTATGTGTTTAAATGGCAAAAAAAAAGTCTTTAGTCTCCTGCAGTTAAAATCAGTTACTAGAAAGAGTTTTAAAACTATAAACAAAATGCTCTATTGTAGCTTCACCATGTCTAAAAATCTTTAGTCCCTTGTAGGTTGCATCGTCTGTCTAATTGGATTATAAATCCTTGACTTTTTCACCTAATGCAGTTCTCATATTCGCAGGTGCATATCCCAGTTTCCTTTAAGGGATCTAAAGTTTGTGTTTAAATCATGTTTGTACAGGAAAAGTACACACTCTTGAGTTGTTCTTCAGAAATAAAAATGTTTTCTTCTAGTTATTTAATATATGGTAAAGCTGCTTTAAGATAACTTACAATGTCAGTATACAATGAAATTAGGATAGCTGCTCCAGAACCGTTCGTATCTACATAAAAACATGAGACGGACAGTCACACGGACAGATTGTCAGCCAAACACACAGACTTTTGATTAGTATTGCAGTGACAGAATAAAGAAATATTGAATATAAGAAATATTGTACAGAGGTAATGCACTGATGGAACAGTGGATTTTGTTTACAATTTTAAACCTAATGTTTCTAGTATTTTCTTTTAATTGCAAGAAGCTAAAGTTTTATTGGTTAAAAACTTGCACAAGTCTTTTGACAAATCAATAAGCACGAGAAAATTGTATTGTGAATCGAGTTGTGAGCAGAGTGAATCGTTGCACCCCTACTGACAACGCAAGATGTGTGTTTGGGAGCCTGACGTGCGATTTTCTCTGATGTTCAAATAAATGCAGTTGAATGAAATGGCATAATAAACAGGACGCGTATTACATCGTCCATGATGCACAGCGTCACGCTTTTGCAATGCGTCATGATATACATGAACTCCTAGTTAATACAGTGTAGCTTTTGGGACTTGGTGAGTAACAGCATTGTTAATTCTCTCCTCAGTGATGGATGGAGGTGGATTTGGAGGAATGAACAGAATGGGAGGTAGGACCTGACTAGATCTCGAGCTCTGGAGTTAAAGTTAAACGCTGCTGCATGTGTAACATGTTTTGTGTGTGTGTTGGAGGAATGAGTGGTGGTTTTGGAGGGATAGATGGGGTAGGAGCAATGGGTGGATTCGGAGGCAGAGACATGAGCAGGATGGGAGGTACGTTCTCTTAGTGCCCTTGTAGTCCTGGAAGAGTCGCTTTACAAGCATCTGATCCGTGTGTGTGTGTGTTAGATATGTACAGGTCCGGCATGGGAATGATGGATCGGGACTTTGGACGCAGTGACATTGGGATGAATCGACCCTTCGGAGACTCGTTTGGAGGACTGGGTGAAGACACATGCTACAGTCTCACATCTCATGCTGAAAGGGAAAACCTTTGCTGTAGGGCTGAAATGATTGATTGAGAAAGCCTATATGTTAGTTATGGCTTTATGTAGACCTATCACTAGTTAAATCAGTGTGATGGCTTGATATGATGTTCCTAAATTGGGTAATGCTGAGCTCAAGAATATAACCACAGAAAATAATACGCTGCAGTTAATTAGTGAAAGCCTGAGCTTCGTTTGCATTATCATAGTCACACGCACACCTACACACCTCACAGTGCTGCATAAAATACACCAGAAAGCAAAACGTCAGGTGGCATCAAGGAGCAAATGAAGTCTAAATGCACCAGTACAGCACAGCACAGCAAGTATATTCAGTTTAGTGTAGTTTCAGCAAGTGCATAACAACACTTGTAGTATGACACTTGGGCCTACTAATAATAATTTCACCTCTTTCATTATATCACAGCATCATATGGTCAGCTTTGTGGAGCACTGCACAATTTAAAGCTGTTTGTTTTATAAAGGGAAAAAGGGGCATGTTATATTTGCAATCATTTTTTAAAAAAGTGGTGTTGTCCGAATAATCGTTAGCATACGTGATTACTAAAATAACTGATAGCTGCAGCCCTAATTTGCTGCCTTCTCAGTGTCATCACTTTCATCACATTTAGTGCTTTTGTTCTTGCCGCTCGGGGGTTTGGACTTTTTTATCATGAAGGCCTTTAGGCGATGATCTGTTGTAGACAGTGCTATACAGCTATGCGCCATTTAATGTCCATCTAATTAACGTCTGTTTGACTTAATATCCAAGGCCTTAAATTGTAATAGGAGAAATTTAATCTCTCAACTAGTTCCACAAGCTGTGTCCTCATACTGTGGTGGCCTAGCAGTTAATGCCCTGGGCTATGAACCAGAAGGTCCAGGGTTCAAATCCTACCTCTGCCAGACTGCCACTGTTGGGGCCTTGAGCAAGTGGCATTAGGGTAGTGAGTGCTGTGTAGATGGTAGTGTTCCACTAGAGTTTTCAGTAATATTTCTTGTGCAAATGCCCTTTATATTTACAGTAGCATAAAACACTGACCATTATAATGTCTGGTCAACAACCTGTTTTACAGAACGTGATGCGAATGTTAAATGCCGCATACCTGTACGTTAAATAAATTGGACTTTCATTACATATTACTATATTTTACTTCATATTACTACGTTTACTTCTCAGCAATCGTGATGCTTCTGCACCAGTGCTATTAATGTTACGAAACGCTGTATGGCGCATCAGGCACAAGTGTGTGCGCCTACTGACAGTTTGTCCCTGTTTAGGTGGAGGTATGGGATTCGGAGGAGGAATGAGCAGCACCGGTATGGGACCTATGGGCACAGGATTAGGTACCCCCACACACCGTACATGTTATACACAGTTCAGGCTCCAGTTTAACCTGTGCTTGCACTTCATCCTTCTATTCTGTTATTTTTCTTTGTGTGTGTAAAGGTGGAGGCATGAGTAGTATGGGAATGGATCGGATGAGTGGGTTTGACCGTATGGGCGGGAGCATGGACATGAGCCGAGGGTTCGGCCAGTTCGGCAGCAGTTCGGGTCACATGGGCAGTGACAGAGGTTCAGGGTCCAAGGCAGGATGCCAGATATTCGTGAGAAATGTGAGTCATTACTGCCCGGGATGTTTTAGAAACACTGTAGTGTGTCCGTTTGTGGTCATGTGTGGTGTTTAACTGTGCTCTTTCGCAACGCAGCTCTCATATGACCTCACATGGCAGAAATTGAAGGAGAAATTCATGCACTGTGGTGAGTGTGGAACAGTTGAGCCTTTATAAAAGATCTACACACACAGCACTGTTTAACGTATGCGTGTGTGTGTGATGCAGGTCAGGTGATGTATGCTGAGATAAAGATGGAGAATGGCAAGTCGAAAGGCTGTGGAACAGTGCGCTTCGACTCTCCGGAGAGCGCCGAGAAGGCGTGCAGGCTCATGAACGGAACCAAAATAAATGGGCGAGAGGTGGACGTGCGCCTCGACCGTAACGCCTAACCCTACACACACAAAGCCAGACCACCTCATATGATATTACAGCAAAACATCATGCCCATCCATTCCCTTTAGGAGCTTTTTGTTTTGTTTTAAAAACATCTTCCTGGACTTTCTCTCATCTCACACACACACTACATCTAATTGGTATGAGCAGACTCGGCTCGTAGGTGTGCGCAGTGTATTTGTTTAGGCCTTGATTTAAGTTTTGTAAACCATTTTTAATTTGTGCATCCCCTGATTTGTTTGAACTGAATAAACTTTTTAATTTCTAATTTCTCCTCTCAGACCAGAAGTTATTTAAATAGTGGAATAGAGATCGGTCATGAAACACCCCTAAATGGAATTGATAGCATTTATGTAGTCTCCCGGAGAGGATAGATGACCTTCATGTACTTGGCCTCAGTGATTTAGGGCTTGTTTTTATGTGAACACCTCATGGATTTAAGGAGCATTCACATATTCGCCTCAGTGGAATAGTGTTTTCTGTTTAGTGGATAGTTTTTTGTTCAGTATTCGCATCAATCCAATAGAGAGCATTCATGTAAATGCACCTGGAACGCAAATCGATGATGTTAAGAAGATAACTCGCACATTTCGTCATGTTTCGCTTCAATAGAAAAGGATGACCTTCATTGCAGTCATGTAACAGAGAGTGTTTAGGTATTTTACAATGGTACCGGGGAATATGGGGTGGGTGCTGCATTGGGGTTGGTGGAGCTGGTAATGCAGGCGTTGGTTCCTTCTTGATTCACCTAGAAGCTTGTCGTTATTTTTGGTTCTTGACAAATTCGACTAGAAAATGGCGAGTCACATGTCTCGTCAAACGTCCAGCAATTCACGATTCGGTTGCACAATGATTCCAGTTCGTTTCACAATATTGTATTCACATGTGTGTTCTTAGTATAGATAAGTCTCAATGGGTCCTAAGAAGGTTAGGTTTTAAGAGCGTTTAATTCAATTTAAATGATTCCTTATGGGGAAAAATATGCTCGGTACTCATCGGTTTTGGTGAGAACTGAGGTACCACTGTGTTTAAATAGGGCATATAACCTTCATGGTAACACCTCAGTGAAACAGAGAGCATTGTCATGCAAACAATGGTAATAGTTGTTCAATGTTTTTCCACCTCATTGGAATGAAAAACTCATAAAATTCATATTCACAAACGCAGTGGAATGTACCAGCATTGACATAAACCCCTTTGTGGAATGGGAACGCATTCATGCATCCACCTCAGCATAACGTGTTCATTTATTCATCACAAGAAATAGAGATGAATTAATGCATTCACTTAATGCAATAAAGCACGCTTACATCCTGTAGATCATGAAGAGGAGGGTTTGAGAGGAAGAAAGTATCACAGCTGGAGAGTTGCTTGAAGTTGGGTATCAACAAACTATATCGATCTATCCAATTCGGTGCTATGCTCGTAACATGAGGTTGAACAAAAATGTATTGGTTGACAAGAAGTGTGACAAGTTCTGTAACTGTTTTATATTTAGTTATAATGCATTCACTGCCGGTTTAGATTTACAATGGGAAGAGATGTTATCAAAGCTGATCGTCTGAACACAGGTGTGAAGTCAGTTACGTGGTGTGGTGCTGTGTATGGAGTTTTGTGTGCGTCATGTATGGTATTCAGGCTGATCTGAGTTCTGTTTACAATCCGGGTGATGTGTTTTTAACCCTGATCTGAGGTCAGATTAATGTATGACACAAACTGGGTTTTATGTGACTAGGAGGTTGATCTCAGGTCAGTAAATATGGGCACAAATCATGATGTAGTTTGGTTACTCTGTGTGAACCAGATGTTTTAAAGAAAGCGCAACAGAGTTACCACTAATTTGAGGTCAGTTTAATTTGTATAAACACGAAGAGGGGGTGTGAAAACTGAGGAAAAAGCTGACCTGAGGGTATCCTGATATTTGATATAAACGAGCTGTTTGCAGCCGATGATTAAACATTGTTTCTGAGGTCATTAAGGTTATGCAAACACACTGACCTCTTCGAATCTGTATTAAAAAAAAAACTATAAAACACACAATGTGTGTGAAAGCTGATGTGAATGCTGATCTGAGTTCAGCTGTTTGTGTAACAGACAATTCAATGTAAAAACAATTTTGAGTAAACTGACCTGAAGTCAGTAATTATTTGTAAAACAGGTATTGGTTGAAGTTGAGTTAACATTAAACTGAGGTCAGTTATAAGGTATAAAACATGTTCTTGAAAGTCGATCCATCGGCAGTGTTTCTGTGTGTATCCCGGTTTTTCAGGTCCAGCAGTCATTCATTACTGACCTGGGGTGAGTAATTATGTTACAGGATATGATGCTGATCTGAAATCAGTTTGAGAGTTATTGTTAATGAACCCGTTCTGATGGTCTGAGATCAGTTATTGAGCATGCACCAGTTTTCATTTGGAACTGAGCGCTGATCTGAGGTCAGGGAGCCCCACAGCCACGGATCGGGCTGTTCCCAATGATCCCGAGCTCGTACAGAATGGAGAGTGAGGCGAACAAGATGTAGATCAGCAAGCAGGCGGCGCCCAACTTCTTGTCCAGCTTCCAGCCATTGATGTGAGTGAGGATGAAGAGGATTAGGATGGAGAGGAGCAGCGAGGACGTGGTGAAGACCAGACCTGTGCTGTTCACCATCACTGGGGATGACGTGTCCACAAAGGCTGTCTTTATGAACCAGGGCATGCCCAGACACAGCATGTCAAACACGTTTGAACCCACAATGTTGGACATGGCCATGTCTCCTTTACCTGCAAGAGGAACGCCAAGATTTCTTTATTGCATGGCTACCAAACTTTAAACGCAATGTGACAAATCTCCATTTCTACCTTCTCGTGCCACCATCACACTGGCCACTGTGTCTGGGATGCTCGTTCCTGCTGCCAGTAGCGTGAGACCCATTACTGTATCAGGGATCCCAAACGTCTCCCCTACACACACACATTATGATAGTCCATGTTTTCTTCATACACTCCATCTAATCACATACAGCCATGTTGTACAATATTCACTGTATACACTGATAAGTCAAAACTGAAAAATCAAATCACTGACCACTCACAGAACGAATATTGTTGGTTGTCTTTGTCCAACAGCACATGGGGAAGTGTGTCTTACAATTCCTTTGACTTTTATTTCATTGCAGATAATATGAACCCATAATCTTTCATGTTGTTTTTCTGATCAACTTCATTTGTTAATAAACATTCATTCTTGCATTTCAGGTTTGCAAAACATTCCAAAAAAAGTTGAGATGGGACAATTTAGGGCTAGTAATGAGGTAAAACAATGACATGATGCAATTTCAGACAGGTGATGTCAACAGGTGATAATCATGATTTCCTACAAAAACAGTATCCATGAAAAGTTGAGTCTGAGGAGTAAAGATGGACTGAGGATCTCCAGCATATCAACAAATGCATGAGGAACTTATTGAAATGTTTAAAAACTTTAATGTACCTCAAAGAAAGATTGGAAGGTATTTGCATAATATCATTAAACACTTCATGGAATCTGGGGGAATTTCAGTATGTAAAGACCTGTGATCTCTGATCCCTCAAACAGCACTGCATCAAGAACCACCATTCATCAATAGCTGATAGAACCACATGGGCAAGGGATTACTTTGGCAAACCTTTGTCAAATACTGCAATACAGAGTTACATTCACAAATACCACTTAAAATGTTACATTGCAAAAAAGAAGCTTTATGTTAACCATGTCAAGCAGCATCGACTTATCTGGTCTCTGAAGCATCTCAGATGGACCATCACACAGAGGAAAGTTGTTTTGTGGTCAGACAAATCAGTATTCCAGATCTTTTTTGGAAAGAAATGAACACTGTGTGCTCCAGACCAAAGACAAAAAGGACCATCCAGACTGTTATCAGTAACAAGTCCAAAAGCCAGGCTCTGTCATGAAATGGGGTTGTGTCAGTGCCTTTGGCAAAGGTCATTTGCACTTTTGTGATGGCAGCATTAATGCAGAAAAGTACATTAAGATTTTAGAGCAACACAAGCTGTCTTCAAGATGGCATCTTATCCAGGGATTTCCATGCATTTTTCAACAAGGCAATGCAAAACAAGCCAATTCAAAAAGAATCTCTTCCAATTTTTTTTTGTGGAATGCATTTGCTGATAAACTGGAGATCCTTTGCCCATCTTTGCTCCTCAATGATTCAGCCTTTCTTAGATACTGCTTTTGTACCAAATTATGATTATAATCACCTGCTGACATCACCTGTTTGAAATCACATCAGTATTTAGTTTTTTACCTCTTTACTAGCCCTAAATTGCCCCGTCCCGACTTTTTTATGTGTTACAGGCCTGAAATACAGGGCTAGAAGTTTATTAACAACTGAAATTAATTGAACCAAAAATGAAATACCTTGGATTCATACTGTCTCCAATGAAATAAAAGTCAAAGTAAATTCAAGGAATGCTGCTGGTTTTTTTATTTGCATATTCCATACTGTACCAACACTTTCTGATTTGGGGTTGTATTTGATGGTAAGTGAACAGTTAGTTTCTTAGTTGATGTGTTCAGGTGTAAAGACCTGATCATTGTGGCCAGACAACTGGGTTTGAGCATCTCCTACACAACAAGACTTTGATGGGTTTGATGAGTACCTTTTATATATTTCATGTGCGTGACCTCTTACTAACAGCTTAAATACAATTCTCTCTGATGTTCACCTGGACTAAATGGAGATATAATTCAGAAGTTAGTCTACCTGTTATTATATTTTAATTACTATATTTTTAAATATGTTCTCTCTGTTAATATTTATTTCGTTTCTGTTTATTTAAACTATTACTATGCACTTACAAATTATATAACTTAGTTGAATTCTTACATATGACATCTAACTCGCCCAAGGTGGATATGTCATTTTTTGAGTTTTGGTCCTCCCAAGGTTTCTTCCTTATAATGTTTAGAGTTTTTCCTTGCCACTGTCACCCTAGGCTGGCTCAAATTGGGATTGTTTTTATAATTAAAAGATAAAAATTGTAAAGCTATTTTGAGACAATGCTCTACTGTAAAAAGTGCTATAGAAATAATGCTGACCTGACTTAACTTGACTTGAAGTTTGGGAGAAACAACAAATCAGCTATTTGTACTACATGTATTCCCTTCCCTCACTTGTGTTCTGTATAGGTTAAGTGTCTGAAACTACCACTCATCTCTCTTCACTAGGCAGTCTGGCAGAAGGTAAAAAATTTTCAGCTAAGTTTTACCTTTTGCACAATCACTTCATGAAGCATTGTGTAAAGAAGTGGCTACACTTGCAGATGAAATCAGATTAATTATAACATTATGATTATTCTTCCATAGAATGAGGATGAACTGTGAGTATTTCAGTTGACAACCTGGGAGCTAACAGACCTTCTCTGGTTCTAACTTGTGTTATAACACACACATACTCATGTGAGTGTACACCTCTTCATATGGATAATAATCCTATTATCGTCCCATGGGGCTTGTGGAAACACATGATCTCAGCTGTAATCCCCAAACCCCTCAGGATACATGCCTGATATCCCAGGAATGGTGGAGTACAGCATGTGACCTGTGTGTGTGGGAGTATGTGTGACTCAATACCTCTAGAAGAAGCTTCTGTTCTCATCAAAGAACCAATTTCCAGTGTTTTATTAAAAAGGTTAAAGAGTTTGTTTCAAAGATGAAACACATTTAAAAAAAAATAATTTTCTAATACTGCTTAATATTATTCAGAGTTTTATTCAGACAGGGTGCCAGTCTATCACAGAATGCTTGCACACACATGAAGTTGTAAAAATGTCCTAGAGCAATGTATTCGTATGTGCTGAAATATATATATAAAAAAAGTCACATGGTAGCAACTCAATACATTTAGACATATAGACATGCTCAAAGCAACCTTCTGAAGTTCAACTAGACCATCAGAATGGGGAAGGAATGTGATTTAAGTGACTTTGAACATGACATGGTGCTGGAGGGGCTGTTCTGAGCATTTCAGAAACTGCTGATCTACTGGGATTTTCACTCACATAGGATTTAGATAGATTCCTCCGAAAAAGAAACAAAAATTGGAGAAAATTGGAGAGGACTTAAAAAACGTTGCCTGGTCTCGGTTTCTGCTGTGACCTTCGGATGGTAGTGTCAGAAAGGGCATATGATGGCTGGTGAGTGTATATTTAATTATTATTTATTCTGACAATTCAGCATGATGTAGCAGTCAGAAATGTAGCTAATTAATTAAATGCAGAGTTTAATCTACCAATCTAGAAGTCAAGAATCCACGAGTTTCTGTAACATACTCCTTGGCATGTTCCTCAAACCAATACTATACAGTTTTTGCGGTGTGCCAGTGTGCACCGTCCTGCTGAAAGAGGTATCTGCAATTAGGGTATACCACTAACATGAATGGGTGCACTTGGTCAAAGTATCATCCACATTAATGCAGTGACCCAGTGCTTCCCAGCACAACAACCCAGAGCATCACAGTGTCAATCTTACTCACTTCACCTGTCAGCAGTCTTTACGTTATGGCTGTTTGGTGTAGATACATGTACACACGTAGACAAAATTGTTTGGTACCCCACAATGGTAACAGAATAACTTTAATCTGACAAAAGTAATAATAAATACAAAGTCTATGAAAATGAACAAATGAAAGTCAGACATTGCTTTTCAACCATGCTTCAAAACAGAATTATTTAAAAAAAAATAAACTCATGAAACAGGCCTGGACAGAAATGATGGTACCCTTAACTTAATATTTTGTTGCACAACCTTTTGAGGCAATCACTGCAATCAAACGATTCCTGTATCTGTCAGTGAGACTTCTGCACCTCTCAGCAGGTATTTTGGCCCACTCCTCATGAGCAAACTGCTCCGGTTTCTCAGGTTTGAAGGGTGCCTTTTCCAGACAGCATGTTTCAGCTCCTTCCAAAGATGCTCAATAGGATTTAAGTCAGTGTTTTCCTCTTTGCCATTCTTGGGTGTTTTTAGATGTGCGTTTTGGGTCATTATCCTGTTGCAAGACCCATGACCTGTGACTGAGACCAAGCTTTCTGACACTGGGCAGCACATTTCTGTCTAGAATTCCTTGATAGTCTTGAGACTTCATTGTACCCTGCACAGACACCTTGTGCCAGATGCAGCAACGCAGCCCCAGAACATAACAGAGCCTCCTCCATGTTTCACAGTAGGGACAGTGTTCTTTTCTTGATATGCTTCATTTTGCCGTTTGTGAACATGGAGCTGATGTGCCTTACCAAAAAGTTCCATTTTTGTCTCATCTGTCCATAGGACATTCTCCCAGAAGCTTTGTGGCTTGTCAACATGTAGTTTGGCAAATTCCAGCCTGGCTTTTTTATGTTTTGTTTTCAACAATGGTGTCCTCCTTGGTCGTCTCCCATTAACTCCACTTTGGCTCAAACATCGACGGATGGTGTGATCTGACACTGATGTTCCTTGAGCTTGAAGTTCACCTTTAATCTCTTTAGAAGTTTTTCTTGGCTCTTTTGTTACCATTCGTATTATCCGTCTCTTTGATTTGTCATCAATTTTCCTCCTGCGTCCACGTCCAGGGAGGCTGGCTACAGTCCCATGGGTCTTAAATTTCTGAATAATATATGCAACTGTAGTAACAGGAACATCAAGCTGCTTGGAGATGGTCTTATAACCTTTACCTTTAACATGCTTGTCTATAATTTTCTTTCTAATGTCCTGAGACAACTCTTTCCTTTGCTTCCTCTGGTCCATGTTGAGTGTGGTACACACCTTGTCACCAAACAGCACAGTGACTACATATAGGCCCACTGACTGATTACAAGATTGTAGACAGCTGTGATGCTAATTAGTGAAGATACCTTGATTTAACATGTCCCTTTGGTCACATTTTTCAGGGGTACCATCATTTCTGTTTCATGAGTTTATTTTTTTAATAATTCTGTTGAAGCATGGTTGAAAAGCAATGTCTGACTTTCATTTGTTCATTTTCATAGACTTTGTATTTATTATTACTTTTGTCAGATTAAAGTTATTTCTGTTACCATTGTGGGTTTTTCTTTATTAACCGAGGGGTAAAAACAATTTTGTCCACGTGTATACAGTCAGCAGCCCGGACAGACACACAGATATATAGATAGATGGAATAAGACTAACACAAAACAGGCAAAGAACAGCAAGCCTTAACAAGGGAAGGGCGTCGCCAGGTCTTTTTGTTTGTTTGTTTATTTATTTACCAGGGCTCAAACCCTGAATGTTTTGAATATTGTTAAACTATATGATTATTGTTAAATATCTCATATTTAACATTAAAATCTTTATATACCTTTTAATGGAACAGTCAAAATCAGCACAGCGTAGTTCTCTGTCTGGTCTGTGTGTGTACTTGTGTGCTTGTGTCCGTGTTAGTGTGATGGTGAAAGAAGTTCTTAAGTAGGCTAATGATGCCAATTCTTTTTAGAGAATTGACTCTTCATTTTTTAACTTACAACTTGCCTTTTATAATTCACTTCATTTTCAATTACAAACGACTTCCAACTTTGTAAAATGTCATCGTTTCAAATACATCACGCAAAAATTGCTCGGAGATACATGATATAACAGCCTAACCACATTGATTATAAACGAACGATATAGGAGTAGGACGAACGCAAGCTGATCCTGTAAACTATTTGGTGCCATCTAGCGATCATTATGTGTAAATAACAACATACTTGTCTGAAGACTGGGGCTGTGGTAGCCTAGTGGTTAAGATACTGGACTATGGACCAAAAGGTCCAGGGTTCAAATCCCACCTTTGCCAATGGTGTCTGCTAAATGCTGTAAATGTAATGTAATGAAGACTGCTGTTTTTGACTGCTCCAGCGGTGCTTTGAGTAGGTAAATCTAGAGATTTGGTGCGTCACATTTTTGGAATACAGTCATCATTTTTAAATACCAACATAATTTTTGAATACCGCGATATCCCAGGATACTGTCATACCACCCAACCCTGTGGCCATGGATAAAAGCGTCTGCTAAATGACTAGATGTAGATGTACAAAACACACTTGACTGGGCACTATGGGTATTTTTGAGTAGCCTATCCATTTAAGAGCATTGTTTATGAACGAAGGAAATACCAAACTCCACACTTACGTCATCTAGAGATGAGGATTGAAGTTACTCCACAACACTAAATTAGCCCTTGCATCAGGTCATACTGGTATAGACTGAGAAACTGACCATGATTTTAAAGTTCTTACCCACAACTGTGACCATCCAGACTAAGATGTAGGTGAAGGCGGCGATCCAGGTGGCAGCCATGAAGAAGGTGATCGGGTAGAACTTCCTCCAGAAGCGCTTCCTGCAGTCAGGTATTGTCAGGAACAACATCACAAGCACCGGGAGGGACAAAACCCAAAATATCCGCTTCAGATCATTCTCCGGCATCCTAAACACACTCTTTGGTTCTATAACACACACACACAGAAACACACATTTCAATACGCACCCTATTTACAGTAATGTGCAAAAGTTTTAAACCACCATTAGGTTAGATATACCATTGTTTTAGCAGTGGTATAATGACCATATATAATCATTGCTTAGTCGCTTTATTAGAATACAACTAGAACATACAATACCATTGTATGCAGTACTAAAAACAACCCAGGAAGAATAAGTTCTGTAGGCTACAGTGGCATGTATGTAGTGTGACCTCCCATACACTTGAGTAATGGAAGCATCTGGAAGCTTCATCAAGATACCAAGTTGACCCTTCTAGAAATATGAAGCTCGATCAGGAATGGTCTTTTTGAAAAGGTAGCAGCCAAGAAACCACTTTTAAGGTCAAAAAGATTGGAATGAAGATCAGTAGACAAGAGTATTATGTAATGATGAATTTTTGGTGGCCTAAGATTTTTGCAGGGTACTGTAAAATTGGATATGTAGTGCACTGAATACGTTGTTTGGCTCCATATTTTATATACAGTACAATACATACTATATGTATTTAATATACAGGTATGCCCCATTTAACGTCCATCTGATCAACGTCTTCATATATATATATATATATATATATATATATATATATATATGTGTGTGTGTGTGTGTGTGTGTGTGTGTATACAGGACAGATTATAGAGGACGTTTTTGTGAAGAATCAACAACAAGTGGGACACAATCGTGAAGTGGAACAAAATTTACTGGATATTTTAAACTTTTTTTTAGAAATAAAAAACTGAAAAGTGGGGTGTGCAAAAATATTCGGCCCCTTTACTTTCAGTGCAGCAAACTCACTCCAGAAGTTCAGTGAGGATCTCTGAATGTCTCAAATGTTACCTAAATGACTGATGATGATAAATAGAATCCCCCTGTGTGTAATCAAGTCTCCGTATAAATGCACATGCTCTGTGATAGTCTCAGAGTTCTGTTTAAAGCACAGAGAGCATCATGAAGACCAAGGAACACACTAGGCAGGTCCGAGATACTGTTATGGAGAAGTTTAAAGCCGACTTCCCAAGCTTTAAACATCTCAAGGAGCACTGTGCAAGCGATCATATTGCAATGGAAGGAGTATCAGACCACTGCAAATCTACCAAGACCCTGCTGTCCCTCTAAACTTTCAGCTCAAACAAGGAGAAGACAGCCAAGAAGCCCATGATCACTCTGGATGAACTGCAGAGATCTACAGCTGAGGTGGGAGACTCTGTCCATAGGACAACAATCAGTCGTACACTGCACAAATCTGGCCTTTTGGAAGAGTGGCAAGAAGAAAGCCATTTCTCAAAGATATCCATAAAAAGTCTCGTTTAAAGTTTGCCACAAGCCATCTGGGAGACGCACCAAACGTGTGGAATAAGGTGCTCTGGTCAGACGAACTTTTTGGCCACAATGCAAAACGTGGCATAAAAGCAACACAGCTCATCACCCTGAAGGCACCATCCCCACTGTCAAACATGGTGGTGGCAGCATCGTGGTTTGGGCCTGCTTTTCTTCAGCAGGGACAGGGAAGATGGTTAAAATTGATGGGAAGATGGATGGAGCCAAATACAGGACCATTCTGGAAGAAAACCTGTTGGAGTCTGCAAAAGACCTGAGATTGGGACGGAGATTTATCTTCCAACAAGACAGTGATCCAAAACATAAAGCAAAATCTACAATGGAGTGGTTCACAAATAACGTATCCAGGTGTTAGAATGGCCAAGTCAAAGTCCAGACCTGAATCCAATCGAGAATCTGTGGAAAGCTGAAAACTGCTGTTCACAAACGCTCTCCATCCAACCTCACTGAGCTCGAGCTGTTTTGCAAGGAAGAATGGGCAAAAATTTCATTCTCTCGATGTGCAAAACTGATAGAGACATACCCCAAGCCACTTGCAGCTGTAATCGCAGCAAAAGGTGGCGCTACAAAGTATTAACGCAAGGGGACCGAATAATTTTGCACGCCCCACTTTTCAGTTTTTTAATTTCTAGAAAAATGTTAAAAGATCAACATCTAAATGTGTTCCACTTCACATATGTGTCCCACTTGTTGTTGATCTTCAAAGTTACAATCTTTCTTCTTTATGTTTGAAGCCTTAAAGTGGCAACGTTTGAAAAGTTCAAGGGGGCCGCATACTTTTGCAATGCACTGTATAATATATATATATAGCTATTGATGACTCGATGACAGAAAACCAGTTGTAAGAGAAACGCCTTGCGACACCTGTTTGCTAGACAAGAGAATCGCAGTCCCCTGAGACACAAAACTTGGTATTAAGCGTTCTACCTCGTTTTTCATTTTTGGTAATGTATCAGTTTTTATAACATCCAAGAGATAAGATTACTGTATTGAACAGTACAGTAATCCACTCTATATATAATATATATAATATAGCTAGTGTGGTTTTTAATTAATACTATTGTTTAAAATAAAACTCTATGTGCAAAGTATCTAAACTACTGTGGGACTGCCAGTCAACGTCCATTTGACTCTGTATTGGATATATAGTGCTTTACAAAGAGTGTATTGTGTGTGTATGCTTGCTTCCACAGATTGATTGGCTCCCGGTTTCCATTCCCTTCATCCATCTCACCTGGTTCTCATCATTCTCAATCAAGTCAGTCTACAAGTACACCAGTCGATCTGCAATTCATCGCCAGATTGAACTTAAGCACAGTACCTGGCTCTGTTATCTCCGGTACGCTGTCAACCTGCACTTTGGGTCCATTTTCCCCCCACTGGCTGCAGCACTGACCCAGACGCAAGCTCCACACAGCCGCCGTCTCGCTGCCTTGGTTTTTTCGTTCACTGCGTTCCTGTCGCCATCCTCCTGGTGTCGACACCCACGCATTGGCTATCCTGCTTCACCTCACTCACACTAGTTCTGATTATTTAATAAACACACCGTTACCTCTCACGTCTTTGCCTGTACTACTTGTTGACCTGTATTTTGGGTTCTACTGTGTATTACCTGTGGGATCTTAGATCCCACATAACAGATAAATCTGGCCAACATGGGACCCGCAGATCAACAGACAGCGCAGTCCTTGCCGGTTGATATAGCAATGGATCGCCAGCAGGCTTGGCTCCAACAGTATGACAAGCTGTTGCCGTCCCTACTGGAATCCAACCATCTGCTAAACCAACTAGTCTCGTTATTTAATAATAAACTCAGCAGCTTGCTTCTGTCTCCTCCACAGAACACTCCTCCTGCAGCCGGGAGCCAGACGTCTGTTATCTCGAGCGGCACTTGGGATCCTCCTCCCCCTCCGACCCTGCTGGCTGTGCCGCCAACACCTGTCTCCTCCATCCTCCACTCCTCGGCATCCTCAAGTCTGGAGCCTCCAATCACACACCCGGAACCTTATGCCAGGGATCTCACCAAGTGTTGGGGCTTCCTGCTGCAGTGTGACCTGGTCTTTCAGCAGCGTTCCTTGGCCTTCGTCACCGATGCTTCCAAGGTCTCGTATGTCATTGGTCTCCTCCGTGGTAAGGCCTTGACTTGGGCTGAGGCCGTGCTCTCTCAAGGTGGTCTTGAGGCGCTCTCATTCGACGACTTTGTTCAGCGGTTCAGGGCGGTGTTTGACCACCCTAGCCATGGCGAAGCAGCGTCGAATCGCCTCATCGGACTCCAACAAGGCATCACCACAACATCACCTCCTGTCCGCTCCGCCCGAAAGGGGATACTCGCCAGTGAATCTGGGGGTCCAGGCGAGTCCTAACAACAAAACACCCTGTGCCAAGAAGACCTTCCTTACTCTGCCTGCCACCCTGTATCCGCCGGGGTCCACACACCAGGTCGACGCGCTCATCGACTCGGGCTCTAAAGAAAACCTCATCGACCAAGAGCTTGCGGCCCAGCTCGGCACACAGATGGAGTACTTGGATCCTCCCACGTGGGTGTACGCCCTGGATGGCCGACTCCTTGCAGAAATCACTCACCGCACACTCCAGATTCCCCTTATCCTTTCGGGAAACCATTGGGAGGTCATCTCGCTGGCAGTGATCTGCTCACCGAAGACACCCCTGGTGCTTGGACACCCCTGGCTGGCCCTCCACAGCCCAACCATCAGCTGGAAGGAGGGTAGGATCACCGGCTGGAGTGATTTCTGCCATCCAAACTGCCTTCTCTCATCCATCCCTGCGTCCAAGGAGCCCCCTTGCACTTCTCCACCCAAAGAACATGCGGACCTCTCCCAGGTCCCTCGTCTCTACCACAACCTTTGCCGGGTGTTCAGCCCGGGAGCTGCCTCCCCACAAGCCATATGACTGTTCCATCGACCTGCTCCCGGGTGCCCTGCTGCCCTCTGGCCGACTACACCAACTGTTCCGTGGAGAGCGCGAAGCCATGGAGGCCAGCCTCATCAGACTGTCGTCATCGCCGCTGGGTGCCGGCTTCTTCTTCATTTCCAAAAAAGACGGTACCCTCCACCCTTGTATTGACTACCGTGGCCTGAACGCTATCACAAAGAGGAACATGTTCCCGCTGCCTCTGCTCTAGTCAGCCTTTAATCTCTTCCAGGGCGCGACTATTTTCACGAAGTTGGACCTGTGGAATGCCTACCATCTGGTCCGCATCAAGGAAGGAGACGAGTGGAAGACTGCATTCAACACTCCACTAGGGCACTTTGAATATCTGGTCATGCCCTTCGGCCTCACCAACGCCCCCGCAGTCTTCCAAGCACTAGTCAATGACGTGCTCCGGGATTTCCTCAATCGGTTTGTCTTTGTGTACCTGGACGACATCCTGACATTCTCACCATCCAGGGAACAGCACACCCAGCATATCCAACTGGTGCTCAGCCGTCTCCTGGAAAATCAACTCTTCGTCAAGAAGGAGAAGTGTGAGTTTCACATCGAGACGGTGGCATTCCTTGGATTAATCATTGAGAGGGGGAGGATCAAGGCAGACCCATCCAAGATCAAGGCTGTCTCAGAGTGGCTCACACCCTCAGGATGGAAGGAACTCCAGCGATTCCTCCAACTACCGTCGCTTTATCTGGGACTACTCTGGTGGCGGCCCACCTCACACAGCTCACCTCCACCAAGCTCTCGTTCAAGTGGACGCCTGAGGCAGACCGGGCGTTCCACTGGCTCAAGAAACTGTTCACCACAGCCCCGGTTCTGGTCCAGCTGGAACCCGGTCGACAGTTCATCATGGAAGTGGATGCCTCGGACTTTGGTGGGGGGGCCATCCTATCCCAGCATGTTGCTACGGCCAACCGACTGCACCCCTGCGCCTTCTTCTCCCGTCACCTCACCCTGGCTGAACGGAATTATGATGTCGGCAACAGGGAGCTGCTGGCGGTCAAGGTGGCCTTCGAAGAATGGAGGCACTGGCTTGAGAGCACGGAACAGCCCTTCATCATCTGGACCCACCACCGTAAACTGTCATACATTCAGACAGCAAAGCAGCTTAACTGCAGGCAGGCTAGGTGGGCCGTCTTCTTTGGGAGATTCAACTTCACCCTCACCTACCGGCCTAGATCCCGGAACATCAAGCCTGATGCCCTCTCTCGCCAGTTCTCACCCAAGAACCCCGAGGGCCCAGTGGACACCATCCTATCGCCCGACCATCTCATTGCACACCTCACCTGGGAGATCCAACGGACCATCAGGGAGGCACGGGGGATGGATCCTGACCCTGGGGGTGGACCTTCCGTCCGACTCTATGTGCCCGCCTCGGCTCGGACTGCAATGTGGCCATGAATCCCGGTTTGCCGGCAACTTCTGGTGGCCTACGATGGATCTCGACACGAGGGAGTTCGTCACAGCCTGCCCCACCTGCGCCTGCAGCTGGGCTACTGCAACCACTCTCCATCTCCAGACGTCCCTGGAGTACCATCGCTGAGGTAGCTGTACCCTCCGTGGAGCACCATCTCTGTCGCTGCCGCAGGGCCTGGACCATCTCCAGGGAGGCGCTCATCAAGGCCCATGGTACTGCCCAGTGCTTGGCCAACCGTCGCCGGAGACCTGCACCTCCTTTTGCCCGGTCAACACATCTGGCTCTCGGCTCGCAACATTCCACTATGTGTCGAGTCCAGGAAATTGGCTCCTCGTTTATCGGAAAGGTAATTAACCTGTCCAGTATCCGATTGAAAATTTCCCCCTGCTAGCTGCAGCATTGGTCCAGGAAGCAAGCTCCACACAGCCGCCGTCTCGCCAGCTTGGTTTTTTTGTTCACTGTCATTCTTTGTCACCATCCTCTTGGTCTCAACTCCCACGCATTGGTTATCCTGCTTCACCCCTCACTCACACTAGTTCTGGTTATTTAATAAACACACAAACAACCATGACCTCTTCTCACATCATGGCTGTTGACCTGCATTTTGGGTTCCCTGTGTATTACCTGTGGAATCTTAGATCCTACATAACATAACAATCTGTATAAAAGACACCTGTCCACATCCTCAAACAGTCAGACTCTAAAGTCAACCATGACCAAGATCAGAGAGCTGTCGAAGGACACCAGAAAGAAAATTGTAAACCTGCACCAGGCTGGGAAGAGTGAATCTACAATAGGCAGGCAGGTTGGTGTGAATACATCAATTGTGGGAGCAATTGTAAGAAAATGGAACACATACAAGACCATTGATAATCTCCCTCGATCTGGAGCTCCATGCAAGATCTCATCCTGTGGAGTCAAAATGATCATGAGAATGGTGAGCAAAAATCCCAGAACTACACGGAGGGACCTGATGAATAACCTGCAGAGAGCTGGGACCAAAGTAACAAAGGATACCATCAGTAACAAACTACACCGAGAGGGACTCAGATCCTGCAGTGCCAGGCGTCTCCCCCTGCTTAAGCCAGTACATGTCCAAGCCCATCTGAAGTTTGCCAGAGAGCATATGGATGATTCAGAAGAGGACTGGGAGAATATAATGTTGTCAGATTAAACCAAAATAGAACTTTTGGTAAAAATTCAACTTGTCGTGTTTGGAGGAAAAAGAATACAATACCTACTGTGAAGCATGGGGGTGGAAACATCATGCTTTGGGGCGTTTTTTTTTCTGCAAAGGGGACAGGCCGACTGATCCGTGTTAAGGGAAGAATGAATGGGGCCATGTATCGTGAGATTTTAAACCAAAACCTCCTTCCATCTGTGAAAGCATTGAAGATGGAACGTGACTGGGTCTTCCAGCATGACAATGATCCCAAAGACACAGCTTGGGCAACGAAGGAGTGGCTCTGTATAAAGCATTTCAAGGTCCTGGAGTGGCCTAGCCAGTCTCCAGACCTGAACACCATAGAAATTTTGTGGAGGGAGTTGAAAGTCCATGTTGCCCAGTGACAGCTTGATCCAAAACATCACTGCTGTAGAGGATATCTGCATGGAGGAATGGGCCAAAAAAAATACCAGCTACAGTGTGTGCAAACCTGGTGAAGACTTACAGGACACGTTTGACCTCTGTCATTGCCAACAAAGGTTATGTGACAAAGTATTGAGTTGAATTTTTGTTATTGACCAAATACTTATTTTCCACCATAATTTACAATTAAATTCTTTAAAAAGTCTACAATGTGATTTCCTGGAATGTCTTTCTCATTTTGTCTCTCATAGTTGAAGTGTATCTATGATGAAAATTACAGACCTATCTCATCTTTCTAAGTAGGAGAACTTGCACAATCAGTGGCTGACTAAATACTTTTTTGCCCCAATGTATAGTTCAGTAGAACTCTGAATGTTTTGAAAAATGTTTATTTGTACCTTCATGCAGGTCACTGAGGCCATGTAAGCTGAGTGAGAGGTGAGAGAAGGCGGAGTCCTCTTGGAAGATACCACTGTCGGTGTGTGATGGGCGTGACGCTCGGAGGCTTGTGCGATCCTCATCGTCGCTCCAGCTGAACAGTTGCTGTCTCTCAGACGAAGGTTCCTCCTCATCCTTCACTAACCATTTGCAGCAGGGGCTGAAGCGGCTCATCATGTACTCACTGATCCTCAGATCAAAACACAGGACCACGATGTACACCCCATACACCAGCAGCAAGCACGCCGCATCATACCTACCCCAAGCACATGCATATTTTAATATGAAGAATTTTAACATGTAAAGTATTTTACATTTACAGTGTTTAGCAGACAACCTTATCCAGAGCAACTTACAGAAGTGCTTTGTATTCTTCTTAGTAGGCATTAGCTCATGCTGGTATAAATAAGCAAAAACACATGAACACAATCTAACTAAAACAATCATAAAGGGTGGAACAATAAGGTTCTTTTTTCTATCAGTAAATGTGGAAGTGCCGTTTCAGTCTTCACTTAAGTGCTCAGTGAAAAAGCGAATCTTTAGGCGCCATTTGAAGACAGCAACCAACTCAACCATTCGGACATTCAGTGGATGTTCATTCTACCAACAGGATGCCTTGAGTCTTGATGTTTGTCTTCCTTCGACCTTGAGTGGTGGTTCCAGTTTAGCCAAGCTTATGTCTCGAAGGGTACGATGTACTATGATCCATTTTTGGCAGCTACAGGGAGCCAGTGAAGTGAATGCAGCAATTGTTGACATCTGAGATATTGAGTGTAGGCTTCTTCAAGATAGGATAGGAAACCTCATTAACCTAAAGCAATTTTTTTTACTCTTTTGGATTTTCAAAAGAAGGTTGCAGTTTTTGTAATAAAGCAAATAAAGAAATGAGGGCTGGAAAAAACAGTCCTCACAAGTAAAAATTGCCAGATTTTCCTGTCATACTGAGGATATTTGGTTTTCACAAGTATAGGAAGGTTATGGCATATGCGACACACACACACACGCAAACACACATACACTCACACTCACCAGTAGACCCGGTTGTCAGAGATGATGGCGATTACAGCAGTCACACTGATGGCATAGGCGATGCAGTCTCTGAATAACGGCCAACAGCTCAGGCGACTCACCTAAACATACACAAATTTGTCTTACTACACTTGTAAGTGTAGTAGTTGGTTTTGAAGATTGTTTCCGCTGTTTATTCTTTTAATATTGTCTTTCTAATATTTTTTCATCTTCCCCATTTTGATGAATGACAAAGGGAATTTGCTTTGTGTTAAATGTTTATAGACCAGCAAAACAGGAAGTCAAAGATTCTAACTCAGTTACAGTGACGACAACTTATAAAAATGGGGGAATGTTCCCAGTTAAAACAAATTTATAGAAATTCTTAGGGGTGCCAATAACTGTAATGTGTGTGTGTGTGTGTGTGTGTGTGTGTGTGTGTGTGTGTGTGTGTGTGTGTGTGTTACACACCACTGAGCTTAACAAGCCACATGCAGCGCAGATTCCAAGCAGGTTATAGACAGCCGAGCCCACGATTGTGCTTACACCGATATCCCCTTTTGTCACAAATACACCTGCAATTACACAAACACACACATATAAACATGCACACACACAAACAGTCACTGGGATGCCACACACCAATCTTTGCTTATACATTTATAATACTGTCACGGGTCGCCCCGGAGTTGTGTTTGCTATGCCCCTCCTTGCTGCCAGGGGCGATCCAGACTGCAACATTTGCGGTGCTCTACCGGACTGCAGAGCACCCAAAGGAGAAGCTAGGGCCCTGAAGGAGTAGCTGAATCCCATTTCAGGGGCTGCATCCTTCGGAGGCTGCGTTTGAAGACCAATTGCATCATAGGGGCGCACCTAGGCTGTCCCATTTCGAAGGCTCCTTCATATGCGGCCAACAAATGCATTCTTTTCCCTGAAAACGAAGGATACGAAGGATCGAGCTGTGGGACAGGTTTGGTCTTTCTGGTAGCGGTAGACAGGAGTCCACCAGTCGCCCAGTCAGGCCTGCTTTTGCTTGTAATTTGCGGAATTCCCAGCTCACCAGCAGGAGGTACTGGTCAAGCACCGGTTAGCGCCCAGTAGCCCATTACCTGAGCATGTTAGCTCCATGTGTGAGCACGTTAGCCCCGTATTTGAGACTGCTAGCTCCGTATCTGAGCACACCATGCCTGTTAGCTCCGTAGGTGAGCAGTTAGCGCCCAGTAGCCTAGTATTTGGGCATGGTAGCTCCACATTTGAGCATGCTAGCTTCGTATTTGAGCATGCTAGCTCAGAACCTGAGCGGTTAGTGCCCAGTAGCCCAGTATTTAGCTTTGTATCTGGGCCCACAAGCTCCGTAGCTGAGCACGCCACACCTGTTAGCTCTGTAGATGAGCCGTTAGCTCAGTACCTGAGAAGTTAGCGCCCAGTAGCTCAGTATCTAAGCAGGTTAGCTCAGTAGTTGAGCATGTTAGGTTCGTATCTGGGCCCGCTAGCTCCGTATCTGAGCATGCTGTGCCTGTTAGCTCCATAGATGAGCCGTTAGCTCCCTGTAGCTCAGTACCAGAGCAGTGAGCGTCCAGTAGCCCACTACCTCAGCATGTTAGTTCCATATTTGAGCACGCTAGCTCCATAGAGGAACAGTTAGTGCCCCGTAGCTCAGTACCTGAGCCGTTAGTGCTTAGTAGCTCAGTAGTTGAGCATGCTAGCTCAGTCTAGTTAGTATAGTTCCATAGCCGAGCGCGCTGCGCCCTTTAGTTACATATCGAAGCATGATAGCTCCGTATTGACTCCATTTTTGTGCACGTCGCACCTCTTATATCTGTAGACTCGCCGATAGCATCGTATAGCTCCATACCACGAGAAGACGGTTTTGTGCCTGAACATGGTAGCCCCGTACTTGAATTTGATAGTTCCATTTCTGAGCATGGTAGCTCAATACAAAAGCCTAGTGCTCTGCTTGGTTCTGTACCTGAACTCGTCGTGCAACTTAACCTCGTACCTGAGTCGGATGTGCAACTACATTCCGCATCTGAGTTCGTAGCACCCCATAGTTTCATACCTGGTCATGTTAACTCTGTATCTGAGTTTGAAGCATCATTTGTTTCCGTACCTGAGCATGCTGTGCTCCTTAGTTCCGTGCTTGTTCACGTTAGCTCTGTTTCCGAGCATGTCATGTTTCTTAGTTCCATACCTGAACAAGATGCGATGCCTAGACCCATATCGGAGTCTGCTGCATCGCTCAGGTATGTATCTAAGCTGTTAGCGTCACCAAAAAGTTCCTTACATGAGCCATTAGGGTCATTTAGCTCATTATCTGAGCATGATGCGCCACCTAGTTCTGTACCTGAACGAGACATGACCTTCAGTTTGCTATCAGAGCCAGTTGCGCCGACCCCTGCACCACGGACATTTGCACCGACCAGCCCATGCCGGCACCGTGCCAGCGCCAAGGACGACAGCACCTGTGCCAGGACCGAGGACGACAGCACCCGTGCCAGTGCTGAGGACGACAGCACCCGCGCCATCGCCGAGGACGAAAGCACCCGTGCCTGTGCCGAGGTCATCCATTCCTGTGCCTGATTTAATATCATGTCAATATGGAAGAAAAATTGTGAGGACTGTTTGCAGCACCATGTTGAATCATGAAGAAGGCAGCCCTGAATCCAAAATGATTCAGTGTGAGAGTATAGCATAGACAGAAAGATGGAAACAGTGCATGATCATGATACCTAGAAAGGCAGTGACCAGTTCAGGTGCAGAGCTTCCAGCAGCCATGAAAGTGGCACCGGCAACATCCTGAGAGAGACCCAGTCCTGAAATAACAACAATAGTAAAGAATATTATATTGTAAAGAATATTGTTTATTAGATGATATCAGAAGAAACTGCAACATAAAATTTGATTTGACGTGCAGAAGTTGTTGGGTTTCTTTGTTGGGTCTCAGTACTTAATTGAACTGTTAATGATTCTGTTAATGAGTGCTAGGAGTACACCATTTTAAAAACATTGCTCTGAATTAGCAGCATGTCTCTAAATTAAATATTTAGTTTGGCAGTATTGTCGAGATTACAAATACTAAAGCATTGACCTTGGTATTGTTTTCCTTAGCTTTCCTTGTGTTCTAGTATGCTACTGTTCTCTGGTTCTGATCTGCCTTGTAAGATTATGATTATGGATTTAGACGTATTAACCATGTCAGCCATGGACTCAGACAAGCTTGAGAGTAAATGACTGTGCTGGCTGCTCTGATTTGTATTGTTACTACTCTCACTGCTATAAATAAGTGTACAGTATTAAACTTGCACTCTGTCATTTACATGATAATTGTTATTTTCTAGTGGCTATTTAGTTACTTTATGTTATTTTATTATATGACTTTTATGGCTTCTGGTTTTCCATTTGGTCAGTTGCGGTCAGGTCCTTCTAACCATTCAGAGAAGGGGTAACAAACAGGTGTATGTAAAATATTATATAAATATTTATTTCATGAATGAAGTAAAATAAAAAACATCATCCAATTCATAACACTACTCTGCTACTCTGTTTTCTTGGTTGCTATGGGGCACATATCTGACTGAGCGTGGTACTGACCAATCAAAACTGCTCATCAGTGGCAGAATGGCTCCTGCCTAATTGCTGCACAACTCATCTGATTATATTTGGAAGTGTTGGGTAATGTGAGTCTATTAAAAAAATGACAAGATATCTGACCAATCAGATTTATGATTTTCACTACAAAAAGGCTGGCCCATAGCTGTTTAACTATTCTCAGCATAATGAAGAAGGTGCTATGTACTGTATTCGTCATTCATAAATAAACATCACTGTCTGTATCGGAGTATCGAAGTTTATCGGAGTAAACCCATAAAAACCCACATAAAAAACGTACAGTCTCGGGTTATCTCACTAAACTCATCTCTCACCACCTGTAATGGCAGGATGGATTTCCCTCCATGCACTTTACCTCGAAAATCTGCCAACCTTGACTCCTCGCCATTCTTGAAATGTGACACGTCTTGCCAGGAATGAAATTCTACTCCATTAAGCCAACTGACAGGTGTTACTTTAACCCTACTGACAAGGTTGCCTACACAGATTTCACTGTATGGTAATACCGAGCCGTGCTACTGGCCACACCCAATTCTCACCTCCCCCATTTGTTATAGATGCTTTTGGGTAAGAGATATGGTGAATTGAATAGAAACTGTACATGTACACATTTATGTACACTGTAAATGTGATTGTATGATTAGCAGGGCTGCTCAGTAAAACACATTATGTCAGAATCAAGTATGAATCTCACTGCCTTTGTCTGTTTTTTGTAACCTCGTTACAAAACCTTGTAAAGTCGCCAAATTCTCTTCTTACCAAAAATAGCCATGAAACAGAGGTAGGCGAGATAACGAGGTTAGACTGAATATATTTATATTTAATAATAGCTGTATTGGATTGTACTGAGTGTACTCTACCAACAAGAACAAGTACAACAACAACAACAATAACTATAACGTACGTTCACTGATGACCTCAAGAGACGGTAGGAAATACTGATCACACACAACTGAGACGGAAAGCAGCATGTAGAAGATGATGATGAAATAAATGACGATTCCTCCATCTTTACGTTCCTGCGGTGTGAAAAATCCCTCTGGAAATTCAGAGGACTGAGGAGAAACACACTGAGTCTCGTTCTCTGGAAATACACAACATAAAGCAAACATTAATAGTTTAAAGATCAAATTACAACAATTAAGAACTTAATGGTAAAGGCCAAAACAAATATTCAACAAGACGTAGGCAGACACATTTCTGTAAAATACATTATTAAGGAATTATGAAAATGCAGGCTTACGTAGGTTTGACTTGATATGTTTTGGTTAGCTTATGTGATGCTAGCTTGGCTGATGATAGCCCTATAATAACCCTAGCATGAACACATTTAGTTTGGCTGTAACATCGTTGAATTCCTGCTGTACAAACTCCCAGAAACATATGTGATGCGGTGCTTGAAAGTTTGTGAACTCTTGAGAACATTCTTTATTTGTGCAGAAATATGACATAAAACATCATTAGATTTTTACACAAGTCCTAAAAGTAGATAAAGAGAACCCATTTAAACAATAGAGACAAAATATTATCATTTACACTGACGGACCAAAAATAACTCAACAATAAGGACTCGTTGGGATTGAATGAAATTTTATAAGTATGAATGTAATGATGATATATGTAAGTGATTATAACATTAGAAGGAAAGGATAAGTTAAGGATAAGACTCTAGTTACAATGATAGCCCGCCTCTAGCCTCCACACAAGATGAGATACGTTTTGGCATTGGAGGCAAAAAGGTTCCGTATGATATCCTGGAGTACATTTGCCCACAGATGTTGCAGATGGGCCTGTAAATCCTGCACACTCATAAGTTGCCAAAGCTGGTGTTCCAGCTAGTCCCATTAATTGGCGATAAATTTGTCAACCACGCAGGCTAAGGGAGTGTTGAAATCTGATGGAAACATTCCTGGGAACTCTTGCTGTGCATGGGTGCACATTATCCTGCTGAAAAATGGCAATTGGAAGCCCTACCATGAGAGGCAATGCGTGGCCACAGGATGTCCTGCACATATCACTGGTCTGTTAGTGCCCCTTGTATCACTAATAGAGGTGACCAACTACTTGATGGCTCCCTAGATCATCACACCAGCAGTTGGGCCAGTGTGTTGCTCCTCAGCAAAGGCAGGATTTAAGGGCTCACCATGAAGCCCATACTGGAACCCGACTGTCAGATCCCAAACAGAACTTGGATGGTTTCAATTAATAGCAGTCCAGGTTCCTCATTCCTGACACAACTGCAAACAGGTGATCGTGGCTGGCTGTCAATGGCAGGTCACGTAATGGGGGCCGTGACAATAAATTTCTTTCTGCTAAGTGTCTGGAAATTGTCTGGGCAGAGACAGGGGTGTGTAGTGAAGGTAAATCCTGTGTCTGAATGGTGGACAAATAAACCGTGAGATCTGATCATGCTTGTTGGTGGTTCAAACCATACTATGTACTTGTGGTCTGTGTGGGCCGTCTGAAGCCAGTTCTCTGCGTGTGCATGCCCTTATGGATTTACTGATCCCAACACCTCCTAACAGCTAGGTCAGATCGATCTAGATGGCAGACAATTTATCGAAATGTCCTTCCTGCAATGAGGTGCCCTGCACTTTCATGCCCTCTTGTGGCAAGACCCAAGTCTAATCAGACCACACCTGTAATCATTTACATATCTGCCTGATACATTGTTGACTTTTGCAGCAATCCGACATTTTTTTTGTCAATGCGTGTATTTACTGAAGAAAAATATCCAATATTGCATATCTGTGAGTGGCAAAAGTATGTGAACATTTGCTTTCAGTACCTGGTGTGATCTCCTTATGCAGAAATAACTGCAACTAAAGAATTTATCTGACTGTTAATCAGTCCTGTACATTGACTTGGAGGAATTTTAGCACATTCCTCTGTACAGAACAGCTTCAACTCTGGGTTTCCTCACATGAATTGCTAGCTTCAGGACATTCCACATTTTTATTGAATTCAATTCAGGTCACTTTCTTGACCATTCTAAAACATTATCTTTATTCTTCTTTAACCATTATTTGGTAGAATGACTTGTGTGCTTAGGGTCATTGCTTTGCTGCATGACCTATGTTCTCTTGAGATCCAGTTCAAGGACAGATATCCTGACATTCTCCCTTGAATTTGCTTGTATAATTCAGAATTCATTGTTCTTTCAGTGAAAGTAAGCCAAAATGACACAGATATATCAAAACAGGCCCAAACCATAATATGCCTGAAAAAAAAGTTGACACTGTAACCAGCCACTGAGTCTCATACAGCATGATTATCTGTGCAACGGTGTATGAACCATGTCTGTACGTTAAGCGGCTCGGGCTTTCTTAATCGCAGAAATGTATGGAAGAAAAAGAATGAGAATAAATATAAGAAGAAGTACGAGGGATAACAATAAACAGTGGATCTAACAAGTAGCACAGGGGCGTAAGGCAGGAACCAGCCTTAGACACATACACACACACACACACACACACACACACACACACACACACACACCACTCACTCACTCACTCAGGGATCAGTTTGGAGAGACCAACTGACCTAACACGTGTCTTTGGAATGTGGGAGGTAACCAAGGTACCCAGAGGAAACCCACACAAGATTCAAAAGATTCAAAATTGTTTCAAAAGCTCCTTGGTCTTCAAGATGCTAGTGTCTGTTTGCTCTCACACTCTGATACCATTCAGAACAAGATATATTTATATTAAGCCCATATGTCACTTCAGTTGCACATAGATGGACAATTTTATATTACTTAGGGGACTGATGGCATTTGGGTGCACCAGAACTACAACCCCAAATCAGAAAAAGTAGGGTGTGTCTTACATTTACTTTGACTTTTATTTAATTGCAGACACTATGAACCAGATATTTCAGATAACAAGATATTTCATGTTTTGTGTAATCAACATCATTTCAATTGTTAATATACATTCATTCCTGTATTTCAGTCCTGTGACAAAATCCAAAAAATTTGGGACAGGGGCAATTTACGGCTAGTAATAAAGTAAAAACTCTAAATAATGGTGTCATTTCAAACAGGTGATGTCAACAGGTGATTCTAATCATGATTAGGTACAAAAGCAGTATCCACGAAAGGTTGAGTCTTTGAAAAGGAAAGATGGGCAGTGGATCTCCAGTTTCTCAACAACTGCATGCGAACTTTTTCTCACAGAAACTGTTACTGATTTGAGGTCGTACATATAATGTTTTGAGAGCAGTGGGGATGAATACTTATGCACAACCTTTATGTTTTTAACAATCCTTCAAAATATATTCAGTTTTTATCATACTTCAATATTACAGGCTATTTTGTGTAGATTTATGACATATAATTGTGTTTAAGTCCATTTCAATCCCAGGTTAAAACAATAAACAATGTGGAAAAGTACAAGGGGATGAACACTTATGCAAGGTTCTGAAATTGTTTCAGCAGAGTTTGTAGAAATTGTCTTCAACTTAGAAATGTATACGACAGGTGCAGTAAGTCTCTTCACACACTCACCCACATCACGTCGTACTCTGGAGGGTTTGGTGTCCTGATATGAGTTGGTAATGTAAAAGATGAGCTGGACGCTGGAGAATAACATCAACACCAATCCGAATACAGATAGAAATATGTCTTTCCTCCTCCTCCTCACATTCACTAAGTCTATATTCATCCTAAAATAAATGTGCACTCGTTAATATAATAATAACATTTAATATTACTGTGCCAGATTTGAGAAGATCGAAAACACTCTTATGAAAGTCAACACAGCCATGAAGAATGAGAGAGAGAGAGAGAGAGAGAGAGAGAGAGAGAGAGAGAGAGAGAGAGAGAGAGAGAGATTATAGATCATGAGACCTTACATGGATTTTTACACATAAGTGAACAAAGGAGCTTTATAATTGGTCACTAGCATCAGCCAATGACAAAAAGAGGTGGAGTTTGGCATAATTTTAAAATACAAAGTCATTTTGTGTAGATTGCATGTTTAATAGTGCGTCCCAAAATTTTCGCTTTTTAACCTAGTTAATGCCAAGCCTTAAACTAAACTGCAGAAATGTTTCTGGGTCCTGATTGTGCACAGAGGGTGAAAAGAGAACAGGAGCATGATGTCTATTTGTTCTAATCACAGTGGAAGACTTTATGCAGACACTCAGATGTTGCAGCCTTCTAAGACACTACAATGATGCTAAGACCTCTGTGGAGTCCTGGGCGTGTCTTCTGTCTGGGTCAGGTGTCACATACAGATATGATTGGCTGTTTCTGAGGGAGGAGAGCCTGGTACTGTAGAGTTCTGTTTTGTTTTCTCTATGAAATACAACCTACTTATGTGCGCACCTTGTAATCTCCCATCATAGAAATTGCTTTGGTGATTCCAGTCCTGTTTTTCTCTATTTTTATAGAATTGAGCATCTGGTCAGTGACAGAAAAAGAAATATGCTCATTCACAAAAAATAACTTACCCAGAAGGAGAGATTGGAATTAAACTTAATATGTTGGAAAGGAATAATTATTACAATATTAGAGCAAAAGGAGAAGTTTATTGGAGAAAACTGTAGAATTGAAAGGAGGTTCTAGTACCCTGTTAGGCCGCCTCTAATCTGGATACAAGATGAGATACAGTTAGGCATTGGAGGGAAACTGGTTCCATATGGAATCTTGTGGCACATTTGCCCACAGATGTTGCAGCTGGGCCTGTAGATCCTCATTCATCACACCAGCAGTTGTGGCAGTGTGTCACTTCACAGCAAAGGCAGGATTGAAGCGCTCACCACGAGGCCTCCATAGCTGAGCCCAATCATTGCTGGATCCCAAACAGAACATGAATTCATCGGAAAAGACGATACAGTTCCAGTCTATAGCAGTCCAGGATCACAACACCACTGCAAACGAAGATGACAGTGACTGGCTGTCAATGGCAGGATACGTAATGTGTGTAGTGACAACAAATTTCCTTCTGCTTAGTGCCTGGATATGATCCAGGCAAAGACAGGTGTGTGTAGTGACGGTGTCACCTTTGTATGTATGTAGACAATGAAACTTCGGCCTGCTTGTGCTTGTCCGTGGGTGAAATGATCCTCTCTACTGGTGGTCTGTCTAGGCTGTCTGGAGCCTGTTAGCCATGTGTGCATGCCCTCACAGAACCACAGAAACATGGCGAGCAATTGATCATAACGACCTTCCTGCTTCTCTCAGTCAAATGATGTGCCTCCTCTCAAAGTATTTCAGCTGGACAAAATGTCTTTGAGTGCATTCTAGAGGCATGTCTAGCAGTCAACCATCTCTCATCAAGAGGTACACTACCAAAAGTTACCTCTGAGAGCCTTTTTATAGGGCAGCGGGGAAGCACTTACATGAGCAGACTTGTAATCATTTACATATCTGAGTGAGACATAACTGCATGCCAAGTTTTGTAGCAATCCGACAATTCAATCTGGGTGAATTATTTCTTGTCATTGAATGTATACTTACATAATACCAGCAGAATGCTATTGTTAATGTGGTCTCTGCCAACAACTCCACACATTTAAGGGAAATAGAAAGACAAGGACAACACAGTTATTCTAGCAATGCAAGATGTCAGCCTCATCACTCTTCATCATGTTGTCCAGTGAATCAGAATAAATATTTAACAGCTTTAGCGAGTCCCATTCCAATGAAACAGTGATAGAATGAAAGAGATGCTCTGCCAATATGTGCAAGTAACGTCTCTTTCATGAACTGATATGTAATATTATACACAGTGATATACTCCTCATGCAGCCACAGCACTATTTTTATGTATGTGCAGTAGAATTGCATTTCCCTTTTCATAAAGTGTTTGAGTTAGAGTCAATGTAGACACTGCAGGAATTGATCTACACTGATGTGGCAAGTTTCAGCCTTACAAAGAGGAGGAGAAGGGGCTGCAACACCAACCGGCGAGGTACCAAGTGTACCAAGGGAGCTGGACCACACAGCCTGGACTGGACAACAGTGCCAGGAACCAAAATACACCTCTGTAACTGACAGACCTCCATTTCCCAGAGGCAGTGGCCAAACCAGAGAGGCTCAGCATTGGAAACCAGTGCTCTACCAACTAAGCCAGTCTTGTTCAGTCCTGTGGCAAAGAGAAGTCTAGATCCAAGTTGTGTTCTCCTTTAGTCCTAAGTTCGGCTCTCGGTTCACTGGCACCATGTAATTCCAGTTGAACGTTTAGTAACTGGATTAGTTAAGATATTGCCAGGGGTGGGTTCCTGAGTGCCAGTACTCCTCTGGGTGGGGCTGAGTGGGTTGACATTAAATCACATGATTATTCCTTTAAGGCTTTTTAAGATTTATGAGGTCTTGATATTCATTGCCTAATCGTAAAGTCACAGGTCACTGCAGGACTGCATAATAATCACATGAGTATTGCTAAATACCAGAGGGGTAGAGCGGCTTAACAAAGATATTCAGAAACACACACAAAAAATGCAGGTATTGTTAATGATGGAAACTGCCTCAAAGCAAAGGAACACTCATGATAATGCTTCAGGGTGAGAGAGCGAGAGAGAGAGAGAGAGAGAGCGAGAGAGAGAGAGAGAGAGAGAGGAGAGAGAGAGAGAGAGAGAGTGAGAGAGAGAGAGAATATTATATTCAATATTATATTCAATTCAGTCCTTATTTATATATAAATATATATATATATATTATATATATACGTATATATATATATATATATATATATATATATATATATATATATATATATATATATATGTATATGTGTATATATATACATATATACACATATACATATATATATATATATATATAAGACTATTTAAGAATATTATACAACCCAAAATCAGAAAATTTCGGTAGAAATTTAGGCACAAGCCTAAACTGAAGACTTGCTTGTGGTCTCTGATTCTTCAGACAGCACTACATCAAGAACCATCATTCATCAATAGATGATATAGCCACATGGTCAAGTGAGTACTATATCAAACTTTGTCAAACACTACAATACAGAGTTTCATTCACAAATGTCATTTAAATCTTTAGTGCGCATGTATTTAGTTTAACCATGTCCAGAAGCGACGTCGACTTCTCTCGGGTCAGAGGCACCTTGGGACCATCACACAGTGCAAACGTGTATTGTGGTCAGACCAGATCTTTTTACGAGGAAAGTCCAAGCCAGGGTCTGCCATGGTATGGGGTTGTGTTATTGGCCTTGGCAAAGGTCATTTACACTTCTGTGATGGCAGCATTAATGCAGAAAAGATGTAGATTTGTTTCCAACAAGACAATGCAAAACCACATGCTGTGCACATTACAAAGGCATGGCTGCATAAGAAGAGGGTACTGGACTGGCCTACCTGCAGTCCTGACCTGAGAATGTGTAGAGATCTGTGAAACAAAAAATGCGACAACAGCAATCCTGTACCTTTGCACACCTTAATATGTAAACTACTATGTACAACAACCATTGTGTTTGTACTGATGCAAAAAACCTATAAGTCCCATATGAGTCCTGTGACTGACTTCCCCTATAAGTCTCCAGCAAGTGAAAACCAAATGCATACAGCTCTTCATGGCCCCATCCCACAAGTCTACAAGTATAAGTTGTTAAAGTAGAACCGCAAGCACATATCAATATTAAAGGGTTCCAGTGCACAGTGTTGGTGAGAATTCAGGCTTCTGTTGTGGGTGGTGTAATGGTGTGTGTGTGTGTGTGTGTGTGTGTGTGTGTGTGTGTGTGTGTGTGGAGGATATTTCTTGGCACTCTTTCGGTGCCTTAATGCTTCATTTAAATTTCTCTGCCTACCTGAGTATAGTTGCTGACCATGTCCATCACTTTATGACTACAGTGTACCATCTTCTATATGGCATGTCTCAAATCATGTCAAACTGGTTTCTTGAAAATGACAATGAGTTCACTGTACTCAAATAGCCCCACAGTCGCCAGATCTCAAGCCAATAGAGCATCTTTGGGATGCGGTGGAATGGGATCCATTCGCATCATGGATGTGCAGCTGACAAATCTGCAGCAACTGCATGATGCTATCATGCCAATATGGACCAAAACCCGATACTGGATATGGACCCGATACTAGGATGGTGTACCTAATGAAGTAGCCTGGTGAGTGTACGTATACTGCCATTGTATTCATGCTACAGTAAAGGAATCCTATATTTCTTTGTGTGTTTACTTTTATTTGAATGCTTGTATTTGTGTGGTTTGCAGAGTGATGGAGCTAGAGAAGTGAAATCCCACACAAATTTGAATATGTGGATGAGGCCAGATTCAATTTCAACAAAGGCAGACTTTGTGGCAGGAACATCATGGGTCGATAATCCACTATGGACATGCCAGGCCAACGTGAAGGCAACAGAATGAATGCTGTGGTCTCAGAAATTGGTGTCATCCACCATCTTCCAACTATTGGCCCCTACAACAAAGAACTTCATAATTTAGTGGGGGTTGCTTATACTGCTGTCATAACTCAGAATGAAAGGAGAATGATGAGACCTGATTTGCCAGACTCTGGGGTATTTTGAGATAATGTCAGGTTTGACCACTCTAATCTTGTCAGCGAATGGATTGATGCCCACACATGATTATCAGTGGAGCTCCTGCCAACATAGTCACCATTCCTCACTGTTGGAATTCCACTGTTGAGGTGGAAGGTGTATGATCTCTAGCCTCATAATTGGATATCATTACTTTAGGCTATGCATGCTAGTTGTGGGGACATCATAGCTGAGGACTGCAGGGGGTGGCATCCCATGGTACTAGATGTACCATGATTACCTGTCAGACAGACATGAAAACTGTTTACATCCATATTGTGGTTTTATGGGACAATACTTTGTTATGGGCAACACAATATAGTCAGCCCAGTTCTGATATTCAGCAGTTAATACATCAGCATTTTCGCAAAGATCAAAGAATCCTTTCCATTTGGTGACAGTGTTGTAGTGATTTACTGACTTTGTGTGCCATGATGCATGTAGCTGTTCAGAGTGTTTAAGTTTCTTTTGGACAGTGCTGAGAAATGCTTCTACGGTTGTAGAAATTGCACTGAGAGTGCTGAGAATGGGATTACTGTTTCAAGAAATGCATATATGCCACTGAAAAATACCATATGGAGTGTTATTTACTATATCGTGTTCAGTATGTAACGTGTGAGCGCACTGCCCCGCGTGGTGACGATGTGGAAGTGCAGTGTGGTCATGTTAGGGCATGTCAGTGCTTCCGGAGCTGCTCGAGATGAAGTTTACGCGGTTACTCTGAGTTTTATTTGCGACATATTTCATTTCGTCACCGTTTGCGGAGGTGCTGCATGACGATGCTCAGGTGAATTCAAGGTGAGCAGACAGCACGTGCGATGGTAAGTGGCTATTTAGATTATAATATTTAAACATACAATACAGCTGCTGGCAGACTGGGGCTAGTTTTTTATTAATCCAAAAAGATCTGATTTTATATTAGAATAAAGATCTTGGTGTTTATGTCTAAGACCATGTTTTTTGTTCACTGTGTAATTATGTAACAATACTTTAATGAACCAAGCAAATTCACAGGTTTTATGTTTATGTATTTAATTATTCATTTATTTGTTGGTGTTGTTTGAGAAATTACAGTAGCCTGTTACAGGGAGGTTATGAACCAGATTGTGTTTAAGTTAGTTGGTGTTCTGAATGTGACACTGCACTATAAATTTGTGTTTTTTGATGCGACGTTTTTGTGTTATGTGCGTTTTGGTTTTAGGGAAGTGTTATGGAAGTCCACTTTGCATTAGCCTATATATCATATAATTTGTGAAATTATGTAACATCTTTGTTACTTTGCTGTGTTACAGACTTAACTTGTTTGTTATGACCTTTTATGAAATTATATTGGTACATTCAGTTTAAAAGTGTGACATTTTTGTGTGGTAGACCTGTTTGCCATATACACATTACACCTAGTATTATGTACTTTTTGAGTTATAGATGTGAGTTTGTGCTAGGGAGGTACACCTGCACATTGTGGCACTGATATTCTTGTGTTATTGATGTAACATGGAAAATGACTTAAATCACATATGACTTCTTTATGAGTTCTTTTTTGTGATATGGTTCATGAGTTTTGTGTTATTGACCTTTTGTGTTATATATGTCAGCTTGTGCTATGGGTGTTACTTGTCTATTATGAACATTTTGTGTGGTGCTGGGACAGTTTTGTGTTATATAACGTTTTGTGATGCGTTTGTGTTTTGAACTTTGTGGAGGTACATTTTATGGAACTGGCACGTTTGTTGTTTGTGACATGATTGTCATACGCATTATGGATTTTGTGTGTTGTAATTGAGTAATAGTCGGACAGTTTGTACTTATAGACTTTTTTGTGTCATGATGTGACAACTTTCCTTCGTGTCATGGTTGTTGCTGTTGTACTTTATGATTGTGCCTTTTTCTTGGTATACAGTGGGGCAAAAAAGTATTTAGTCAATCACTGATTGTGCAAGTTCTCCGACTTAGAAAGATGAGAGAGGTCTGTAATTTTCATCATAGGTACACTTCAACTATGAGAGACAAAATGAGAAAAAAATCCAGGAAATCACATTGTAGGATTTTTAAAGAATTTAGCTGTAAATCATGGTGGAAAATAAGTATTTGGTTACCCACAAACAAGCAAGATTTCTGGCTCTCACAAACCTGTAACTTCTTCTTTAAGAAGCTCTTCTGTCCTCCAACCACTGCCTGTATTAATGGCACCTGTTTGACCCTCGTTATCTGTATTATAAGACACCTGTCCACAGCCTCAACAGTCAGACTCCAAACTCAACCATGGCCAAGACCAAAGAGCTGCCGAAAGGACACCAGGAAGAAAATTGTAGACCTGCAGCAGGCTGGGAAGTGTGAATCTAAAAATAGGCAAGCAGGTTGGTGTGAATAAATCAACTGTGGGAGCAATTGTAAGACATACAAGACCACTGATAATCTCCCTCGATCTGGGGCTCCACGCACGATCTCATCTCCCGTGGGGTCAAAATGATCATGAGAACGGTGCGCAAAAACCCCCCAGAACTACATGGAGGGACCTGATGAAATGACCTGCAGAGAGCTGGGAACCAAAGTAACAAAGGCTACCATCAGTAACACACTACGCCGAGAGGGACTCAGATCCTACAGTGCCAGGCGTGTCCCCCTGCTTAAGCCAGTACATGTCCAGGCCCATCTGAAGTTTGCCAGAGAGCATATGGATGATCCAGAAGAAGATTGGGAGAATATCTTGTAGTCAGATTAAACTTTTTGGTAAAAACTGAACTTGTCATGTTTGGAGGAAAAAGAATGCTGAGTTGCATAACAAGAACACCATATCTACTGTGAAGCATGGGAGTGGAAACATCATGCTTTGGGGCTGTTTTTCTGCATAGGGGACAGGACGACTGATCTGTGTTAAGGGTAGAATGAACGGGGCCATGTATTGTGAGATTTTAAGCCAAAACCTCCTTCCATCAGTGAGAGCATTGAAGATGGAACATGGCTGGGTCTTCCAGCATGACAATGATCCCAAACACACCACTCGTGATGATGTTGGAAAGACCAACAAAAGTGTAGAATTCTCTCTTGACTGGGAGCTGTGTAGGTCAATTTTATAACACAGTGGTACCTCAGTTCTCGACCACCTTGGAACTCATCAGATTCGTTTCTCGGTGTATTTTGACTAGAAAAATTTGTCCTCGTCGTTGACAATAGCTCTCATATAAGATCTGTGCTATTTTACTACTATTTCTCTGCTGTTTTTCTTTATTTTTTTGTACAGTGTACAGTATGGTACTGCATTCTTAGTGCAAATATGTCTCCATGGCTCCATGGGAACTGTATCCTCCAGAACACAGCTACAGTTAGCTTAGCAGCTATGCTAGTGCACTGAGTTCACCAAGAAGATTTTTTTTTCACTTTCACCCATTACTCATTAAATGACACTTTATTATAAAATAAGCTTTGTGTTAATGATTTTGGTCAACTGTAGGGTAATGTAAGTGTTTTAATACAACTCCATTAATGTATATAATACCTTATACAGTGTGGATTTTTTGGGGGGTCTGGACCAGATTAATTCAATTTACATTATTCCTTGTGGGAAAAATTTCCTTGATACTCATCGTTTTCAGTTCTCGACAATTCTCCTGGTTCGAATTAATGACAAGAAACGAGTTACCACTGTCTTATACATCCAGTTGTATGGCCAGATGGGTGCCTGTGATATGCCCACACTGGCTCCTGTCTTCTTCTGAAATGTTCCAGTGGCTAAAAAGCCCAAGGTGGAGAGTACCTGCATGTGTGGTGGTACAAGGTTAGACCATCTGATATGGCTCCATAGTGCTGGGTTCAAAGTATTGCAAAAATCCATGAGGACACCTCTTGAGAGCCTAAAGCATGCCAAGAAGTACTCATCACTCTCTGCAAATAGATCTATGTGGTCCTGGAAGGCGAGTTCCCTCCTCAGGGCGTGATCTGCAAGATCTTAAAGCAGCAGTATATTTGCCATTGTGTAAGCAGGCCAAGGGTGCAGAAATAGACCTGCTTTCTGCCTATTAATACAGTAGTGTGATCAATGACTGAATATTGGATAATATTGTCTGCAACATAACCGATATGAATTGTTGTTGGTGTAGTGTTTATTACACTTTATTATTTATGTTTTGTACAATAATGACGATAATTATTACAAATATTGTAATTGATAAAAACTGTTATTTATAATTTGTAATTTCCCATAATATTTTATAACTGCAGAATTGAAGACGCATTAACCAGTTATTTTGCTCAAACATGTCAACATTCAAATTAATGTGCATAAATGTGCTTTTGAGTCTGCACAGATTTCTGTTCTTACCTAAGAATAAATCCCAAATAGTAAAACGTTGGTGAATGTCAGAATCTTTGTAAAAACTGCATAAGTGGGTTTCTTAAGTTGGTGAATGGGGCTAATTTGTTAGCATTTAAGCGTTCAGAAAATTTTCTCATATCTAGTTTTCGCATGTCTGGTTGCCTCATTTGTGCCATGATTTGTTCACGCCTGTCTTACAGACGTGACCAGAGCTGATAAATACACCTGAGAGATTTGCTGTGTTTTCAAATTTCATATTAATCAAAAATCAGTGTGTGATTTAGCCACCAGGGGGCAGTGTGAGCTCACATTGATCAAATCTGAGTCTGCTGGAAGCTTGTGTAGCATCGCTATCTTGTGTGTTCGTCTGCGTCTGCGTGTCTTGTCTTGCTGTACCTGTGACGACCAAATGTCCTTACGATGATAGTAAAACCTGGCAGTGTTGACTTGCAAGACCCGTTTTGCTGGTTCTAACTTCTTTAATTGCTTTTTTACAAAAACTTCAGTTTTTATTTTTAATTAAAAAACCAAATGAACCAAAAGATTTGCATTAGGTTACTGAGGTTAAGGTTAGGGTGAAGTGTTAATTAGCTACAGTATCCAAATCATTAAGTCAATAGAAAATCCTCACAAGTATAGTGAGACAGGTGTATGTGTTTAAGATGTAACTGTAAGCTTCAAAATTCATCCCTCACCGATCTGTCTATATACAGTTAAAAGAAAATGTTTTTGAAGCCCTGCATTCTGTACTGGAACTGGGACCTTTTGTACTTCAAATACTGCATCTAATATTGAAATGCTGACTTTTTGCTACTAGATCTGGATCTCTGGTACTGAAACAATTACCTAATAAAAGAACCCTGAGGGTTTGTAGCTGGAACTTAAAGCTTTAGCACTTCAATTTGGGGCTTCTGGTAGTGGAACTGAGTTCTTTGACACCGAACCTTTTCATACATGTACTGGTGGACTGGAAGTAAGAAACAGCTTGGTATTGATATATTTTACCTGTTGCAACTGAGATATTAGGAACTGGAATAATTGCGCTTGGTCTTTGGTACTGTAATTGCTACATGTACAGTGGGACAAAAAGTATTTAGCTATCAACTGATTGTACAAGTTCTCCTACTTAGAAAGATGAGAGGTCTGTAATTTTCATTACATCAGTTTCATAATATTCATAAGTGGTTCCGTAAAAAGCATTTCGAGGTCCTGAGTGGCCTAGCCAGTCTCCAGACCTAAACCCCATGGAAAATGTGTGGAGGGAGTTGAAAGTCCATGTTGCCCCAAAACATCACTGCTCTAGAGGAGATCTGCATGGAGGAATGGGCCAAAATACCAGCTACAGTGTGTGCAAATCTGGTGAAGACTTACAGGAAACATTTGACCTCTGTCATTGCCAACAAAGGTCATGTTACATAAGCATTGAATGAACTTGACCAAATATAATTTTCTACCATAATTTACAATTAAATTCTTTAAATATCCTACAATATGATTTCCTGGATTTTTTTCTCATTTTGTCTCTCATAGTTGAACTGTACCTATGATGAAAATTACAGACCTCTCTCATCTTTCTAAGTAGGAGAACTTGCACAATCAGTGGCTGACTAAATGCTTTTTTGCCCCACTGTATTATAGTAAATGAAACCGATACCTCTGATACTGAAACTGTTGTACTTCTATTGGACTGTTGTGAACGTTGTGATCTTTGATACTGAAGGTGATTACTGATATACTGATATTGTCATGTTGTACTACTATAACTGGACCCTTTAGTACCAAACTGATTTGGTACTCTTTGATGTGGAAGAGCGATGTTAAATGAACTAAATAAACAAATGAACAAACAAACAAACAAACTTTTGGTACTAGAGCTGACAGGTTTGATACTGGAATTCTCAGGAACTGTAACTTCTGATACTTGTAATGAATCTTTGGTACTTTGGTACATTAACACACATACACTGACTGCAACTTGTTCATTTGTGTGTGTGTGTGTGTGTGTGTGTGTGTGTGTGTGTGTGTGAGAGAGAGAGAGAGAGAGAGAGAGAGAGAGAGTGATCTTTCGACTGTAAAATAGCTAACAGACAGAAAGCAGAACAGTTCTGGGGTTAAAAGGACTAAAGGCACATAAAATCTTGCTTGAGTCAAATCTTTTCAAACCCTGTACATTTAAGCTTACAGGAAAAAACCTCAAATGAATTAATTAAAAAAAGAAAATTAACCAAAAAATTTTCAAAAATTAACCAAATAGTTTTTTTTTTGTTTTTTTTTTAATACACATTTCAGTGCTTAACAAACATAACCGACCTGTTTTGTGCAAACCTGGAAACATTTCAATGTTTACCAACTTCACCACTATTCATTAGCGCCATCAAGTGCTGTCATAAATTATTGCATCAAATTATTTCGTCAAATTGGAGAAAGAGTCCAATTAGAAAGAGTCCGTTTAGAGCGCCTGCATGTATAAATAAAAATATCGATATTTGGCACCAATGCATACTTAACGTTTCTCAAAAGGAATGATACAATATATCACCATATCGATATTTTCCCCCACCCCTAACTGAAACTAGGGCTGTTGATACTTGTACTGGATATTCTGTGCTGTGGCTGATGCCTTTAATATCAAAATATAGATTTTAGCTTTGTTATTTGAACTGTGGCTTTTGGTACTGGAACTGGCACATTTGAGGCTGGAATTCTGAGCTTGTGGTAGTGGAACCTTGTACAGGATCAGTGGGGCTTGAGCTGGGCCTTCAGATATTTGTAATGGATCTTCAGTACTGGAACTGATATCTTTGGTACATAATTGGTACCGTAATGCTGAATCATTGGTTTTGGAACTGGAACTTTGATACTGGAACTCTGGAGTTTTGGTTGAACTGGATCTATAGTACTGAAATTGAGGCTTTGGGTATTGCAACTGGTGTTTTTGGTACTGGAAGTAATAACTGGGTATGATGTGGGCACACAGTGAGGTTTAGATCTTGCAATTACTTAAAATTGCAGGGTCAGGTTTTATTTGTAGGAGTAAAATCTGTTTCGATTTAATTCAGGAAATTCTGGTGTCACTCTGCACTGCAGTAAAACCTCAACATCACCCTGCAGAGAGAGAGAGAGAGAGAGAGAGAGAGAGAGAGAGAGAGAGAGCGTGTGTATGTGTATGTGTGTGTGTGTGTGTGTGAGAGAGAGAGAGAGAGTGAGAGAGAGAGAGAGAGAGTGAGTGTGTGATGAGTTCCTCACCTGACGGGACTGGAGAGAGGCAGGCAGTAATTACCTCTCTACAGGGGGTCGTTATCCTCTCACACGTCCCTCTCCTCTATCACCCCTCCACCCAGATCTACACAAACGCACTCAGTTTCTCACACAGACACACATGCAAACACACACTCTTTATCACACACTCATACCCTGCAGAATAAAACACTGCCTTGTAATTAGCACTCACAACCATCTCTCTCTCTGTCTCTCTCTCTCATCTCTTAGATTGGGCATTAATGTCTTCCCTCAGGCTACACAACATCAGACACCCAGACATTTTGTTGTGAGTGCTGATTCTTCCAATTAGACGTGTGTGTTGGGAAATAAAAGTGTGTGTACTAGTTTGGTAGCTAAATCTGCAATCCTGAAATAATGAAATTAAGAGTTATTTTCAGATTTAATTACTCGTAGTCACTCTGAATTGTAGCGTAATATGTCCATGTATTTTATGAATTATTCTCAAATTACACACATTATATATTTTAGATATTTCATTTGTCTCAAGTGTGCAGTTTCATCAATGTGTGGGATGAAATTTGTTTGATTTTAGTTTAGTGTAAATCCACAAGGTGACACTATTTCATCAGAATACATTACGTTTTGTGTAATGGTTTGGAAAAGTTAGTTTGATGAGAACAATATGTTTGATGAGACTGGTGCCAAATTTCAGACCCTCCTCGGTCCATCACGTCTGAAGCACCTACTTCTGATCTTCTGAAGCCTTTGAGGTTTAGTGTCAAGCAGAGTGGATGAAGATCATTTCAGTTCTTGAAGCTTGTAGTTGTAACTGAATCGGTATGTTATTAGGCTAATGGAGGATAATGCGTCTGATTAAAGGTGAAGTCTGATTGATTGCACTTCCTGTAAAGACTCTCAGACAGACGTTACCAGTCCTCTTTCAGCAGGAGATTGATGTTCAAATTGAATTGAGTGATCGATACATGAGCTGCATCAGTTCCTTTAACACGTTAATCATGTCTTTAACCAACATGCTCCTGAAGTACTGCTGGATGCTTGTGCAATAAACTGCTTAATGTGGAATATTTTGTTGTTGATACACCTTCTTAGGGTTGCTAGTGTGTGGCGTCTTTATGAGAATGTTATTGTTGTTTCATGGTAGCACTGGATGACATAAATTTGAATTGTGAACGATTTAAAAAGAGCTGCCTTAATGGAGAAAACCATATTCTTATGATTTAATTACTTGCACTGAAAATGCTGACACATTATTCTGTTTGCCATATCAGCTCACCAGTAATAGCCTAGAGTGGGCGGCATTTTAGAATACATTATTTGGCAAAACAGTAACAAACAGGAGCGGGTGACAATAATAATCAACTGTTATAAGGAACTGGTATTGGTTTTAAACAAAGGTTACTATGCACAATAGATATAGTCAAGATTGCTATGTCTGGTGGAAACCTCAAACCTGTCCTGTGCCTTAAATGGAAGCACTCCAAAGACTACGCTGAAAGCAAAATAGCGTGGATCCGTACGTAGGTTTAACAGTTAGAAACTGTGCCGAATCAATTAACAAAAATAACAAATACATTTGAAAGATCACTGATTTCATCACATTTCACCTGATCAAGGACCTGATTCTCTATAAAACGACTGATAACAAAATGGGTAGTGGACCGTTCTTACTACTTATCAAGTCACAAATATTCCTCTCATATATACAAAATGGAGAGAGATGTTCAATTCCAAATTAACAATGTGTTTGTCCACTTCAAATTCATGGTATTACGAGAATTTAAAATGTATTATGTGGTTCTTGTCATTAATTTTGTTCCAGAAGGCTCTTTGACAACCAAAAATGACGAGTACTGAGCAAATTTTTCCCAAAAGGAATGTAGATTGAATTCATCCATTCCAGACCCCCAGAAAATCCACACTGTATAAACCATTATGTGCATTAATTAAGTTGTATTGTACAGGTTCTCCCTGATTTACAATGGGAATATGTTCCGACAAATCCATCATAAGTATGTATCATAAACCGATGAGTTAAATATAGCCTATACTGTATCGTAGCAGAGCCGACCTTATTAAAACAGTTATACATTAACCTACAGTTGGCTAAAATCATTAAGACAAAGCTTATTTTATAATGTGTTGAAAATCTCATGTAATTTAATGAAAAATGGATTGAAAGTGAAAAGTAAAAGCAAAACTCTATTGGTGAACTTGGGGTGCTAGCATAGCTGCTAATGCTGCAGCCTGAAAGTGTTCTGGAGGATTCAGTTCCTGATTTCCTTTTGGTTGTCTGTTATAACTAACCTTTTAAGAATCCATGGGGCCTTATTTGCACTAAGAATACAGTACTGTAGATGAATCGTAACTCATGAATTGTGACTCGAGTTTCGGCTGAAATGAGTTGCTCAGCTCGACTCATGCAAGTTTAAGCAGGAGCGTGGAGTACTGAGCAAATGACAAGAACCAAGACAAATTTTTCTAGTCAAAATGCATCAAGAAACAAATTCATTACTACCGAATTACTACTGTATACAACTTTAATAACGTATGAAATATAAACACATGTAGCTCTACAGCTGACTGAACCCTAGTGGATCATCTGGAGAAGTACCAAAACATTTGAACACACCAAATTGTATCTTACATTTTTCTACAATATGATTTTCTACAGTTTGACAGATTTTCTACAATATGACTTTTCTGCAAAGTTCCTGCAAAGTTGTGTAATAATTGTGAGGTAGAAAAGTGCCCAGTGCTGTTTGGATGCTTTAAATCGTGTTACTGTATTTTTTTTTGCGTTTAATGCCTTGTGTGTTTCATGTAACTCTTTGTGTTTCTTGGTATTCACTCTTCATGGATAACATTGTGTGTGTGTGTGTGTGTGTGTGTGTGTGTGTGTGTGTGTGTGTGTGTGTGAGGGAGAGAAAGTCAGTGGGAAGCCCTTTCTCTCTGTTTGTGTGTTGATGGCCCTCGACAGTGGGTACATCAGCATATGAAACAGGGGTCACCATGGGGTTAACCGTACACACAAACGCACACACGCGCTCTTTATCTTGGCCAGAGTCCGATCTCTGCAGTGCTTGAAGATGAGTGAAGACCTAGGAGTCATTAAAGGGGCCCTTTGATAATTGTGTGTGTGTGTGTGTGTGTGTGTGTGTGTGTGTGTGTGTGTGTGAGTAGCAGATGTGTGTGTGTTTACATTAGAAATGCACCAATCAGAGTTTGTGAGCTTTCAACAATTGACAGCTTGTCCTTTGAAGAGTCAAATGAATTACAATTTTGGCAAAGTTTTGGCACCCCTGGAAAGATGTGGATAATATACCAGAAATTCTTACATTTACTTTGACTTCTATTTCATTGCAGACAGTATGAACCTGAGATATTTCATGTTTGCTCTGGTCAACTTAGTTTCATTTATTAATATTCATCCATTCCTGCATTTCAGGCCTGCAACACATTCCAAAAAAAGTGATTAATTAATTTGTCCCATTCTTTCCGCTAACTTCATACGAACACTGTTGAATACCATCTTAAGGTATGTAACAGCAGGGGGTCATCGTTGTCACATTTTTCGTTTTCAAAATTCTCCACACATTCTCTGTTGGGGACAGGTCAGGACTGCAGACAGGCCAGTCCAGTACTTGTACCCTAATAAAACAAGCTGGATTATGAGCCACAATATTATCACAACTGTTTTCCATGTTGGATCACTTAGAATACTAGAAACTTTTTAAACAACGTTTAATAAAATGGAAACAGTTTAATAAAGCAAACATCAGCACTAAGATTGGCGATATGATAAAATAAATAAAGCATCAGCAATATAATAAAATCTAATCTGGTTGTGAAGTGCAGGAACATGATAAATCACTAGAAGATGGATATGTACAGTTTGGATTTTATCGTCTCTCTTCATTTTGCATACGTCAGAGGAATTGCAGTATTAGAAAATGTTATGACTTGCTAAGTAGTGACAAGGATAAAATATTTTCAGAAGTTGATAGATATCAGATCTTTCTGCAGGTAAAACGTCATGGCATCAGTGATCTTTCAAACACTTTTGTTGTTGTTGTTTGATTTCGCATCGTTTCTGACTGTTGCACCCACGTACGGACCCCTGCTGTCTGGTTTCATTGTACTCTTTGAGGTGTTTCCTTTTGAAATGGTTTAACAGGTTCATTGTTTTCACCGGATGTACCAATGTCGTCTTTGCATATTCATTCACTTTCTTATCCAGTTAATCCTTGTCAGGGTTGCAGGAAAGGCTGTGCCTAGCCAGCGAAACAGGGCACAAGGCAGGAGCAACCCTAGAGAGGGCACCAATCCATCATAGCGTATATACACTCACACACTTATATACACACACTCACAATAGGGACACTTTTGTGTGATCAGTTAACCTAAAACATGTCTTTGGACTGCGGGAAGAAACCGGAGCATCTGGAGTAAACCCACGTGAAACAAGGGGTGGACATGCAGACTCCAGACAGAAAGGACCCAGACCTCTCAATCTGGGATTGAACCCAGGACCTTCTCGCTGTGAGGTGACAGTGCTACCCACTGAACCACCATGCCACCCCATGTGTAAATTGTTATGTAAAATTTGAAACAGTACCGTATAAACTGATGTTGGATGTTTTTTTCCGTCAGACCCTTCATGTCAGTCCTCATGCTACTGTGTTGCCAAACAAACATACTCTAATGACCAGCCCACTCTGAAATATTGTTTTAATCATGTGTCTTTCAGGTAGGGGTGGGCGATATGGTAAAAATGTTATATTACGAAAATTAAAGACGTTTTCACGATACACGATATTTATCACGAGACATGTGATCGCAGACAAAATACATCAGTACTGACAGATTCTTAAAAAATATTATTCCATACTGGGCCCCTTTGTAGTGGCAGGATGTGCATACGAGGTAGCCAGAATTAATTAAAAAACTCATATTTTTCTGTGTTATTTGAAGCCAACAATGCTAGTAAGTATAATTTTTGTCAGATTATACCAGCGATTCTAAATATGCATTTAAATGTTAATTTCTCTTTCAGTTTTGGATATAAAGGTCTAGGCCCATTCAAAGAGATAGGAGGCTGGTCTTGTATGGCTGGAAATAACTACTCGGTGGAGTTACCAAATGGTGGTGAAGTGAACAGATTTATGTTATAATGACTTTGCTGTTATTCATTGTAGTCTTCGTGTCACAGAAACAGACAATTGCGGACTATTTCTCAAATTTGCGTAAATAGATGTACATGGTAAATGTGATTGTATGATCATGTGGGCTGCTGAGTAAAACACATTATGTCAGCATCAGGTATGACTGCCACTTTGTCTATTTTTTTGTAACCATGTTAAGTCGCCAAACTTGCCTCTTGCAAAAAATAGCCATGAAACAGATGCGGGCGAGATAATAGGGGGACTGTGGTAGCCTAGCGGGTAAGGTACTGGACTATGGATCAGAAGGTCCAGGGTTCAAATTCCACCTCTGCCAAGCTACCACTGTTGGGTCCTTGAGCAAGACCCTTAACCCACAATTGCTTGGATTGTAAGATTGTATCAATTGTAAGTCGCTCTGGATAAGGTATGTATTGTCCTCGATATGCTCAGAAATAACTAAATTTATCAAGATATGATAAAGTATCGTCATATTACCTACCCATACTGTCACGGTTGAAGGAAACTGGTCTAGTGAGTGCCATGTCCTTGATTCAGCATACAGTGGTGCTTGAAAGTTTGTGAACCCTTTAGAATTTTCTACATTTCGAACATAAATATGATCTAAAACATCATCAGATTTTCACATAAGTCCTAAAAATAGATAAAGAGAACCCAGTTAAACAAATGAGACAAGAATATTATACTTGGTCATTTATTTATTGAGGAAAATGACACTGAACAACAATGGTGGGCATGGCAGGGATGCAAGGAGAAAGCCACTGCTCTCCAAAAAGAACATTGCTGCTTGTCTGCGGTTTGCTAAAGATCACGTGGACAAGCCAGAAGGCTATTGGAAAAATGTTTTGTGGATGGATGAGACCAAAATAGACTTTTGGTTTAAAATAAAAAGCATTATGTCTGGAGAAAGGAAAACACTGCATTCCAGTATAAGAACCTTATCCCATCTGAAACATGGTGGTGGTACTATCATGGTTTGGGCCGTTTTGCTGCCATCTGGGCCAGGAAGGCCTTGCCATCATTGATAGAACAGTGAATTCTGAATTATATCAAAGAATTCTAAAGTTAAATGTCAGGACATCTGTCCATGAACTGAATCTCAAGAGAAGGTGGGTCATGCAGCAAGGACAACGACCCTAAGCACACAAGACCTTCTATCAAATAATGGTTAAAAGAAGAATAAAGTTAATATGTTTTGGAATGGCCAAGTCAAAGTCCTGACCTTAATACAATCAAAATGTTGTGGAAGGGACCTGAAGTGAGCAGTTAATGTGAGGAAACCCACCAACATCCCAGAGTTGAAGCTGTTCTGTATGGAGGAATGGGCTAAAAATTCCTCCAAGCCGGTGTGCAGGACTGATGAACAGTACAGGAAACGTTTAGTTGCAGTTATTGCTGCACAGGGGGGGTCACACCAGATACTAGAGCAAAGGTTCCAACATACTTTTGTCACTCACCTAATATGTAGTGTTGGATCATTTTCCTCAATAAATAAATGACCAAGTATAGTATTTTTGTCTCATTTGTTTAACTGGGTTCTCTTTATCTACTTTTAGGACTTGTGTGAAAATCTGACGATGTTTTAGGTCATATTAATGCAGAAATGTAGAAAATTCTAAATGGTTCACAAACTTTCAACAACCACTGTAAGTAATGAAATTTAGTATGATGGTTCTCGTGAGCTCTCTGTCAAGGCAGTTCGGAGATACAACATCGTTCACAGTTCAAAGACATATTGCACACCCCTGGAAACCATTTGTCCTTCTGTCCTTTGGTATCTTGTCTTGATGGAATGTTTTGAGTAAGTCAGACTTGGCTTTGTTTCGTGCACAGGTTGTGTAATGTGTTTTTTCTTTTTTTTTTTTTTTACAAAATCACCAAGATGTGTTGGTTGACTAGGCAAAACGTTTGATTAATGGTGCATTTCTGAAATTAATAATGCATATAACATCTCAGAACCAGTTTGGACGACGAGCATGTGAGTGAAAAGACTCGAACTGCACCCACCATGCCGTGTTAATCAAAACAAATTCATCGGCTTTGTACACAGCTGCTTGTTTTCCATCATCGATCTGTGTGTGTGTGTGTGTGTGTGTGTGTGTGTGTGTGTGTGTGTGTGTATGTGTAAGAGAGAGAGAACAGGTTTGGTAGAATACTGGGTGACGTTGGATCGCACACCCATGCTTGATGTTTGTTAAGCCAGGGTGGGGTGAGCTGTCCTCTGTTTTGTGTCTGACTGTGTCTGTGTGTGCATGCATGTGTGTGTGGCTGATTCAGCAACCTCTTCAAACAGGCCATCTGGATCCACAGCAAAACACCCCTAATAATCAATTATACCCCATACAGGGTTGGTCGAAATCCTCTGAACAGTGTTCAGTGAAGAAAGTTTTTGTGTGAAAAAATAAAAAACAATAAACAAGCATAATTACACTGAAGAACCAAAACATTCTGACCACTCACAGATGGAATAACAAATAATGTTGGTTATCTGGTTATGACAGCACATGCTAAGCTCTAGGATATATAAGATGGTAAGTGAACAGTCTGTTCTTGTACTCAGTGTATTTATTGGATGTGGGAGAAATGTTCATGAGTAAAGATCTGAGCGACTTTAACAAAAGACATATAGTTATGGCCAGACAGCTGTGTCAAAGGATCTCCTAAACGACAAGGTTCAGCACTGGTGAGTAACTACTAACAGTGGTTCGAGAATTACAATCCTCCAACTGGCGTTGGTGTTGGCTGAGAACCAGTCAAATTGCTAACCCTAGTCCACCACTAAAACACCTGCAATAGCAACCAAGCAACCTGTGCAGCATTTATCTGGGGAAGCGAGGTACCGGGGTACATTTTGGAAGGAAGAAAAACCAATGAGTGTGTTTACATGCACTTAATAATCCGATAACTGCAGAAAATGAGATTTTGTCAGTTAAACATGCACTTGGATAATCAGATAATGAGAAAACTCCAGGTTTACATGACTCAGGCAATAATTGGATTTCTATTTTGTAACCAGCCAATAATCTCACAAGAATATGTGACATAAACCTCAAATTTAAATAATGAATTAAATAATGAAATTCTTCATTTCCTCAAGCATATACTGCAAAAGTGTTCAGTAGTTGTTTGCAATGTTTATTCCCGAGCTTTCTAGATCCCACTAGAAAAAGAAGCCACAATTTAATGGAAAAAGCCCAAAAAAGCCTCTTAGAATAAGTGGACCTGGCAACCATGTCGGGTTACACTAGCGTGCAGGTGCACTGAGAAAACAAAGTGAAAGCAGACTTATGGGATACATGCCCTGAAAAATCTGATTACTGAGGTAAAATCCAGCTCATTATCGGATTTCAACTCTGAGTATGCTGTTGAAACGACCACTTGCATAATAGGATAATTGCAGAAATCAGATTCGGATTATTGCATGCATGTATACACACTCAGTGTCGGGACTGTGATGCTCTGTATAATGTTCTGCTGGGAAACCCTGGGTATGAGCATTCACATGGACATTAATATGACTACTCTACTCTACTGTTCTACTCTGCGATCATAGAACCCGTCTTGTGCTCATCCATCGCTATCTGGTTTGGAGGAGCTACAAAACAAGACAGGAACAAACTGCAGAGAACGATCAGAACTGCTGAAAAAATCATTGGTGCTCCTCTGCTCAACCTTCAGGACTTGTACACTTCAAGAACCAAAAAACGGGCAGAGAAAATCATCACAGACTCCTCACACCCTGGACAATAATTTATTTTCAGCTTCTTTCCTACCTCTGGCAGGAGATACAGATCACTTTACACAAAAAACTACCAGACACTGAACAGTTTCTTTACCTCTGGCAGGAGATACAGATCACTTTACACAAAAACTACCAGACACTGAACAGTTTATTTCCTCATGCTGAACTATAATACACACCACCAACTAAATGGTGTCCAACTAAATGTTGCACATCATTGTTGTTGCACTACAACGCACACTGCACCTTACTATTACTAGCATTTTATATATTTTGTATATAAAATTGTATAATAATTTGTATATTTCTTAATTATATGTACCTGTTAATTGTACTAGAGACACACCATCAACCGGAACCAAATTCCTTGTGTGTGTAAACATACTTGGCGAAATAAAGCTGATTCTGCTTCTGATTCTAATGACAAATAACACAGGCCTAAACATTGTTACAGACCAGGTAGTTTGTGTTTAGACTGTGTTCCTGTCACTAAATTTAATTCAGAAGCATGTTCTATCAGCAAGGCATGTCCTTTAACTAGAGCTGCTAAAACCTTTGTATAAGACTGTGTGAGATATGATTTAGAAGGTGAGTGTTTGATCTTCTAACACTGGATGAAGTGAAATTATGGGCTACCCAGAGCAGGTGGATGGAAACTCACAGATGCACACAGTGTGTATAATGTGATACAGCGATTTGGTTATTAGTAGTGTGTGTGTGTGTGTGTGTGTGTGTGTGTGTGTGTGTGTGTGTGTGTGTGTGTGTGTGTGTGCACGCGTGCGTGTGCATGTGCGCGAGTGTGGTGAATGTGTGTATTGTTCCTGTGTTTGAATGGGGATCTGCATCTGAACAATAGCAGTGTTTGTGTAGGGACACAATGGTGTGTGTTATAGAGGAAGAAAAGAGAGAGGTGCTTTGTGTAGAATCGTGAAAGGATACACACTCCCAAAAAAACCATCACAACACTACACAACCATTTAATATTACACAAGACTAACACCCCATCCCCCTGCCACACACACAATGCTTGCTTTATTCTTATACAGACTCTAATTGTCTAACAAATGTGTTTAAGAAAATAACAAGTAACATTGGAACTAAATAAAAATGATATACAATATATCAGCCTACTTATTCCATATATAACCTTGCCACACATGTAACTGCTGTAGTGTAGCAGTAGTAATGAGACATGTAACAGTGCAGCTTCTGGTGCAGAAAGTTTTATTAAACACAAAGTTTTATTACGATGTGAGATATTGAACGTTAAGCAATATTTGGTCATTGCTACACTCCTTATAAGCACAGAGACGATGACGTTCATCTAGTCTTGTAACCTCCACAAATTAGTAGCCACTAGCATTCCTGTGATGAATATAGCCTCAGGGCTGATGTGGCATTAAGAAACCACAAACAAACCTGCTCTTTTCTGAAACAACAGGAAATGTGTTACATGAATGAATGTGTGTGTGTGTGTGTGTGTGTGTGTGTGTGTGTGTGTGTGTGTGTGTGGTTGAGACAGTGAGAGAGTGCATGGGGTGTAAGGAGGGGTTGAGAGGGTCTGTGCACTGCACGGACCTCCACAGTTAGATACGATTTATTTTTACGCATCGTAAATACTTTAAAAAAATGGATAATTAATGTGTGCTGGTAAATGTTGATATTAAATAAACCATGGTATGGGAAAGCTTTATTGGCTATTTAGTCATTGCTGGTAGTAATCCCATGCAGCACAATAAAATATACAATGTGGTGTCCAGATTGCATAAAATTCAGTTTCACAGGACATATCATAGATACCATAGTGGTGCGTACTTGTACATTTATACACAATGACTGTGGTTACATGCATTTAATATACCGCTCATAGTCGGATTTCTACAGTTATCTGATTATTTAAGCGATCATGTATACAGCGTACTCTGATCTAGAAAACAGATTAAGAAATCTGATAAAGAGAGCTGGATTTGAACCCAGTATTCGGAATACCCGTAGCATGAATATCAGTTACCCGATTATAATTGGTGTTTTGAGTGTGTGCATGTGCACAAGCATTCTCCCCACCTGACCCCACCCCATGGTTGCCAGGTCTGTGTATTTTAAAGACTTGGCTTTATTTGGCCTCTTTTCCAGAGACTCTGGAATGCAGTATATACATGAGAAAATGAATAATTTGATGATTTAATAGTAAAGTTTATATCACATATTTCTATTCGATTATTGGCTGGTTGCAAAGTAGAAATCTGATTACGGTCTGACTCATGTAAACTCGGAGGTTTGCATCCCATTATCTGATTACTCAAGTGCGTGTATACTTGTTGATCGGATTACTGAAAAAATATCTGATTTTCTGCAGTTACTGGATTATTAAGTGCATGTAAATGCACTCACTGAGTGGCCACTCAGTTTGTAGTTTGCCACTTGTTATAGGTGCCTGCCCTTTCATGATTGGAGCTTCCTGGTTTGGAAATTATACATGTGACTACAGAGTGACATGGGAAAATTTTAGCAATATGTCCCAGAAGTTGAATCTGTTCATCTGGACATAGTTTTTTTCCGACAAAACCTATGTCCAGATGAACAGATTCAACTTCTGGGATTTTCTTACCTGGATTATTGAGCATGCATCAAGATTTTTAGCAATATGAGTGATTTTAGAATGAGGCATGGTCATCGTGCTGAACTAGCCATGGCCAGTACTTAAAAACTGCCAAACTGGGGTTTTCTTTCAGCCATGTCGAGAGAATACAGAGAATGATGTGATTGAGGAAAAACATCAAAGGGATCCTGTGGACGTAAACAACACGTTAACAAAAGGGGTAATTGAACCATTGAACCATTCTGATGAACAGGCAGTGCACAATCAAGAAAACTGCAGCCGAGTACAACACTGGTGCTTCAACTAACCCTTCAATCCTTAGCATGGATGGGCTATAACCACAGACAGCATTTTGAATGCCATTGCTGTTTAAGGGAAGCAGAAAGACAAGACTCCAGTGGGAAAAATGGTTAAGAATTTCATCATGGACTCCAAATCAGAAACATAGGACTGTATGGAAAATGTATGTATAAAATAGTGTTTCCTACATTTACTTTGACGTTTATTTCATTGCAGACAGTATGAACCTGAGATATTTAATGTTTTGTCTGGTCAACTTCAATTAATATGTTAATAAACATCCATTCTTGCAATTCAGACCTGCAACACACTCAAAAAAAAAGGTGGGACGGGGACAATTTAGAACTAGTAATGAGTTAAAGAAACAAAATAATGATTTCAATCATTCAAATAATGATTTCAGTGATTTCAATTGGTTGATGTCAACAGGTAACTGTAATCATGATCTGGTACAAAAGCAGCATCCAGGAAAGCCTGAGTCTTTCCTGAGCAAAGATGGGCAGAGTATCACCAACTGTGTAAGAAAATTATTGAAATGTTTAAAAACAATGTTCCTCGAAGAAAGATTGAAAGAGATGAGCATTTTCTCTCTCTATAGTACATAATATCATTAAGTCAAGTCAGATCTATTTATATAGCACTTTTTGCATTGTCTCAAATATCTCCTAATATCTACGTCCAATCCCAAATTGAGCAAGCCTAGTTGACAGTGGCAAGGAAAAACTCCCATAGTGTTATGAGGAAGAAACCTTGGGAGGACCAAGACTCAAAAAAGGACCCAACCTCCATTAAACGATTCAAGGAATCGGGAGGAATTTCAGTGCGTAATGCTCATAGGCGCAAGCTTAAGCTGATTGCTTGTGATCTCCGATCCCTCAGACAGCACTGCATCAAGAACCATCATTCATCAATAGCTGATAGAACCACATGGGCAAGCACTACAATATGGAGTTACATTCACAAATGCCATTTAAATCTTTACTATGCTGAAAAGAAACCTCATGTTAACCATGTCCAGAAGTGGAATCTACTTCTCTGGGCTCAGAGGCATCTGGTATGGACCATCACACAGTGGAAACCTGTATTGTGGTCAGATTAATTTTTGCAACAAGTGCAAAAACCAGGATCTGTCTGGTAAGGGGTTGAGTTTCAGTGGCCTTGGGAAAGGTCATTTACACTTCTGTGACGGCAGCATTAAATGCAGAAGACTACATTGAGCTTTTAGGAGCAAAAATATATTGCTGCCTTCAAAACGACATCTTTTCCAGGGACGTCCATGCATTTTTCTACGAGACAATGCAAAACCACCTACTGTACACATTATACATTACAACGGCATGTCTGCGGACTGAAGAGGGTCGGGTACTGGAATGGCTAGCCTGCAGTCCTGACCTGTCCCCAATAGAGAATGTGTGAAGTATTTTAAAAACGAAAAAATGCAGCAACCATGACCCCGTACTGTTACACATCTTAAGACTTGTTTGCAGGAAGAATGGAACAAAATAACACCTGAAACACCAAATTGCTTGGAATCCTCAGTGCCAGAATGTCTTTTAAGTGTGATGAAAAGGAATGGCAACATTACAAAGTGGTAAATGCTTGAACCTGATCTTTATTTGGAATGTGTTGCAGGTCTGAAATGTAGGAATGGAGGTATATTTACAAATGAAATTAAGTTGACCAGACAAAACATGAAATATATCAGGTTCATACTGTCTGCAATGAAATAAAAGTCAAAGTAAATGTAGGAAACACTGTGTTTTTTATTTTGTTTTTATTTGTTTGCAATTTCCATACTGTCCCAACTTTTTCTGATTTGAGGTTGTAATATCTCTAATGAAATAACTAAAATAACTAAAATATCTAAAATGCCAAACAACCAAAAATCACAAACAGAAACTAAAAATATATCTACAAGTAAATAAAAGTAATTATTAAATATATTAATAAATCTCTAAGTAATATATTTGGTTTGTATAAATGTTTTAGTGTAGTCTTTCAAAACCTTAAGTAACAGTTAATAGTTATTTATAATGTTACAAAATATAGCATAGTTAGGTTTGTTCCTGTAGAGGCTGTGCACTTTCCTTTTATTAAAAAAAACAACAAAAAAAAAAACATGACCTTTGTTTTGTGTGTGTGTGTGTGTGTGTGTGTGTGTGTGTGCGTGTGTGTGTGTGTTTAATTGTGTAAAGTATGTAGTAATTAAAGTTAATTCTGTCACTGTTTGCGATACAACACACTGAGATCCACAACAACATTAATCTTTAGTGTCTCTGTGACACTGTCATGCATGAACACGAACACACACACACACACACACACACACTCACACTCACACTCACAGTTCAGGCTGTGTAGGATAAAGACTCGATGGGCAGTGGCTTTTCCCACTGAGAACCAGAGAAAGAAGCTCACAACAGGGGAACAGTTAATAACCGTCACACTCACTCATACTCACACACACTAGTCTAGAGTGGTCGTTGTCCTCAGACAGTCTGAATAAGACCTTTCACCCTTCTTTCACTCAGGAGAGTCTGAATAAAAACATCATTATCACTGATTAGAGAGACTCTGAGAGGGCGAGAGAGAGAGAGAGAGAGAGAGAGAGAGAGACTTGACTTTTACCACTCTTTAATGAACGATTTATGTTACTACGGAAATAAGACCCTTATCTATAAAGAATAAATACACAGGAAAAATTAGCAACCTCCAAATTACAAAAGCTACATGACATAGTTTAAACCATCACTCATGTTAAGAACCAATAGACTAAAATAACCCCGCCCAGCCTCTTTATAAGATGAGCACTACGGCCTCCTCTAGATTAGACGCACACAAAAGACACTGGGGTTGCCACTCCTGTAACCCCTGATTTATTATTTTTTTATAGACATAGTCCATAACCTAGTAGAAACTACTCTTATCAATATGTGTGCTGGATCCATTGGGACAGTCCCACATCTACCAAGCTGCCATTGTTGGGTCCTTGAGCAAGGCCCTTGACTCACAATTGCTTGTATTGTAAGAGTGTGTCCATTGTAAGACACCATGGGTGAGGGCATCTCATCTATCTTGTTGCCACTCAGAACACACATTGCCTGACCAATTACAAAATTAAGCAAAGAAAGTTGTTATCTCTGATCAGCCTTATACCTCTGCCTGAAAACAAAAAGTCTAGGTGCTTTTACACCAGAGGAACTTTGTCATAGTTCTCAGAACTATTGGAGCAAGTGCCCCCTTTCTCACGTATTCACACCACCATGTATAGTAGGGATGGAGAATTGATAAGCACCTCCTTTTGGAATTTGATTACGATTCGAGGACTGCAATTTGATTATTAATCAAACTCCTTTTTTTTCTCACAATGATTCCATGACTTTGGTGTTGCTATCATTGGAGATTGTGGGGAATCAGTGTGTCAGTAATGCCGACCTTACACCAAATGACTTTTTAAGGACTTTCACTGTCAGACAAATTTCCAATGTCGGAATAAAATCATGAGTCTTGGTAGAGTTGCGTTCGCTTGCGTCATCTCAATCGTTTCATGTAAGGTGGTCAGAATAGCTGTCTTAAGTTAGTCTTTTTCATGTCTTGATGTTCTGATAAAATAAAAAATATAATAATAATAATTATTATTATTAGTATTAATATTATTTTAGGTGTGTGTTTTCAAATGATTTTAGGAATCTAGTGGGAGTTTTGCAAGTAGTAACCATACAAGATTATCAGTCATTGCAAAAATCAGTCTGTGACTAAAAACTGTAACTTGACTTTAGATGTGAGAGGATGTCAGACTAGTCTATTAAAAGTCTTTTCAGAGTGTTTTCAAAGTCTATGGTAAGCATGAAATATCTTTGAGATGGGCTGCTGTATCACAGCTCCAAAGTGTGAAACATTGCGCGAAAACCCTGGTTCTCAAGGTGACTGAATACAGACGCAAATACCTGGAAATAAGAGTTGTTAGAGTGTTTGTAATTTGCGTTGTTCTTTCTGAGTTGGGGTGAAGCTTAGACAGTGCTTGTCATGTCTGTTGAGCCTGTGTTATGTGCATGTCACAGTCTATCTGGGTGCTGCACTTCTGCATTTTCGTTCGCCAACATTAAGCTATCAATTAGCATTTAAATAATACATTTTTGACTTTTGTGAATCAATGTTGAATCGTCTGCATCGTGATGAATCTAAGAACTGATTTTTCGCCCACCCCTGATGTATGGGGACGTAGCTCCTGCTTCAAGGTGCAGGTAAGCGCCATTTAACAATGTCCGTTTGCTTTAATGACTGAGGTCTTTACAATTACAGCAAATTATAATAGGAGATAAGAAACTGTCATTTAACTCTGTACATTGTGGCTTAAACAGCTGCTCAAATTAATAAAGGTTTATCATGTGTATTGTTACAGCCATAAATATTATTTATGTCATTTGTTGATGTTTTGTTTATGAGTGTTTGTTCTCTGCTTAACACTACAAACACCATGGCAGCTTGACCTATGTAAGCCTAGAAGTGGCAAGTGCCAGTCATTTGACCACTGTGACTTCTTATTAGTAGCACCATGCTGGATTTACCTACTTAAAGGTTTAAAGTGTTTGAAAGGTGGCAGTGCCTTGTCTGTTTTGGAAATTAGTGTTTCTTCAAGAGGACTCATTACCTCTTGGTTTTGTGCAACCAGTAAGTCATGTTTATATATGTTTAAGTTAAATTGTGTGTGATGGTTAATGTGTGATTGTAACTGAAGAACCACGGTGTTGTGTATTCCCTGGAGGGAGTGATATGTTTAGGCTTCAGTTGCTGTATAGATAGCATTTCTGTATTGCTTGCGGGCAGTTTTCTTGTGAAAATACTCTTTACATTTACATTAAGTAGCATAAAAAGTAGGGTTGGGTTTTGTTTGCATTTAATCGATTCCGATTCTAATTCTGCTTATCGACTCCACTCCTTTTTGTTTTGATTCCAGAGTGGTGCAAAAACGTTTAGGTATAAAGAATATCTTTCTTTTTTACATTTCATCTTCAAAAGTAATCATTTTTATGTTAAGATTTTTTTTTCTATATAATTATAATTAAAAAGTGGTTTAATGTGCTAAAACAGTGATCTAGGAACACCAAACTTCTCTCAGTTACTACTGGTGATCAGTAATCTCTACGGCTGAAATGACGAACATGCGATCCAAAGGGAAAGTAATCATTTTTCCACTAAGCATTTTTCTTATAATAGCTTTAAATGGGAAGAAAAAAGCTTAATTAAAAATGACTACTTTACTTTCCTTTTGGATCACTGATACGTGCCTCTTCAGGTAGCATCACAGTGTTTCTACTGGTGGTGTGAATGAAAACCAAAAAAAGCCCTGGAACGAATGTAGTTATTGGGAGAGCTCTGCAGGGGGTAGTTCCTTCAAAATTAGTCTCCAGAACTGTTTGCTGTGAAAGCACCTATTATCTGTTTCCCAACCTTCCAATCCACCCTTTCACCAACCTAAACAGCCCATTTAGACATGAATAGCACAGGACAAGGTGATCTATAGTTTCTCTAGTCCACAGAATGGACAGCCTCGCACCACGGTGGAGTCAGTGTGTGCCAAGTGTCTGTTTGTAGCCAGGCCCCCATGCAGAATTCTCCTGTGCAAATCTGCTGTACACTTTTTCTATTGGAGTCTTATACAAGGGACTGCAGGGTAAAGCCTGCTGCCAACAATTCTGCCCATCCAGAATCCTTTAATCCGGCTAGAAATCCCTTGTGAGTAACCTTCACACAGACTCCATACAGGGCTTTCCTGGAAGCGTCCGTGAAGTTTGTCCGTTGAGGTGTCTGAAAGGATTTCCCTCCTCTTCCTGATAATCCCCCATTGCTGCAGAGATGGTGAAAAAGGGAACATTCAGCTACTTACCCTAGAACCACGCTGCATGTGCTCTCTGAAGGAAACAGGTAGAGATGAGACCGCTTTCTCCAAAATCATCTGCAGAGGACAGCTAGACTGCACTCCGGTCTCTTCAGTAAAAAGATGTGCATGCTTCCTCCCACCACTGATTCTAAGTAGTTCACCAAGTTTCATAATCCCAGTCCTCTGTAAACTCTTTTGTATACTAGCAGATCTCAGTACTGCTAGTCGTAAAAACAATGAGTGCTTACACATGCACTTTGTAATCCATTCATAATCAGTTGCTTGTTTTTCATCCAATCGCTTGTGGGCTCTTTCCATAGACCTTGTATCACTTTGCTTGCGGATCTGGCAACCCTGGAATAAATGCAACACCAACAAAGTGGCTACCAAACTCTTTTTGGGGTGTCTCTGAAATGCAGTATATGCTTGAGGAAATTAGGAATTTGAATAATAATAATAATAATAATAATAATAATAATAATAATAATAATGATAGTAAAGTTATTGGCTGGTTGTAAAGTAGAAATCTGATTATCCGATAATGAGTCATATAAACCTGGAGGGTTATCTGATTACTCATTAATGTAAACCTGTTGCTCAGATTGCTGACAAAATCTGATTTTCTACTGTTATCAAATTATTAAGTGTATGTAAACACACTCGGTGGTTCCTCCTCAACAGAGATATATGACTGGGTGTAGTCCCTGGTGAAGACAAGCACAGGAGACCAAGCCCTCAGGACTGTCTGATAAAAATAAATAAATAAATAAATAAAAAATCAAGCAAAGGCCAATCTTCTCTAGATCCAGCAGGAACTGATGTTTGTCGTAGTCCAAATCCTCAACTCTCACTACAGACAGTCAGTCCATGACAGCCCTTCTCCATAAAACAACCTCTGTGTTGCCTGCCGTCAAAAGGTCGATGGCTACCTACACGGCTGAGTAGGTCAATGAGGCCCTGACCTCCTTCATGCACGGGCAATAAAAGACTGAAGCACGGGTCCGTGTTGCCTGATGTGCAGAAGTCGCGGCAACAAGATTTTTTCTGAATATATTGATTAATGATCTGGATGCTCTAAAGCAATAACCTATGACGCAGCCGGAGGGGATTAGTTATTAGCATCCAAGACTGCCTCTGTGTGGACAACTGGGGCAGGAAAAATTATTGTCCACTGAGATAACCTGGGCACCAAATTGTTCCACCCTCCCAGATCTTACTTTAGTCTACCACAGTTGCAAACGCATTCCTAAACTTCCAGTTCTGTCTGTTCCACTTCAAATACCTAGTAATAGGAACATACCTTTTTCATCCCCACAGTCCTGTGATAAAGTCTCACATTTGACTGGTACACCCATGCTGAGGATGTCTCTCTTACTCTGATCAGGCATGCGTAAGTGCTGAACTCCGTTCTTCACGAAGGGTGTTATCACATTGAGCCTGGTTGCCTTGAACAATGCTAGAGCATGATTGTCCCCACTCTACTGCTGGCTTATGCTCACATTGCGCTTCAAAATGAGCATACTTTCATCATCACAATACGTTAAACACGCTCACATAGCACAACAGACTTCATGGGTGTAGTTACTTTGTGGCTTTTTAGGTTTCATTTTGGGTGTGATGACACACAGCCCACTCATAGGCCATATAATAAATGTATTTGATTATGCAACGCTATGATTTCTTAGATTGGATTAAGGCCTAGAAACTAGATTAAGAAATCTGATAGAGAGCTGTATTTTTCTCAGTAATTTGATTTCTCAGCATATGTATGCTTGTACTCTGATTTTAGTCAATTTTTCCCAAGTCTTCACATACACTGAAATGAAGCCTGGAAGTGGTTAGCGGAATCAAACATGGTTGCCAGGTCCACTTATTCTAAGAGACTTCACTTCTTTTGGGCTTGTTTCCATAGGCCTGGTGCTTGTTTCTCTGAAAATGGCTACCAAAAACTTTGTGGACACTTTGTTGAAACGCAACATATGGCTACGGAAATGAAAAATGTGATTTTGAAATTAACGTGTGAAGTTTATGTCCCCATGCTTCTGTGAGATTATTGGCTGGTTGCAAACTAGAAGTCTATTACCTGAGTCTATTACCTGAGTCATGTCAAGTTTCCCCATTTTCTGATTACTCCGGTGCATGTGTACTCGTTGATTGGTTTACTGACAAAATCTGATATTCTTCAGTTATCGGAATAAGTGCATGTATACGCTAGGGTTGCAACAACGAATCGATAAAATCGATAATAATCGATTATTAAAAGTGTTGACAACGAATTTCATTATCAGTTCGTTGTGTCACATGATTCATGTGTCCCCCGCCTTATCATATCCGCTTACGTTACTTGTGGCACTTCACGCTGGAAAAAACAATACGAGCGATTGAACGGAGCTAGGCGGAATCTTCAAAATAAGTTAGCGTTAAGAATTAAATAAATTATGACCGACGCAGAGAAGAAAGTTTGGCTTAAGTCCTCAAAAGTGTAGGAACATGTGTAACATGCAAGTTTTGCAAAAGTGATCTGACCGGTGCTGATACAGCCCTCGAAACGAAACGAAACGAAAACATTAGTGATGGGAATGTCAGCGATGTGCAGAGAGCCGGTGCGTGTGACTCGGCTCACTACCCCCAAATAGAGCCGGCTCTTTCAGCCTCCCAGTGTATCTTTAGATTTTTTGTAGCTTAATTTAGTACCAAATTATATTACAGGTAAACAAGACATCATAACCAAAAATCACTCAACAAAATCTAAATAAAAATGTGCAAAAAAAGAAAAAAGCAACCTCCAGGTTACATTTTAATGAAGATATCATAAAAAAACCCCTAAGGATCCATCTTTGAGGGGTTGATCCTGCTCCTCCTTTGTTATGATCTGACCTGTTTTAGGAAAAGATTTTCCTGAGGGATTTTATATAATATCAAATATATTGGTCAAAGAAAATAAAGGGAAACACTTAAAACAGCGCAAGGTAACTCAAGGGTCCCGTTTTTTTTTGAGCAGTTATATAATAGATACATATATATATTATAATACATATTATACTATAATTAGATTAATTAGATTAGATTACACTTTATTGTCATCTTCTTGTTTACACGTGTCAAAGTACAAGTAACGACATGTAGTTTAGCATCTACAAAGAAGTGCAATAAGCAGCAATGTGTCGGAATGTACAATAAATTACAAAATTATTAACCGGCTCACCAATCAGGAACTGGACTCCTGTCGTTCGTCTCAAAGAGCCGCGACCGACACATCACTAGAAAAAAAACATGGGCAGTCACCAATGAGGAGAAGCGGAGCTCAAACAAACAGCGCACGTCACAACAATATCCCGAGTGTTGTTCCGTTTTGAAGTGAGGAACGTAAGGCGCAACTACACTATTTGCGAACAGGAATAGCAGGTTGATGCTGGTTAGCGGGTAATGACAGTTATGGAGTTATGGAGACAGATATCCGATATTGCCGGCTAGCAAGTCCTATTTATGCATCCTGCTATTCAACATGTCTGAGTGTTTTATCTTCTGCCGGGGAATATAGTCTCTAAAAAGAGAGCAAGCTTTAGACAGGAGCATGCTGAATGATAACATTTTGGTTGCAATGCAAAGGTTCCTAAAAGAAAGAGCGTGAATGAGTTGGTATGTAGTGTTTGCATCAGGATGCACTTTTTTTCTTATTATTTAATTTGGTTATTTTAAAATTTATTAATAAATGTACTTATTATTATTCATTAATTGTAAGCACTTATTTGCTCTGTTATTTAAGGTTAATATTTCGAATAAAGACATGGAAAGTTTTTTTTTTTTTAAACCTGATTCATAGATTAATCAAAAAAATAATCGACCGATTAATTGATTATTAAAATAATTGTTAGTTGCAACCCTAGTATACGCACTCACTGATACATCATCAGCATACAGTTGTGCTTGAAAGTTTGTGAACCCTTTAGAATTTTCTGTCCTAAAAGTAGATAAAGAGAACCCAGTTAAACAAATGAGACAAAATATTATACTTGGTCATTTATTTATTGAGGAAAACAATCCAATATTACATATTAGTGAGTGGCAAAAGTATGTGAACCTCTAGGATTAGCAGTTAATTTGAAGGTGAAATTAGAGTCAGGTGTTTTCAATCAGTGGGATGACAATCAGGTGTGAGTGGGATCAGGTGTGACAGGGATCTATCAAAGTCTGCTCTTCACAACACATTTGTGGAAGTGTGTCATGGCATGAACAAAGGAGATTTCTGATGAAATCAGAAAGAGTTTATTGATGCTCATCAGGCTGAAAAAGGTTACAAAAACCATCTCTAAAGAGTTTGGACTCCACCAATCCACTAACTCCACTTGTTACCCTCCCCAAAAGTGGTCGACCAACAGAGATCACTCCAAGAGCAAGGTGTGTAATAGTTGACGGGGTTACAAAGGACCCCAGAGTAACTTACTGAAGGCCTCTCTCACATTGGCTAATGTTAATGTTCATGAGTCCACCAGAACTTTTTGGTTTAAAAGAAAAGCATTATGTTTGGATAAAGGAAAACACTGCATTCCAGCATAAGAACCTTATCCCATCTGTGAAACATGATGGTGATGGTATCATGATTTTGGTCTGTTTTGCTGCATCTGAGCCAGGACAGCTTTCAATCATTGATGGAACAGTGAATTCTGAATTATATCAAAGAATTCTAAAGGAAAATGTCAGGACATCTGTCCATGAACTGAATTTCAGGAGAAGGTGGGTCATGCAGCAAGACAAAGCACACAAGTCGTTCTACCAAAGAATGGCTAAAGAAGAATAAAGTTAATGTTTTGAAATGGCCAAGTCAAAGTCCTGACCTTAATCCAATCGAAATGTTGTGGAAGGACCTGAAGCGAGCAGTTAATGTGAGGAAACCCACCGACATCCCAGAGTTAAAGCTGTTCTGTATGGAGAAATTCCTCTAAGCCGGTGTGCAGAATTGATCAACAGTTACAGGAAACGTTTAATTGCAGTTATTGCTGCACAAGGGGTCACAGCAGATACTGAAAGCAAAGGTTCACATACTTTTGCCACTCACTAATATGTAATATTGGATCATTTTCCTCAATAAATAAATGACCAAGTATAATATTTTTTAACTCATTTGTTTAACTGGGCTCTCTTTTACTAATTTTAGGACTTGTGAAAATCTGATGATGTTTTAGGTCATATTTATGTAGAAATGTAGAAAATTGTAAAGGGTTTATTAGTAGTGCATTTACACTGGTAACCCTTGCAGTCTTGGCCTCAATCTACACAACAACAGCTCAATAGCTAGACAAGTACAACAGCCAGCGCCTTTCTGTGTTTCTATGTTTTGCAGATGGCCAGCTTGGTCAATCCCAAAACACAATTCAACAGTTCAACAAATGTTGCTCCTGTGATTAAAACTGTACTAGACTACTAGTAAAACGCTGGCGGAACTCTTATCCAAGCCCCCAAAACCATACCAACAACAAGGTGTTATTCTAAAACAGATAAAATGCCATTAAGATTATCCATAGTTGCAAGACCTGTATCATGTCTTATCAAAAAACAGATTGTCCAGGATAGTACGACCTGGCACACAATATGTCTGTACCTTTCCGATGAGGGTGCCCAGCTATGTCTTGAGGATATTTCAAAGACACTTTGGCTATATTCAAACAGCAGGTAAAAGTAGCCCAAATCTGACTTTTTTGTTATATTTGACTAGGGGTGTGTGATATGTATTATTTATAGTAATGTCTTGATGAATGTAAAGCCGCTTTGAGAAAATGCTCCATTGTAAAAAGCGCTATAGAAATAAAGTTGGCTTGACTTGACTCTTAATTTTTAACGATGGGTGAGCTGACATTATCGAGTATGTCGCTTACTTTGCAAAATACAAAAGCTGTGTTCACACAGCAGGCAAAAGTGGCCCAAATTCGATCTATCATCATATGTGACACAGATGTGTTTTGTTTGGGGTCAGTGTAAACGCAGTCTGACATTTTCAATTCTGATTTGGGCGACTTTTATATGTGGTATTGAAATCCTGTACAGATCCGATATGTAGAAATGTGACTCATGTTTGAACAGCCACAGGAGGACGTAGCTGCAGTATAAAAAATTAAAAATAAATAAAAAGCTTAGTGAAGTGAAGTTTAATTAAATCTAGGACGCAAACCAAAGAAGTGACCATGGCCAAACCACGTGTCCTTTTTAACATGACCATTGAAGTCCATAATCTCCTTTTTTTAGGAGAAGTTACAGTACTGCTCGCTGGCAACTGAAATGGTAGTGAGTCCCTCTGAAAGCATCATGCATGTCCTTCCCATCAATCCATCAAGAAATGTTTATAGAATTCTGCAGTCCATCAATTCCCACTAGAGTTGCAGGGTTGCTTCCATGATCCCCTCAAAAGTGATACTTTTGACCAGTTTTTTTTGTCTTCAGAATCCAATGTAGGAAGGCCTTGAAAGAGATGAGCCACACATTTGTCATGGTACTCAGCGGGTCTATATAGCTCTGCATAAAAATCAATTGCCAGCTTTCTTATTTCCAACACGCCAATGTTAAGGTTCCATTTTCTTTTAGAAGAAAAAAACATTGTTTTTGCTTTGCAGCATCTCTCTCAAGGTAAAAAAATTATGAGGTTAGGGCATCAATTTCCCTTATAGAAGCAGTTCTGGCTCATTGCAGTAAATTTAACCCTTAAGCTTAACTTTTCTTGCAAAAGTGACCTGAAAAAGTGAAAAGTGTCCTTCCATCCAATGGACTAAATTGTCAAATTAAATCTCGTTCTCCATACTTCCTAACTAGGGCTGCAACAACGAATCGATAAAATCGATAATAATCGATTATTAAAAGCGTCGACAACGAATTTCATTATTGATTCGTTGTGTTGCATGATTTATGTGTCCCCCCGCCTTATCATATCCGCTTACGTTACTTGCGGCACTTGCGGTCAGTACTGAAAAAAAAAAACTTCAACACTGTCTGAGTGTTTATCTTCTGCCGCAGGAAATATAGTCTTTAAAAAGAGAGCCAGCTTTAGCCAGGAGCATGCTGACATGATAACATTTTTGGCTTGCAATGCAAAGTTCCTAAAGAAAGGGAGTGAATGAGTTTGTATGTAGGGTTTGCATCAGAGATGCACTTATTTTCTTTATTATTTAATTTGTTATTTTAATGTATTAATGAATTTAATGTATTATTATTCATTTATTGTAAGCACTTATTTGCTCTGTTATTTAATGTTATATTTCTGAATAAAGACATGGAAAGTTTTTTTTGTTTTAATCCGATTCAACGATTAATCAAAAAAATAATCGACCGAGTACTGCTTGGGATGCATTGCTTTTTATACTAAAATCTGAGGTAACAAAGTGATGATCAGAGAAAACCATTTGGGAAGATTTTCTAAAGAGTTTCTAAAATATATTATAATCAGATATGTTTATGTAAAATCTATCTAACCTGACTTCAATTATATGAGATATCTACTATGTTAACCAAGTGTACTGTCATCCAGATTTCCTGATCAGTGTATCTATTAAAGTTTGTAATTATATTTAAAAGCACATCAATGGACTCCATGCATGTTTTTTTTTTTTCAAATTTCTATCTAAAATCCATGGTACAGTTTCAAACACCCATTATTACATGGATATTTTAATTTTCATATTTCTTTAATATAATCCTTAGTTTGACAAACAACTCAAAATGTTCAGAACCTGTATTAGATGTATACACATGAATAAAAACGAATTACTCATCAAGGCTGCCCAAAGAGTCTTGGTCCCTCCAAGGATTCTTCCTCATCACAATTAGGGAGTTTTTATTTCTTTCCACTGTTTCCGTAGTCTTGCTCAGCTTTGGGCTGTGGGTCTATATAATTGTAAAGCCACTTTGAGACAATGCTCTGTTGTAAAAAGCACTGTATAAATAAGTTTGACTTGGCTTGATTTAAATGTTTAGAAAAGAGAATGGCTCCAGCACTTCTGTGTGCCCACCCCACTGTCTACACCATTCAACTTCAGTATCTCTATCTGCATGTGTCTCCTCTGGAAAGGTAGTATTTACTCTATTCATGTTTAAATATTCTCCTGTTATTGCTCTTCTAATCCTGTTGTTTCCTCCATTTAAATTTAAAGAGCCCATCCTTGTAAGTCCCATAAAATGATAGAATAGGAAAACAAGAGACTCCCTGTTGTGAATAGTTTCCATTTATTTATTTCTATAGCATTTCTGATGAGTATTCCCTCTCGTTTTGTAATAAACTTTTTAATCTGACTCAATTTTCTGCCAATAGACCATTTGGAATCTGGGGTATCTGGGAGAAAAAAAAGTTTTGTGTTAAAATGTAGTAAACATCCTCATCCAGGGCACCTTACAACTAATACAATCTCACAGTCCAAACAGTTGTGGGTTAAGGGGCTTGTTCAAGGACCAAACAGTTCCAGCTTGGCGGAGGTAATATTTGCCCCATGGACATTCTGATCCACAGTCCAGTACCTTAACCACTCAGCCACCACAGTATCGGCCCTGTGTTTCCATCGTCATGTGTCATGTGTCATGTGTCATCATCATTTAAGGAATAAAGCTGTTTTCTTCTGTTAGAGAGTGTCTGCTGTGCCACAAATCTTAAACAAAGTGTCTTAGCAGGATAGTTCAGAGAAAGACCTTCACTGACTATTCATTATACGTGCAATTATCCTTTTTCGTATACTTGCAAATGATAATGTTCAAAGAATTTATAGCTTTAACATGAATGTATTTATAACAAAACAGAGATACAAGTGTTGGGAATATGAGCAATTTTATTTAATAACGTTTCAGTCGTGAGGTTTACAATGGTGATCAATGATGTTTTATATTAGAAATTTTATGGGAATCTTACAACAGAAAGAAAATAAGTTAAAGTGTATTGTGAGAATGTACAAGTATTTTAAACTATAATTAACCTAAATATATTACCATATATTGAAAGTTT